>CM077192.1:13089626-13104626 GCA_039654105.1 Coreius guichenoti | reverse complement strand
AGCTCGTCTGTTTGATTAGACCAAACGGGCCAGCCTTCACTCCCCACGTGCATCAATAAGCCTTGGAGCCATGACCCTGTCGCCGGTTCATCACTGTTCCTTCCTTGGACCACTTTTGATAGATACTGATCACTGCAGACTGGGAACACCCCACAAGAGCTGCAGTTTTGGAGATGCTCTGACCCAGTCGTCTAGCATCACAATTTGGCCCTTGTCAAACTCACTCGCTCATTTTTCCTGCTTCTAACACATCACCTTTGAGGACAAAATGTTCACTTGCTGCCTAATATGTCCCACCCACTAACAGGTGCCGTGATGAAGAGATAATCAGTGTTATTCACTTCATCGTCATAATGTTTTGCCTGATCGGTATATATATTCAATTAATTAAATTCAAAATAAATCTAAATTAATTTATGTATACACACAAAATATTTATTTTCTCCTGCAGAGCGTGCAATAAAATTGTTAACCTAAGTGTTAAGATTTTAAATTGACTGGATTTTTGTTACCTGATTTCAGCTGATTTCGTGCCTGTATTTGTGTGTGTTTTATAGCCGAATGAAACCGACAGCCACTGGCCAGGGTTCCATCTCCCCCCTAAAATCCTCCAAAGTCCCACCATCCTCCTCCGTCTCTGCCTCTGCCAAGCGCATTGGCCGCACTTCATCTTCATCAACCAACCTCAAGAGGTGAGCCTGACCTCCCTTCTAATCAGCTTTCCTCCACTCTTCTCTACACTCTCCATATCTTTCTTCGTTCTGCTTATTCTCTCACTCGTCCACCTTTTACACTTTGCTTCTTTATTTCCAACTCTTTTGTGTAACTTTTTCCTCCTTTTTTCTTTCTCTCTTGTCTTCTCTCCTCCCAGCTCCCTGGTGGCCTTCTTTCCTCTCTGTGACTACCCTATGCTCTGAAACGGAGAGCCGTAAACGCAAGGAACCTAGTGTGTTACTCCATGCTGTTGGTACACTGGTTTCAAGCGACTCGTTCTCTGCCGTTTATGTAATCAAATAGCCAGAGCCTTATTACCTACCTACTACTATATCACTCTCTCCAAACCAGCACTTGTCGAGTCATATTGATGTATTTTTGGACCAAGTGCATACCCACTACTTTCCAGTACTGTTCAAACCATCTTGAAAAGCACTTTCTAACAATCTCCAGGCTAGGGCTGGGTGATATTTTATAGATGTATAATAAAAATATGGGAATATTCTCTGAAATTTGACTAATGTTCTGGCAATGTTCTCTCCAGTAATGTTAATAAAATGTTTGTTTAAAATTATCTGGTCCTTAATAATGTTCTCAAAACGTAAGCAAAAAAAGTTATTTATACATTGTTCATAAAATGTTTTGGTTGGATGAGTATCTTCCGTTTTTTAAACGTTACTAACTACTTGTTTTCCATTTTGTTTGTTTTCTAACGTTCGCCTAACCAAGAGAAAACCTTTTAAAAACTGGAAGAACTAACATTTCCATAACTTAGCAAATCGTTCAGAGAACATTTTTGTGAATTTGCATGGAGAAAATTAAAAAAAATGTAATAATTTTAAATTGCATGCTAAGTTGCATTCTTCATAATTGACTTGAAGAATGCAGTTGAATCATTTTCTTTTTTATGCCTAAATATAAAAACACATACTAATAAACAACATATACCCACATTCATTTTCACTTAAACATTTTAATATATGAAAAATTTGCGCTTATTCTACGAACAATGAGTGACGACACAAACGAATGATTGAATCAAACATTTTGATTTAAGTAAATGAATTGACCTTACCAAATGTAACGCCGTTTCTGCTACTTAAGTTTAAAGAAACGTGTACTTTGCCAAAGTCATTTTTAAATAAGTTGCCCAGCCCTACTCTAGGCTGAAAGTAAATACAGTGTCAGCCAATATACTTGCAATTCCTCATCCATTTGTCCAAAGATTTTCCATGATCTCCATGATGGTGTCCTGCAGTGTAGATATGGGTACGAATGTGTCCTTCCTGTCCTCCAACCTTCATGTCTGTTTCCCCTCCCTCCCATCCTCCAGCACCAGGTTAGCCAGCTCTTTGGGTAACCTGTACGAACCAAATGGCGATGCAAACGGCTCTGGGAAACCGCCTTCCCCTTCCTCATTCACTTCCCATCCCGTCCGCACGGGATACAGCGGCCCGATCGTCCCCCATAATTACCACTACGAGGTCAATAACAACAATCAGTATAACACCACCAGCACCCCGAAAGCCAACGGGGTGAGCCCAAGCAGCGGGGCAAAAAGTGTGACCTACAACCTCAACCACACCAGTCTGAGCGGACCTTCCATGAATGGAAGGCTGGGGGCCAGTGAACAGGGGCACCACAGAAGCCCCCCGACGGGGCTGAGCGGGCTCTCTGCACGATACCTCAGCCGGTCCATTCCCGTAAGTGATCTCTCCTCCCATCAACCCTCCCAAGACATACACACACCCAGCAGCAGCATTTCCATACATTTTACCATGGTAACCATTGGTTTGTGCTAAGATGCCATAGTTACTAGTAGTCAACAAATATGGCTTTTCTTTCTTGTGTGTGTGTGTATATATACACATTATTTATTTATATATATATATACACTCACCTAAAGGATTATTAGGAACACCTGTTCAATTTCTCATTAATGCAATTATCTAATCAACCAATCACATGGCAGTTGCTTCAATGCATTTAGGGGTGTGGTCCTGGTCAAGACAATCTCCTGAACTCCAAACTGAATGTCAGAATGGGAAAGAAAGGTGATTTAAGCAATTTTGAGCATGGCATGGTTGTTGGTGCCAGACGGGCCGGTCTGAATATTTCACAATCTGCTCAGTTACTGGGATTTTCACACACAACCATTTCTAGAGTTTACAAAGAATGGTGTGAAAAGGGAAAAACATCCAGTATGCGGCAGTCCTGTGGGCGAAAATGCCTTGTTGATGCTAGAGGTCAGAGGAGAATGGGCCGACTGATTCAAGCTGATAGAAGAGCAACTTTGACTGAAATAACCACTCGTTACAACCGAGGTATGCAGCAAAGCATTTGTGAAGCCACAACACGCACAACCTTGAGGCGGATGGGCTACAACAGCAGAAGACCCCACCGGGTACCACTCATCTCCACTACAAATAGGAAAAAGAGGCTACAATTTGCACGAGCTCACCAAAATTGGACAGTTGAAGACTGGAAAAATGTTGCCTGGTCTGATGAGTCTCGATTTCTGTTGAGACATTCAGATGGTAGAGTCAGAATTTGGCGTAAACAGAATGAGAACATGGATCCATCATGCCTTGTTACCACTGTGCAGGCTGGTGGTGGTGGTGTAATGGTGTGGGGGATGTTTTCTTGGCACACTTTAGGCCCCTTAGTGCCAATTGGGCATCGTTTAAATGCCACGGCCTACCTGAGCATTGTTTCTGACCATGTCCATCCCTTTATGACCACCATGTACCCATCCTCTGATGGCTACTTCCAGCAGGATAATGCACCATGTCACAAAGCTCGAATCATTTCAAATTGGTTTCTTGAACATGACAATGAGTTCACTGTACTAAAATGGCCCCCACAGTCACCAGATCTCAACCCAATAGAGCATCTTTGGGATGTGGTGGAACGGGAGCTTCGTGCCCTGGATGTGCATCCCACAAATCTCCATCAACTGCAAGATGCTATCCTATCAATATGGGCCAACATTTCTAAAGAATGCTTTCAGCACCTTGTTGAATCAATGCCACGTAGAATTAAGGCAGTTCTGAAGGCGAAGGGGGGTCAAACACAGTATTAGTATGGTGTTCCTAATAATCCTTTAGGTGAGTGTGTGTGTGTGTGTGTGTATATGTGTATATATATATATATATATATATATATATATATATATATATATATATATATATATATATACACACACACATACACACACACACACACACACACACACACACACACCAAAATCTACAGTGGAGGGTGTCTAATATATTTATGCTGATACTGTTGAAATTATATTTTGAATTTAATGTAATCACTGAAATCTTTAAGTTTTCATGTGTGTATGAATGTGTTCATTATTAATTGAAATATACATAAATATAACATCTAAATAATATATAAATATAATAAATGTATATAAATGTTTTATATATATATATATATATATATATATATATATGTTATATTTTGAATTAATGAATTAAAAAAATATATTTATAATGTAATGAATGTAATAATCATTAATTAATTAATAAATCTGTATTTTTAAATTTAATATTTTATTTTATATAAATTGATTTGTATAAATTATTATATATAGATGCATGCCAATAAATTGGACACATATCTTATTTCACTAAATTATATCAATTATATATTATGTAATCCAATGATGGAAAATGAGATCTAATTAAAATGACTGAAAATAAACACTTATTCTCAAAATATTTACAGAAAAATCTGAAAATGAAAATTGAAGAGAGATTTTATTGAAAAAATTATAAACTTTTTTTAATTAATAAAATGTGTATAATGTTTAATATTTACATTACTTTGTTTAATGTTTAAAAATTATGTTCACAAGGCAGATTGACAAGTGCAAAAGGACACGGTAATGACACCGTATTAGACATTTCTAATTCTGGAAGCTTCTTTACCGTGAACCAAAAAAGATTCCATATATATTTATTGTTTCACAAAGATATTTTAGTGGAAACTATGGTTGCCATGGTACTTTTTCCTCCAAAGTCCTTCCTACTTAACTCTGATCTAACACATCTTAGCTTAAGCGTTGCCATGTTTTCTCTAACAGATGCTTTTAAACGCTTCCCTGAGCATGTTGCATGTCATCTGTTTTTACTGAATACACGCTTACGTGCATGTCACTCATGGGTACTACGACTAGTACATCTCACTCTGTGTACGTCTGTCTCTAGTGTGTTCTCAGAAAGCTCTTACTTAGATGATCTAATGTTTACTTAATTACTATTGTCAAGTGAGCTTTAATTGAGTGGTCGGGATGAGAAATTTTTTTTTTTCTTTTTTTTTTTTGAGCTAATCTGTCACCCTTTAACTTCTGTGAGTGCATCCCACGCTGATGCTCAGAGGAAAAGAAAATTAATACTAAATAAACTAATATTTAAAAAGCAGAGCAGGGATTTATTAGGGATATAATGAAGGCTTTAAAACATGGCTAATATGAGTACTTTTTACATGTATGGTGGAAGGCTGACAGCTCTGGTCTCATTTGGCAGTAACATAGCTACTAACAAGTACTAATAGCACCTCAATGCTGCTGTTTGATGCAATGGGAGTGGTGTACGCTGCAAATACTTTTAGTATTTGTTTGAAATTATCAAACAAATGGTCCCCCCGTTTCAAGTAGTTCTGTACTTCCTGTCATCTTCACCTTGAGGCCTTAAACTCTTAAGGGGCGGTCAAACTACACATTTCATTCCATTGACTTCCATTCATACGCTTGCGAATGCATCAGACCGCAAATGCAAAAAAGCAGTGTCCGACCGTTGCAGTGTCCGAAGAAATTTCGTATGCTCAAAGTCTAATTTAACCGCGACTTTAGGGACTTTAATCAAGAACTGATTCGTATTTTCAACTGGTTTCAGAAACTCAACGATTTTTTTGAAGTTCGGTTCAACGTTTGTCCTTGTGTTGGTTTATGTTCTTCCAATGGAACATTCGTGCTCTTCCAACACCCAGAATGTTTTGTTTGCGATTTAGAGAACTTTTTTTGGGTTGGTTGTTAATCAGCAACATATTTGTTGAACTGGTTCCAGAAACCAATATTGATTTTCTTGAAGTTTGGTTCAATGGTTGCGTTTTTTCATTTATGTTCTTCCGACGCAGAAATTAATCATATGTCAGAATGCAGACTGATTCGCAAACAAACGTAATGTATATGAATCAGGGACTTTGCTGTTGTCGTGATAAACTGAGGCATCTTTTTTTGTTGTGCACCCTAAGACGTATGTAGACCTTCATGGCAACAACAAAGTTTTATGATGTTTCTATTCATCATAAGTTTTATGAATTTGCATATATCAATGTTCTGATTTGCGAATCAGTCACCTTTTGAGCGCATGATTGATTTTTTTTTTTTTTTTTTCCATGAGTTAATGGTCTCTAAATGCACCTTTGTTACATTCTCTGTTCCATCTTACTCATAATTACTAAACAAATAATTCATGCTTTGTTTAGCTTTAAAATTCTGTCTATATTTTCGGTGAATCATTGAAATCTGTCATTGATCCCAACTCTTAAAGCCTTCATCTTGTTTTTATTTGTAATATAAATAAACTTTTTATTGGAGCTATGAATGCCGAACAGGTCTAGGTTTATAAGAAACACTTGTCCACTGCAAAGAAATTAGATTTGTCTGTGGTATTGTGTGACCTAAGGGCACTCAGAATGGCTGGAATGGTCATGAGCTTGTGGTCTGTTGTTCTTGGACCTTCTCCAGAACTCTTGGAAGCGGTCCTGCTTCAGGGAGTTCGGTAGTTCCCCTAACAATTTCCTCTTTGGTGCCTTTTTTTTCATTGCGAGTCAGTTGTTTTTTTATGCTTAAGTCACTGTGCATCTTAATCATGTGATTTCAAAATTTTCCAGGCGGAATTTCTCCCGGACTACCCCCTTTATGTAATTTGTCGATTGGCTCGTATCATCCCCGTTCTGGAGCGTTGTGCGCTGTCTTTGAGTCACTCCTGCTACATGTGTAGGCGTTTTGATGTTCTGAACAAAGTTTCACTGCAGTGATGATGAATATCACATTCTGTCTTCCACTGACAGCAGCACTGCGCTCTGTTAAATGTTCATCCTCAAAGGATGATCAACTGACAGGTTTTTTTTTACGCCGGAAGGTGTTTACAGCAGATATAATTACCATCAAGATGTCATCTGTTTTCTTGCTGCTAAAATGGCTGCTTCAGGTTACAGTGAGTTAGTATAAAGTTGTCTCATTTCTCAGCATTGTCATGTTATTGGACGCAACTCTCATTAAAAATGAACGACTTTGCTTGGTTTTTCATCAGCAGGCCTAAATATGATCTGGATTTTGTACACTTCATAATTCTTTGGAATGATTTTAAACATGGTAAAATTGCGCAGATTGAGCTATATGATTATAGGTAGCTGAAAACATGATCAAATTAGTTCAATAAATTAACCCTTATCCTTCCCTCGTGAGTCAAAATGACCCGAAGCCCTAAAATTATAATTTTTTTTTTTTTTTTTTTTTCTTCCTTTGGTCCAGAAAGCTTATTTCATTTTGTAATATTTTTTCTAATTTTTTTTTTTCATTTTTTTTTTTCATTTATTTTATTTACCTTTTTAAATTATTAGATTTTATCAATAAATAATAGAATTTAAGCACATTCTTCACATTTTCAACTTAAATTCAAAATAACTCTCCAATACATGCATAACCTAGCTCAAATCAGCTCAAAATATCTCATATTGGGTCAATTTGGGTGTCTCTGCCGAGCTCTTGTGTAAAAAAAAAAAATAAAAAGTTGATAAAGTTTTAGCATTTTTAGTTTTAATTGAGCATTCTTTTTAGGTTTTCTGTGTATACTGAAGCATTCCATTTATTCCTAAGGGGGTTAAATAGACCCGCGAGGGAAGGATTTGTTACTTTTTTTTTTTTTTTTTTTTATTACAACCACATAAACTCCTTGAATCCAGTCAATTTTTTTGTGTGTGTGTATTCGTGGTTCAGGTGCGACAAAAGTCCTGAGTTCTTCAACCACTCAATTTAAAAAAATTAAAATGAGTTTCGGATCAAAATGACCCGAGAGAAGGATGATGTTAAACAAGTGGATCCCGCAAGTGCGTAGCTTAATGAGAGTCTGCAAATTAGCGCCTGACAAAAAATTTGGAAAACACTTTTATCTGAATAATTTCTGTATATTTTTAGTTAAGTATGTTAAGTTTCTAAGCAACTTCTCATAGGTTTTTTCCTTTGTGTTTTATATAATGACCACTAGGAGGTGCTCAAGGCATGTTTTCCTTGATTTGGTTTTCTCTGATTGGTTTTCCCTGAAGGGTTATACATTGTTGTTGAAACCAATAGTAAAAGAGTGATGCACATTTGTTGCGTTTTACCGTGAAATGAGAGTTCCGTGTTTTTATTAAAATCAACACAATGATTTATCTCTCATCCACCCGCGACCCACTCGCATTTAATTGGAATGTTATGTTTTATTACTTAGCACGCCCGAGCCGCGTATTATATATTTATATATAAACATTTTAGTTGTGGCGCTCCTAACTTTTTGAAGTTGGGAGCACCAATGCTACTAAGTAAAAAAGTTAATTTCGAGCCCTGGTATGTGCAACGTTTACTTTCGTAGAACTTGTTTAACTCTATTACTGACATTTCTAATTCGTTGGAAACCTGTGGGGATTCCTGAGGAATTCTGTGGGCACAAGATATTGTTTTGAGTAGCCATATATCCAACTTTTAAGATTTTGAATGAATCTGCGAATCTGCTTTTATTAGAGCGTCGATGAAATGTTTGTAAACGGACGACACAAAATAGAACACAATGCTTTCTGTTGCTTCACGTTTGTCTGATCCCTCCCCCATCGCCCCTGCAGCAATTAAGAACAATTAGCATTCAGTTGTGCATGTTGTACACCTGTGTCTTCTAACCTAAGTGGCTTTTTTGCACAGTCAGTTACCCCCCCCACACACACATTTAATGCAAATTTATTTCCTCTCTAAGCTTTTGACTTTTTATTCTCATCTCACCCTCATTTACATCAGTGAGGGCTGTGATAGTAATGTCTCAGACTATTATTTAACTACCCTCTGCCATGTAATTTTCTGTAATTATGTTCAGCTTTGTAATCATTTCATCTTCTGTTTTTCCCTCTCTTTTGCAGTCCCTTCAGTCTGAGTACGTTCAGTACTAAAGCCGCCACTTTCCGCTAACCCCCGTCCTGCGCTGCTGGCCTGGTTCCGACCCATGACGCCTTCACTGTGACCACCAATTCGCTGGCTGCTTGTCACAAAGGGGAACAAAGCCGAAAGGAGATGCTTTTGAAACTGAAAGGCTCATGGTCAGCCTCATGGTAATGATACGTCCTGCTATGACAGCTGATCTGGAATCTGCTGCATGCTGTTCAACAACACGAACTTGCCTTGGCCGTCCTTTCAAAAACGTCTCTTCTTTTTTCTTTTTTAGATACTGTCAATGTATGAATATGCATAATTGTACTGAAAAATATTTTTAGATGAAGAATTTTTTTACTTTTTTTGTCCTATTTTATCTATGATTCTTATGCTCAGCAACGTGATTCGTTGGTTATATTTGTGTCTTTGGATTAGGGAATTTGTTCTGCCGTAAATATCACGTTTTTGTCTCCTGAGTGTACTTACTGAGTAACATATCAAGTGCGAGGACTATATTTAAAAGGTGCAAAATGGTTCGACAGCCACGTGTCGTCTTCAAAGGGATTTTTGGCTGGCGAAAGCGATAAAGAGTGCGTTTTTTCTTTATTTAGGGTCTAAGGTGGGCTTGTCTCCACGCAACACTGGACGGCTAATGAGACCAGAACCAATTTGCAAACAAACTAATTTTTTCTCTGGAAAATGAAGGGCTTTGTTTGTTCAGTATGAGAAACAGGGTTTTTTTTTTTTCATTGTGACATCATCATGCGTGTTATTATCGAACTAATTAAGATCTGTGCTCTCACGGTTTTCAAGGGTTGTTGAAAACACAAGCGCCGACACTTCATCTTTCAGCAGTGTCTGTTTCACCAGCACCTCTGAAATATAATAATATCTCAGAATATATGAGTTACAAGTTTCTGGCTGCTGGTTTTATCATGCACCGTTTTTGCATGTAGTAGCTCAAACTGCTTAAAATATATATTAACGATAGTGAAAATTAAGCTCACTCGCAAGTTGCAACTTTCTATTACAGTAGAGGAGCTTATGTGTAGGCGGTGATACAGTATGAATAACAAAACCTTTTGTTATTGCACATAATGAATGTACTAACTAATCCGGAAAGGTTGATCTAGTGAGGGTTGTGTCTACTCTAAATTAAGTTATTTTAGGGTGTTTACAATCAAGAGCAAATTATTTATCATACAGTGTTTTTATAGGTTTACCAGCAGGGTTTAAGCTAAAAACCTTTGGATTATTACAACACAAAAATTACAATACAGTCATTTAGTAACCCTCATGATGTTCCAAACTTGCCTTTTTTTAAAACACAAAATGATATTTTGCACAATGTACAGAGCACTTTTTAATTTAGATTGGATTAAGCTCCGAAAAATGACGAAACACCATAAAAATATCGCAAGTGGTCAATTCGGTGGTAAATAAGCTTTAAAGTTGAAAATTTTGCGAACATAATTATTTATTCAATGAAAATCTTCCCCTCTGCCGAAGCTCTCAAATCTAATTTTTCAAGAATTGCTTGTGAATGTTTACAATCATGATGTCAAATCTGATGCGACACGTCTTGACAAAAAAACAATTGAATGTGTAGTGGAAGGAAATTTAAAAGGATAGATAGTTAGCTAGAAGAAGATATTTTAAAGAATGTCGGTAAACAGACAGTTGACGGCACCCATTGACTTCCATAGTATTTTTTTTTTTTTTTTTACTTCCATGGAAGTCAGTGGGTGCCGTCAACTGTCTTGTTATCAGCATTGTTCAAAACAACTTTTGTGTTTAACAGAAGAAAGAAACTCGCATAGGTTTCAACTTGAGGGTGACACAATTTTCATTTTTGGGTGAACTACCCCTTTAAGAGCTACAGCAGAGGGGAAGCTTTTCTGCAAATTACAATTAAAATTTTGGTTTGTTCATCACTCTAAACTATTGTATGCCTTCTGTAAACTTCGGTATCGTATTTCTTTGGAAAATGGCAAGTTATACACTTTTCATGGTGTACTTTTAGACCTCAAATGCCCAATTTATTTTCATTAAATGGAAAAGAGCAGCTTGAACATTCTGCTGAACATCATCTTTTGTGTTCCACAGAGAAAAGTATCATACATGTTTATGTTAGTTGAGTAAATTATAAAAATTTTAATTGTTGGGTTAAACTAACCCATATGTTTCTGTTTGAACAAATACTCCAGTACAAGCTTATGCAATTATAACTTGGTTGACTGTTCTGTATCTGTATCTTTTAGCCCTGTAGCACTCTGTACATTCCAGATGGTGTTATGAATTATGTGTATATACGTTTTGGGAGAATCTTTTTTGATTGAAGTATTCTACCTCTTTGACATATACATGATGTAAACTACTCTCTTGCTTATGAAAAAAAAATATACATATATATATTTTTGGAGCAGTGTGTAAAGAAAATCTAACAATGTTAGAGCAGTGTTTGCTTTTCACGAACATACTAAATGGACATTAAAATACAATGTAGTGGGTTGTACATTATTCTTTTACAATGTAAACATGATTTAAAAGACCAAAACAAAATAAAAGATTCATTTTGCTTTAGTTTGTTCGTTTTCTTTGTGCATGGAAAAACAATATTTCCCTCAAGTGCAGATTCCTAATTGGTCTTCTTTTATCGTTGGTAGGTATTCTATGACAAAAATACATTTTTGTCAGCTCCACAAAAATAAATGTTCTCTCCCTGACAACAAACAAAGTGTGAACTGCAAATCTCCACACATTTGTGAACTAAAGTCTTTCATTTCGAGTCTATCTGGCAGCAGGCGTCCGGCGGTGACAGCTGTGAAAATGACTGCTAGTCGAGTGACTTTTCACAGCTATGATTTTGGTAAGTATTTCAAAATGTCCGTTTATTTTCTGCACAATTTTATGCTTATACATGTGTCGTGAATTATTTCTTCGAACTACTTTTAGAAAACCGTCTTGTGGGTCGAAAATGTTTTACTAAAAAACGTTTGTTTTAGTAATTCGCCTCGTTCATTTACGGTAGGCTACTTGAGTGTTATAGCCGTCATCGGTGTACTATATTGAATTAAAAACCATGGCCTCATTATGAAGGTCTAATGTCTGTCTTTGAATACACATTAAATTCAATGATCATTTAAAGCAAATAGCAGGTTTCAAGGCTGCTGCTGCTCCATTCGCTATAATAATAGTCATTAAGTATCTTTGAAATGGTTCCGGAAAGGCAGCTTGACATGTCAAAACTGTCACGGTTGTTCTTCCTAACCTATACTTGATTTGAGCACGAGAATCGGATGAAGAAAATATTCAAGCTGTTCTTTTAATTACGTTCCATTGTCGAAGACTCAAAAGTGCACCCTGCTGATGCGGAACCATAACAGAGTTCTGAATAGTAACGTTCTTCTAAAAAGTAAATGTTCTTCTAGTAACGTTAATAGAATGTTGTTCAAAGTTATATGGTCTTAATATTCTCAATACATTGAAATATATATATTTTTAAACGTTTAGTTGGACGTTCATCTAATGTATTTAAACGTTACTATTGTAACAAAAAGTTTCTGCCTTAAAGGGATAGTTCACCCAAAAATGAAAATTCTTTCATCATTTAGTCATGCTCAAGTTGTTCCAAACCTGTATAAATTTCTTTGTTCTGCTGAACACAAAGGAAGATACCAGATTCCCGACGAATGAATCGAATGACAGAATTTTCATTTTTGGGTGAGCTATCCCTTTAAGTACAAACAACTTGGATGTTTAAGTCATTTCAACTTAAATTACATTAAACTGACCTAAAAAAAAAATGTGAGTTTAAAATTGCCTAACTTATTTTGATTTGTCATAATTTTGATCATATCATTCTTTACAGTGTTGTTTCAGAACTTTCAGAGAACATTTAAAATGTTCTCATAATGTTTGCAAAATAATAGAACTTCTCTAATGTTCACAATAACCAAGAAAAATTTGATTGACATTTTGAATGTTCAGAGAACATTTAGAAATAACGTTTTCATAGCTTAATAGGAATTTTTTTTTTTAGTTGGTATTCACTGAATCTACTTAATATACCGTCTGACTAGTGAATTCACCAAACCTATGACTTTTAAAGGGATAGTTCACCCAAAAATGAAAATTCTGTCATCATTTAGTCACCCTCAAGTTGTTCCAAATCTGTATGAATTTCTTTCTTCTGCTGAACACAAAGGAAGAATGTTTGTAACCAAGCAGATCTCAGCAGCCATTGACTACCATAGTATTTTTTCCCCACTATGGTAGTCAATGGCTGCCGAGATCTGCTTGGTTACAAACATTCTTCCAAATATCTTCCTTTGTGTACAGCAGAAGAAAGAAATTTATGGGAAAGTGAAACTGCGTCAAATGTCTGTTTTGGTGGCAATCAGCACGTAAGTGCATATAATATAAACAATACAAACGTATAGTGAATCGAAAGTTAATGGGATAATGCCATGATGTATTGTGTGTGTGTGTGTGTGTGTGTGTGTTTGTGACTCTTTAGCTCCGCCCACTGCATGCCTCCACGAGCTCGGCTGTTTTCGGAAAGAATCGGTATAGCGTATCTGTCTTTTATAAATATGATAAAACTAAAGACTCTTCAGAGATATGAAGGATGCAATACTACTCTATAGGTACTCAAGATTAACACGAGATTGGCAGAAACTGTGTGTGTTATGTACCCTTTAAGTACAATCAACTTGGATGTTTCTCATTTCAACTTAAATTACATTAAACTGACAAAATAAGTTGAATCTTGTTTAACTTATAAAAACAGTTGAGAATTGCTTAACTTATTTTGATGAGTTAAAGCAATGTAAAAACAAATGTTGTCCTAATTTATTGATCATATAATTTCTTTACAGAGTAGCGCCACCAATGGTAGTCTGATTCCCCAACGAATTTTGAGACGATTCTTTGTAGTGAATTAAAACCATACAGCATCTTTTTGATCTGGTTCTTTTTCAGTCTATCAAAAACACTTACAGTGGGGAGAACAAGTATTTGATACACTGCCGATTTTGCAGGTTTTCCTACTTACAAAGCATGTAGAGGTCTGTAATTTTTATCATAGGTACACTTCAACTGTGAGTGACGGAATCTAAAACAAAAATCCAGAAAATCACATTGTATGATTTTTAAATAATTAATTTGCATTTTATTGCATGACATAAGTATTTGATCACCTACCAACCAGTAAGAATTCTGGCTCTCACAGACCTGTTAGTTTTTCTTTAAGAAGCCCTCCTGTTCTCCACTCATTACCTGTATTAACTGCACCTGTTTGAACTCGTTACCTGTATAAAAGACACCTGTCCACACACTCAATCAAGCAGACTCCAACCTCGCCACAATGGCCAAGACCAGAGAGCTGTGTAAGGACATCAGGGATAAAATTGTAGACCTGCACAAGGCTGGGATAGGCTACAGGACAATAGGCAAGCAGCTTGGTGAGAAGGCAACAACTGTTGGCACAATTATTTGAAGTTCAAGATGGCGGTCAATCTCCCTCGGTCTGGGGCACCATGCAAGATCTCACCTCGTGGGGCATCAATGATCATGAGGAAGGTGAGGGATCAGCCCAGAACTACACGGCAGGACCTGGTCAATGACCTGAAGAGAGCTGGGACCACAGTCTCAAAGAAAACCATTAGTAACACACTACGCCGCCATGGATTAAAATCCTGCAGCGCACACAAGGTCCCCCTGCTCAAGCCAGCGCATGTCCAGGCCCATCTGAAGTTTGCCAATGACCATCTGGATGATCCAGAGGAGGAATGGGAGAAGGTCATGTGGTCTGATGAGACAAAAATAGAGCTTTTTGGTCTAAACTCCACTCGCCGTGTTTGGAGGAAGAAGAAGGATGAGTACAACCCCAAGAACACCATCCCAACCGTGAAGCATGGAGGTGGAAACATCATTCTTTGGGGATGCTTTTCTGCAAAGGGGACAGGATGACTGCACCGTATTGAGGGGAGGATGGATGGGGCCATGTATCACGAGATCTTGGCCAACAACCTCCATCCCTCAGTAAGAGCATTGAAGATGGGTCGTGGCTGGGTCTTCCAGCATGACAA
>CM077192.1:13007126-13084626 GCA_039654105.1 Coreius guichenoti | reverse complement strand
CATTCCGAGTATGGGTTACCGTCACTTCAAAAATCCTTATAAAATCTATTTATGATTTTAGTTACGTACAAATCTTTTATTTGAATAATTGAACTGAATAATTTAATAAAATATGTAAATGAATAATTGATATACAGTAGAAATAGTTTAAACCCTCAAAATAAATAAATGACCACAGCTTCTGCCTCCATGAATCAAGCTGCTTCTTGTAGATTCAGCATTTCAGGGAAAAAAATTATATAACATTATAAAAACATTGGCTATTTTATTATGCCACTAGTAGTTCATAATGGAAATGTTATTTTCAAGGCCTACACAAAGTCATTTCCTGTATTTGAGAAGATCCCTATCAGAACAGCAGAGGGAGCCTGTGGTGGGACGGAAAGCTTCTGATCATGTCCCCTGCGACTCTAAACAACAAGTGTTTAGGGCTGGGGAATTCCTTCATGGCGTACTCCGAGTCGTGAGGCGGTGGGTTACAATCCCACCCCCTTCTCCTATAAATGAGATCCTGGGCTGAATGAAAGCAAGAGCACTAACTCATTTTTACTCTCTTGGAGCACTTGGAAAGTTCTTCATTAAACATGGATTCAGCTTTTCTGTTGACTTTGCTTCTACCAGTTGCAGGTAAGTTTAGAACTTAGTGAATTTTACCAAATATGCTAATAGGTAACCTGCATATTTTAGTTTTACTTAACTGTTTTCCTTTTACACATGGCAAAATTCATAAAATGTATTCTGTGTTTGGTGTATAATTTTTATTTTATTTATTTTTATTTTATTATTTTAAAAATTTGCCTTGTATTATAATTCTATTAAATATTTCTATTAATACCCCTTATTCTGAAATTTTTTTTTTGACCATCCACTTATGCAGATTTGAGCGTTATAATGCATCTTTACTATCTTTATTTTTAGCAAGACTCCCTTCACTACAAATGCAAATTATTTGTATTTACATAAGTTTTATTTATTAAGAGCATTTTTATTTTAAGAGCATATTTAAAATGTAAATTATTTTTATATTTAATTTTAAATTTAAATATGAAACTTTCATGACCTAATTACATATGCATGCATATATTTTGAGTTAGTGATGCTTTTGATGTTGGTTCTAAAGCTAAATGTTGTCTTGAATAGTTGTCTCCCATGTACTGGACCTGCCATCCAATGTTCTGTTTAAAGTGGGCGACAGGAGGGAGTTGGCATGCAAAATGTCATCTTGCCCAGAGGTGGTGAAGTTTCTTTGGACCTCATTAGAAGACAAACCGTTATTTGCCACTGTTAATACGAAGGACAGAGAATCTATGCTGGTCTTTGAAAATGTGACGAACAATCACGAAAACAACATAGTGTGCAAAGCATCTTGTGGGAAGGAAACAAAACAGGCGAAAGCGGTGATTTCAGTTTATTGTGAGTTCACTGTATGTTTTTAATTTCATTATAAGTTGAATAAGCTTTACAATGCACTGTTAGAGGATTGATTTTTTCCTCAAGGTAGCTTTAACACATTGAAAGCTATATGTCTAAATTATTAGACACATAGCTTTCAATCTTGAAAAAAAAGCTGCTGAACATTTCCAATGTAAAATTGTTTAATTTGACTTGTTTAGTGGGGCAATTGTCAACAATAATAGGCTTTGACACTTTACAAAAAAAAAAAAAAAGAAAATTACCATCTTCCACAAAAGATGTTATTAAAATGTATATTATATTATGTCTAAATTTGGCACTGGCACATTTGTGAAATTGGACTTTTGGTTCAAAACCTTGTAGTTCACATACTCTAGCCCCTGTCTCTTTTTTTCATAATGCTACATAAAACATCTAAACTTCTTTTCTAGATTATTTTTGCTTGTCAACTCATATCTGAAACTTTAAATCTGTTTCAGCTTTTCCAAGAAACCCAGTTATATCCGGGTATGATCGCTTGATACTGGGAAAGGAAAGCGTTTTGGACTGTGAAGTGTCTTCTGTATACCCTTTGGATTTCTTGAAAGTGCAGTGGCTATATGGAGACACAGTTCTCAAGACTGATGAGGGAACATCTGCCTCAGATGTATTGAGTATTCCTTACATATTCACACCTTCAAGTGAGGACGATGGGAAGGCAATAACGTGCAGAGCAACACTCGATGTGGATGGTATACTCCCCGATGAGATGACCAAGGAGACGTCTGTACACATGAAAGTTCTTTGTAAGCTTTACTTACATATATTAACACCAACCATTTTTAAATGAAATCCAAAACGGATGTGGGAATAGTAGTTCCTCTCTGAAGAATATAACCCCCATGATCATTTGTTTTCCCATTGCTTTCACAGCTGCACCGCAAAACATTAAAGTATCTGGAGCGACCACCGTCTCCCTGGGATCCAGTTTAACTTTAACCTGCGAGGCCGAGGGCAAACCAAAGCCTGAATTTACATGGACGGCTCTTAAACCAGATGGCCAGTCTATGAAAATGGGAAAAAGTCAAGATCTCTTCATGCATAACGTGTCCTTATCGGATGCTGGTACTTATCAGTGTGACGTTAGCAATGACTTGGGAAGACAAAACATCACAGTTTCAGTAGTCGTTCAAGGTTAGCAGTTCAATTCCTTAAGTTTCTAATTTCTAAATATTTGGGGTGTAGCGGTACACAGAAATCACGGTTCGGTACGTACCTCGGTTTTGGGGTCACGGTTCGATACGAGTTCGATATTTCATTAACATGCGGTGACAATGGCGGATGCACAAAGTTCAATATTACGCTTTTTCAAGAAATCACAGAAAGATGAGCGAGAAGGGGAAAAGGTGCCTTCTACATCTGTCTACTTCACCTTTCCTTGAGGAGACAGCGAGTGAAGTGGCACCTGAGGCTTCCCGTTTCCAAGACATGCATATTTCATCACTGGACTGTAGTAGTGAGACTTCCATACACAAATTGGCACAATTCCAAATGATTTTGTCTCATATAACAGCGGAAACAACTTAAAATACTCCGTCATTTATGGTCATACAGATAGGAGTAAGACATCATTCGACACTCACAATAAACAAAACATTGTGCTTTTGTAAAATAAAGAAAACAGGATGCCGCTTTCTGCCATCCTGGTTTCCGTGAAGTTTGTGGAGCGTGTCAAAAATTAATTGAAACTCAGTGTATAGGCTACTAGCAAGTTCTTTCGTGGCATCTAAACTCTTGTTTTGAGTTGGTGCATAGATCGTCTCTTCTGCTCTTTTTCCTGTTGTGATGGTTAGCAAACAGAGTTGCATTACCGTGTGCGCCCCCTTCTGGATTGGAGTGTGGATCGCCTGTGACTTACTGTATTCATCGTCTGCCTGTATGCACCAAACCGTGACATCCGTACCGTGACGGTTCAGGACAAATACATGTATCGTTACACCCCTACTAAATATGCATGATCGCTTTGATCCTAATTAATCTTATTTTCGCATTTCTTGACAGCACCTCCCATGGATACCCTTATTGCAACAAATCCACAATCAAGTCTGAAGGAAGGAGACACTGTGAGCATTTCCTGCAAGTCCAGCAGTGTTCCAGTAACACGCGTGGTTCTTAGCAGGAATGAGAATGGTGTAGATCGAGAGCTAATGACCAGTGAAGGGGCTGAAACATCAGTTCTCCTCCACTCCGTCAAGCTGGCCGACTCTGGCATATTTGTTTGTGAGGCTTTCAATGACTACGGCAGTGAGAGGACCACTCTCAATCTAACCGTTGAGGGTAAGACCATGAATATCTGGTATTAGTGGATATTGTTGGTACAAAGTTTGGTCTGTTTGATGGGTAGAATAAAAAGGAGGAACCAATCAGTGGTCTAAATCAAATACGCTATCTCTCAAAGGTAGTAGTAACACTGAGATTACGGTTCCTCATCTTAAATTTGAGCTTGAAGTTTAACAAGTACAATTCACAGTTCTGCAAATTCCATTTGAGGTACCAAGTCAAAACTTCTCGTTTTGTCTGACAGCTCATTTTCTAGAAGTGGAGCTACAATCGGATAGCGTGATCGTGTCGGACAGAGGCTCCAGTCTGGTGCTCTCCTGTCAGGCTTCAGGTTGCCCTAAACCTGAGTTCTCCTGGAAGAATCTTTCAAATATGCTGATCCTCAGGCGAACTAAGACTGATGGCTTCCAGTCCCAGCTGTTTCTTGATCCAGTGGAGCTAGAAGATGAGGGAACTTACCTCTGTGAGGTCACATGTGGCTCAATCAAGAAGTCCAAACAGACGGAAGTAAAGGTGTTTTGTAAGTATCTCAAAAGGTTTAGTAGTCTTAAGCTTTTTAGTCTTGAGTTTGTCAAAACATTATAGTTTGCCGGTTTTTGACATCTCAAGGTGAAATGTGTCATTTCTATGTCACTAGCATCACCAGATGGAATCGCAAGAATAATTTGCTACATTTCCTGATCATTCCCCACATCTACCATTGGTTGACAAAACAAATAATCCCGTCTAAAACTCGTTGAGCCTGTGTCTGGCTAGTTGAGACATATCGTAAAGATTAATACGATACTAAAAGAATTAACTGGAAAAAAAAAACGAGTTAATCTTACTATCAAGGGAAAGTTCCCTTTGAGTTTGAGAGTTTGAGTTTGATTTGCAATTAACCAGATGTTAATCATGAGTCATCAGTGAACAGTAATTCACTCAAGTCTCTTTGTGGAAAGTTTTAAAAATAGTTCGCTTTGACATTGATTTGATGCAGGAATAAAAGCATTTCTTATAAATGTTCCAGAACGAGAATGAAATAAGACTTCAGAGGTCATCAAAGTGGTTAATGCTGTCAAGATTTAAAACTACTCTGATAGAAAACATTATTGTTTGTGAGGACTTCCTTAAAATGTTCTGTTGCTCACAGCGGATATTAACTTGTAGAATGTGTGAGGGAGTGTTGCTTTGTTTACAGTACATGTTGTACTACATATTGACTCAGCCCTCATTCAAGATTCTCCTGAATCTTGCTGTATTCATCAGTGTCTGTGTGTATTTATACTTGAAAGTGCTTAGACATTCCATTTTCTTTCATTATCAGCATTTCCAACCAGTCCAATCATAAAAAGTTCTGGACCTTGTCTGGTGGGAGAGACGATGAAATTGACCTGCACTGTTCAGGAAGTTTTCCCGGCCAACCTTTTCCAAATCCTGTGGATGGATGGAGAGAGAGAACTGCATTTGGAGTCTAGGTCATTTTCAAGTGGAACAACAAATCTGACTTCAGTGTATTCATACCGCGGAGACAGGAAAGACCAGGGCAAACTCATCACCTGCAAAGTCTTGCTGGACATGCATGGTGTGCCAGCTGCTCAAGTAGTAAGGACGGCGTCTACTACATTGTCCATTCACTGTAAGCCAAAGTTGTTTCTTTGTTCCTTTCAAATATGACTTCGTCTTGGTTTTTTGACATTGTGCTCCTTTTACAGATCCCCCCAGAGCGACCAGGATTACTGTCAGCCCACTGACAGAGTTGAAGGAAGGAGAAACTGTGAGCATTTCTTGCATTTCTGACAGCTTTCCAGTGGGGCGTACGGTGCTGAGCAAGGTGGTGGACGGCATTCAAACAGAGCTAATGGCCAGTGATGGAGTTGAAACATTGCTTACCCTCCCTTCAGTTGAGCTAGATGACTCTGGCTTCTATGTTTGTCAAGCTTCTAATATGTATGGAAATCACAGTGATAGTGTGGAGATTACTGTGAAAGGTAAGCTACTAATTTTTGAATTACAAGCTATCATATCTGGTCAAAATCAACCAATTTACCTGTGGCACAGTATTAATGTGTTGTAGTGTTTGAAATATTAACAGTTATTTGAAATATATTATAATTTCTGGAGTGCCTTGCTCTCCATTTTGCCTTGCTCTCCTTTATCAAAATGGCTAAATTTCGCTTCTACTGTTTTTTTTTTTGGCTCTTATTAAGTGGTTCCTGTTTAAGCAACTGACAATTATTATGCCTCTTGTAACCCAGCACCACCTAGGAATACGACAGTGGAGATCCTTCCATCAACAGATGTTCAGGAGGGGCAGAATATCACCATCTGTTGTCGCTCTGTGAGCTTCCCTCCACCTGCGGTGATCCTCAGCAAGCTGGATAGCGAAACAAACATCTACTCCCTTGATGGCGTCTTCCTACTAATCAACCTCACTTTTAATGACACAGGCCTATACCAGGTCAACGTCACCAACTACCTGGGCTATGAGACGGAGACTTTCAATATCAATGTGATGGGTGAGTGAAACTGGTCAGATTTTATATCAAGTTATTGAATGTCTGAGTACATAAAATATTCAGTTTGTCCAAACTAGATGTGATATGACAGGACAAGTTTCTCTCACAAAGCAACAAAATCCCAGGCGATCAGAACATATTTGATTCGTAATGCTTAATGTGATGCATTTAAAATGTACCAATAAATACCAATAAAATATCACTGTAGGAAGGGCTACCTAGCTTAAAGGCAGTGACATAAAAATGCATAAGAAATCACATACTGTCTTATGTAGGTACTATTTTTGACGAGGAACAATGTTCGCGATTGTTAAAGAAAGTATGTTCTATACAGTATGAATGTGTGTAGTATGAATGAAATCCAGACATGCTACATCCGTCATGCTGTCATTGTCATGTGACTTATGTTGTGTCGCTTCACTGTCATTTCTTGCCGGGATAGCACTTTAGTAGAAGTACTGGTCATCTGGGTACTTTTCATCTGCTGTTTTATGAATACTATGAATTTGGACATGCTACACTGTAAAAAAAATGTTTCAACTTAAAAAAGTAAGTGTTCGTGCCCCCTTAAAATTTTAAGGCAGCACAAACACTTTTTTTTGCGTAGTCTTTTCACTTCACCTATTATATAGTAGGAAAGCAGGCATAGTCAGCTGCAAAGATAGACTGCCAAAATCGTTTTTCGCACTTGCACCTGCTTAAGACAATTTACAACATATTTCAAATTTTGTAATCTCTTTGATTTTTCATTACAGAAAAAAGATATGACCCTCCAAAGGGTTGGAATGACTTTATAATCCCTGCGATGTGCCTGGGAGCCGCTGCTGTGCTGCTTGGTGTTGTGGTGAACATATGGAGAGCCAGAAAGAAGGGATCGTACGACCTTACGAAGTGCAATCCGGGCACCGTCTAGACTGTGTATAGACTCAATGAACTATTTTGGAAGCAGCTAAGCTCGGCTGAACTGTCTTGCCAGGGCCTATAGCCTCCCTAAAGCGAGAACTGCAGGTGACTGGATTCATCATCTGGATCTTCAGGTGACAAAACCCCAGCCTGATGGGAACCTGCATTCTCCACAGCCAGAGACAATCAATGTTCCCGAGATTTGTCACGCATCCCTAGAGGAGGGTAATCGAACCGGTGTGGCTTCTCCATGGTCTTTATGTTGGGAAGTGTTTTTGAGACCGCCTGGTCTGCACTTAAAGCAGTTTCAAATACGTGACTTTTATTTATTTTTTGAAAGTCAAAGCTATTTTGAAATGCAAATGATAAAACTGTGAAACATAGATTAAGATTAAGAACATTTTAGCATTAAGAGAATGTAACCTATAGCCACCAAGGTTTAATTGGTACATTGTAGATTATAACAATCTGTTTGATGTATTGTGTCCTAAAAATTCTGTGCTTAATGTGGTTTGAAATCTTGTCAAATTGCTTTCATTTTCATATTTATTAAACAAGCAGCTATCTGTCATTTGATCTCAGAGTGTTATGGGAAAATCCAGGGAAATTTGAGAGTTACAGGAATTCACTGCGTCTGTTATAGCTTCACTTTTCCTTTGACATTTCACTTTTGCTTTTCAGTGTTCCTGTTGAGAGAAAACAATGTTATATCTGTTTGGCACAGATCTGAAGGAGTGTATTCACTGGATATTTAGCCATCAGTACAAGCAGTTTCCTAAATTCCAACAAGACAGGAACAACTTGATCAAAATAAGAACTAGCACACCTTCCAAAAATAAACCTTTCCACATATGAGCCTCCGTCCTTTCAAGACCAATCAGAACAGGCTCTCTGAAAAACATTCCATTTATTTTAGCCTGCAAATTAAGACCAAACGATTCAAAATCAAAATCCTCACACCTTTTTTAGTGTCTTATATTGATTTTTTTTTGTCAGTGGTTGCTATAAAAGTCTGTTGCCATGGTGACCATCCAGATGCAATGGGAAAGGGGGGTGGGTCGTGCTTTCATGTTCCACAGGGAAAAGGAGAAGCGAAGGTGCGAATGGAACAATGTTCTCTTAGAAAGATGGAAGGCCACTAAAGGTTCACGCATTTCTTTTTTTAGCCTCTTCATATTAAATATATGACAATCTTTTATATGAACCAGCAAAGTAATGTGTTTTGCACAAAAATGGCAGTATTTTATCATATCTGTACAAAAATTTGTCTTTATATGGACATTGTACAGTAATGTTTCTAAAGAGGCTGGTGTTTTCCTAAGTATGAGTAATAATAGTGATGAATGACTAACTAAAATCCTGATTTATAAGTGTGTTTTCCAGTTAAACACTTAACCAAGTCCTTATGTGAGAATTGTGTGTTAGTGGTAAGTGCTGTTGTGAATCTACTATCAGCATAGCGATGATGGTGAAGAACATCTCATTTTTGTTCTAAGTGTCTCTTTTGCTGATATCTGATTCTTGTCTGAAATGACGCATGTTTGAAGGGATGCTTCAGCGGTGACTCAAGTTTCAATCTCGTATAAGCAGGGCTCCCACAAAACAAATGCCATTGGCTACTAAAATAAAACATGTAGGAGTCATATGACTATTTTTAGTTGATAACTTACAAAATTGCGTGATAAAATGGTTGTTCAGACCAGCCCTTAAATTGACCAGTGTACAGTGGTGGCCAAAATTATTAGAACACCTGACAGATCTGAAAATAATGACTTTTTTTTGCCTCCAAAACATGATTTAATTTTATAATGTTCATGAAACATGCAGATGGTTGCTCTGACCATCAAATATCAGATGAAGTGAGTCGTACTGTTTTTATCCACTTTTAACATTAATATTAGGTATGTCCACCTTTTGCAGCAATTACAGCAGCATATATTTCCTCTGAGAACTTCAGCACTGATGATATCCCATGCCTTCTGCAACTGAAGCCAAAAGCTTTCCTTTGAATGTACAATAGATCTGTCAAGTTTATTTTCCAACTCGCCCCAAATGTGCTAGATGGGGTTGAGGTCCGGACTTTGAGGGGGCCAGTCCATCATTTTCAATGTTCCAGCAGATTCCTTCCATCGCAGGTAGTTCCGGCAATAGTTAGAAGAATGTTTTGGGTCATTGTCCTCTTGGAAAATAAATCCAGGCCAATAAGATGACTCCCAGATGCCAAGTGTTCTGATAATTTTGGCCACCACTGTACATAAACAGTATTCAATGACTAGGTGAGTCTGATTCAAACCACTAACCCTGCAAGCGAGTTGGGTGGATTCTTTATCTGCGACATTAAAAAGAACCACTTCATTTGTTTGCAAACATTAGCCGTGTTTCAACTGTCAGGCCAAATGTGTAAAGGAAACACTAGCACACACTCCAACAAAGCAATATACACTTACCGGACACTTTATTAGGTACACCTTGCTAGTACCGGACCCCCTTTTGCCTTCAAACTGCCTTAATTCTTTGTGCCATAGATTCAACAAGGTGCTGGAAACATTCCTCAGAGATTTTGGTCCATATTGACATGATAGCATCATGCAGTTGCTGCAGATTTATCGGCTGCCCATCAATGATGTGAATCTCCCATTCCTCCACATCCCAAAGGTGCTCTGATTGAGTTCTGGTAAGTGTGGAGGCCATTTGAGTTTAGAGAACTCATTGTCATGTTCAAGAAACCAGTTTGAGATGATTTGAGCTTTGTGACATGGTATTGTCCTGCTGGAAGTAGCCATCAGAAGATGGTACACTGTGGTCATAAAGGGACGGACATGGTCAACAACAATACTCAGGTAGGCTGTGGGGTTTAAACGATGCTCAATTGGTACTAAGAGGCACAAAGTGTGGCAAGAAAATATCCCCCACACTATTACACTACCAGCAGGCTGAACCGTTGATACAAAGCAGGATGGATCCATGCTTTCATGTTGTTTACACCAAATTCTGCCCGACCATCTGAATGTCGCAGCAGAAATTGAGACTCATCAGTCCAGGCAACATTTTTCAAATTTGTTGTCTTTTATTGACCAATTTTGGTGAGCCCCTGTGAATTGTAACCTCAGTTTCCTGTTCTTAGCTGTGTCTTCTGCTGCTGTAGTCCATCTGCTAGCAAGGTTCGACATGTTGTGCGTTCAGAGATGCTCTTCTGCAGACCTCGGTTGTAACGAGTAATTGTTTGAGTCAGCCTAAACCAGTCTGGCCGTTCTCCTCTGACCTCTGGCATCAACAAGGCATTTTCGCCCACTGAACTGCCGCTCACTAGATTTTTTCTCTTTTTCGGACCGTTCTCTGTAAACCCTAGAGATGGTTGTGTGTGAAAAGATCAGCAGTTTCTGAAATACTTGGACCAGCCTGTCTAGCACCAACAACCATGCCAGGTTCAAAGTCACTTAAATCACCTTTCTTCCCCGTTCTGATACTCAGTTTGAACTTCAGAAGATTGTCTTGAACATGTATATATGCCTAAATGCATTGAGTTGCTGCCATGTGATTGGCTGATTAGATATTTGCGTTAAAGGCACAATATGCAATTTTCGCCGCTAGAGGTCGCTTATTCAAAACAAAGGCGTAACTTGATGACGCCTTGATTTTGTGGAATCATGGGAGTTGTGGTCTTCACCTCTAGCTGGTGGAAAAGAATCCAATGGGACTCGGGCAGAAATCATATTCATGGATGAGCTAATGTATTAAAGATTAATTAACGTTACTGTAGTATGAAGCAGGGTGGAGCGGAACGAGGCCGCTTGAGTGATCGCTAATGAAAGACAAGCGTGACACACGGCTCGAGAGCAGTGGAGCTTTTATTATGCTTCCGCTTCTTCCGGTCATGTGTATGTGGAGTAACGCAGTGTTGTTTTATCATATTAGAGACATTTGAGTGTGTCGAAAGTTATGTTATAATGCTACTCTGTGCGTTTGCTCGGGGGCTACTATGAGACACTTGTTGCACACTGCAGTAAGCTAGATCGATATTAGGCATGGTAAAACATGGTACTCGTAGTAAATCAAGAAAACGAGATTTAAACAATAAGACTAACTGTGTTGAGCTATATAACAATGATTAGTTTTCTGTTGATGAATGTGTCCAAACAGTTGCTCACCTGTCTAATAAAACACATAATATATTCAAGCGTCTTTGGTGTTTCCATGGTTTCTACAAAATAAAACTAGAAATCGAGAAATCTAGAAATCGAGGGTAATGTCATTGATAGGCGACGCATGGACACGGTCCTTGTCCTGGTTAAAATTGCTTATTTCTCTGGATTTAAACATTCTTGGAAACATTTGGGAGAATGTAAGTACACAAGTCAACAAAATATATAACATTGTTCTAGTGGTTTTTGGGTATTTAATCCAGAAATCTTACATATTGTGCCTGAAATGAGCAGTTAAACAGGTGTACCTAATAAATTGGCCGGTGAGTGTATCTAATGAAATCACATGCGTGCTGACTAGATGTTAAATTATTATTGCAATTTTTTTTCCCTAATTAGTCATAACTATAAATAACTAATGCTCATTGTTAGAGTTAGTGATATGAACAAACCTTAATTTGGCGCACACCTTGAAATGTGTGGTTTGTTGAAAATGTTTTTTAAGAATAAAAATCCATCCCAAATCCAACAAAATTATGACAATGGGTACTTTCAGACCAGAAACCACCCAGAACATCTTAGCAGCTGCATAGTAGCATGCTAAAACCATTTAAAACACCTTAGCAACCACATAGCAATGCCCTAGCAACCACTCATAGCTTTTTTCAATCTAGTTTTCCTTGGAACTCTGTATCACCATTAAAGTCAATCACAAATTCATTTATTTAGCTTGTTTTTCGGTGGTCATTGTGATGGTCCCTGACAGTTACGGTATGTTTTCTATTTACTTAGTTGAGGGGAATGAACCACTGCAGTGACATTTAGCACAAAACCCCTCCATGAACAGTTTGTGCAATACTGTGACACATTCTAACCCCTGGACCCCTAAAAGCACTTGCTTATGCAACTCTGGTGAAAAAGAACAGCAACAATGATTTGTGCCGAGTCCTGTCTTTTTTAATTGCTTAAAGACACTGGTATTTCCTGGTTTTTAGCTGTTGTGTGGACACAGAACATCTCTGGTGTGTATAGCCGCTCTAAACGCCTCCACTCGAGCTTGTTTGTTTGATTGCTGTTTAAAGAAAAACAGAATATTTATGGAGATGAACCCCTGGTTCAGCAGATGGCGTTTGACCCAGGGTCTCGCCGTTCTTGCGGCGCATCCTTTGCCGATATGGCGGATCAGCAGCTTTTTTACAGCGTCCCCACTGCTTTGTCTTTTCCAAGAGATCTGTTGTGTTTTCATTGTTTTCTTTATGTGTACATTTCTTAGGGTGCTGGTACAGATGCACACAAACAGATGCAGATAAGCACTAAAATGCCCACAGGCCTGTCTGCATGTTAAATTGAAAATGATCTTTTCCAAGAAAAGCAGCCAACAACATGAGGAATGTTTCATTTGTCTGGCATGTTTATCAGTGGAGGTCAGATGAGTATCCTTTTCATCACTAACAGGCCGTTTCATGCTGACTCCCCAAATGCCACTTTTGAACTTCAAATATCAGTAAGTGCCATGGAACAAAAATTCCCATGTACTGTGTCTTTGTAAGGCAACATCCGTTTTAATGAAACAACATTCATTGACTCAACTAGACTTAACTGTCTAGTGTATGAATTTTATAAGGTTATTTTGACATCCAGCATTAGAGTCTGATAGCCGCTCCCCCTCCATTACATAATTAAAGCTGCAACATCTGAGTGAATGAAGTGTCCAACATTCATTATTAGTGCCAATCATTATTACATATTCGGGTCTTTAGCGACCCGGATCTATGTCTAACACGGATGGATCTCTACCTGTCACGATAATATAAAAGTAGAGAAATTAGAGTAACAATTACTGAAGAATAAAATAAAGCATATTTTGTTACCTTTTGGAGCTTGGAAGGGTTCAGTTTGAGCAGATGTTTTATACCATCATCACTGTCCTCGTCCCCATATTGTGGTAACAACTCTTGGTGTAAGAACTTTTTAGAATAAAATATTTTCTCAGAGAGAGGCACACACACCTTTCAATGCTTCAGATCTTATCAGTGAGGGAAAGTGACATCATTTCCTGTATCTTGCTGTTGTTCCACCAATTTAAAGGCAAAATATGGTACAGTAACAGAACTGACACAAGATTTATGGACATTTTTATAAGATAAAATTAGTTTTTGAACTATTTAATGTTGTAGAATTAGGAAAATGACTATGTAGGGCTTTTATAAATAAAATAAATGAAATATTACCAAAAGAAAAGTAAAATAAAATATTTTGATTACACAATGATACATGATGGAAAAAAACACAGTCACTAATTTGGACAACAAGACACTTTTTACAGAAAATATATTGTTACGGCCTTTAACATCTTGCGATCCATGACAATGAGAAACAAATTATTAAAATAATTAAAAATATAACCATTTGAAAAACATGTAATAACATATTGATTCTTGCCTTGCTTCAATAATAATACAAACTCCACCGCAATGCATGCAATGTAATACTCATGCACACATCAGTCTAACCTATATAGATAAGCATGCATGCCTACATATTTACAAGAGTGGTCTATTTTTAATTCAGAATGACCTTGAATATCCACTGCCTTCTCTGGGCTCTGGTCCCATTCTAGTGAAACTTTGTTTTCCAACTTAACACAATGAAAACTTCAAATGTAAATCTTTCCTTTGGCATAGGCTTTTTTTCAAATTCATAAGGATATGATGCAAGATGGATAACATATATTATGGCATGAACCTCGCGTTAATCTACAGGAAGCAAAGGTTTGCATACTCTATCAACATGTATTCCGGAATACAGTTTGACCCACAATACGGCTGTGTGACCTTCCTCTGCATACGGCGTACATCTTGAATACAGTGATTATTAAGACATATTTGGCATGAAGCTCAAGTTGCTAACCTCAGCACAATCTCTGCCAACCACAGTACAAACTGCACTTGAGTTATTCAGCCACTGTGATGCTATGACCTCAAGAGCTGCTTGTCAAGGAAATGGTTTTAAAGACTCTTAAAACACTATTTTGACCCTGTTTATTCTTCAGAACATTTAGAAAATTGCATTGAGATTAATCATTATTAGCGATGTTTGCTATTATTTTTACTCATACTGATGCAATAGATGCATGCTATTCCTTTTCAAAGCAATTGGTCTTAAGTTGCATGTTAGATGATAAACCAGGTAAAAAAATCCCATAGATTTACATTGAAAGATCCATACAAAGAGACCAGATTATCATAGACACTTACGGATGGCTGCTTTTGACTTGAACTAGTAAGCAACTAATGGAAAGATCTTGAATTTTATGATAAAAAATAAGGTTTAAATACTTTTACATTACACTTAACACCCTTACATAACACCCTTAGGATGGGAATGCTATTCAAAAACATTCCCCAGCAACTCACTGACTCTCTCTTTTGCTCATTTTATCAGATACAAACCAGCCAGAACAAACATTTGTACCTTCCTCTTGTTTAATTTACAGTTAATGCAGCCAAATAGAGGCCTCTCACGCTTAATATCACATGCTGTATCTTACAGAGACTTTTCAGTCCAAACTGAACACTGCAAAAAAATGTTTCCAATCCTTCTATACATTAACCACTTACCCATTTAGTCTGACGCACATCTGGCCTTCTATATTTTTGTTTATGTTCTTAGCTTGCATTCATTCTCTTATGGAAATAAGCAGTTGTAAAATGAGATCATTATCCCTGGACTCACTCGATTTTGGTGAAACTTGGTCTGACTACAAAGTCCTCATGTTATGGCTTCATTCACACCAAGAATCTAATGATTGGAGCCCCTAAGGAACATGGTGATGGGGGAAAAAATATGAAGTTGCAAGGAAAAAAAAATATTTGAATGCTTTTGCATTCTCTTGAAAAAGTTTTGTGCTCCCCTGAGAAACTTAGCTTTCGCTTGCAAAACCTCTGCGTTTTCCCAAGAAGCTTTGCAATCGCTCAAAAACCTTCATGTTTTCCTGAGAAACTTGTGGTCCAAAACGCAAAAAATTTGCGAGAACACAAAAGCTAATTTTTCCTCCCATCACGTGTTTTTTTTTTCTTTAGGCCAGGGATCCGTAGAGAATAGTGCAGTTCACACCACAAATATGACTGCGTTTATATGACTCCACTTTTAGACATACATTGGCAAACATCCCTGAGCGCTTCCCCTCGGGAGACTCCCTGCCGCCGTTTTGAAATGTGTTCAACTTCGTCAAGTAGGCGAGGGAAGTTTATTTGGACAGACACTTGACCCCTCAATTTTGACTGAGGGAGCGAGTCAACTCAATATATACACTTCAGGCAGATCTATAGACCACAATGCAACACGATTGTGATGTCACACTTAATTTACCCCACCCCACAAAACTCTAGTGTATGATATTGGAGTTATTTTGACATTTAACAGCATGATAGTTGTAGCAACCTTAAGCTGACTGTTATAGTTTATTGTATTGTTATTTTTGTTTGTGTAATTTTTTATATTTTCTTCAACAGCCCAAGCATAAATAAAGACCTATAGAATGGTGCGTAAAACAAATTCATAAGGAAAAAAACTGTAAATAATAAATCAGCTCCATTGCGGATTCCATCGCTGCGTCCGATATTGAATACTTCCCTACTATATAGTATGTGAAAAACAGTACGCCAAAAGAGTATGTGGGAATACATAGTATTCAAAAAACTAGGCGAAAAGTCACCGGATGAACTATTGCCTCTGCCGAGATTCTGAAGTGTGCATTTGATGGACCTTTACTGATTTATGAATGGAAGTGAAGCAACTCAACTGACGCCAGTAGGTCATGTGACAGTAACAACATGGCAGATGTATTATGTCCGAATTTCGTTCATACTACCATATTCATACTATAGAGCGTACTTTTTTAACGGCCCCGAAGTAAATTCAAATATATTAGCCTACCTACTCAGTACGCAGTGCAAGTGATCAAGGACTTGGGGTGTTCCATTTAACCCGTAAATGCATGAATGTTTTTCCAATCGTTATTACATATTTGGGTCTTTAACGACCCGGATCTATATCTAAAACGGATGGATCTCTAACTGCCTCGATAGTATAAAACTCTCCTGATATTTAAATTACAACTATAAAAGAATAAAATAAAGCATATTTCGTTACCTTTTGGAGCTTGGATGTGTTCAGTTTGAGCAGATGTTTTATACCATCGTCCTCGTCAGAGCTCATTCAGTATCTGGCTCATATTCATCATCTCAACCATATTCTCAAAACTATCGTTTTCAATGTATTCAAAATCAATATCTGGATCGCTGACAGCTTTTTCACCAGATCCACCATCAAGTGACAGTGACACTAATATTTGATTGGGTTCAGTACTTGCTCTGCAGTTAATCGCTGAGCCATTTCAAGTTTTGCTGATGATACTTCCTATTCTTTTGTTTTCTGCCTGCAGTAACTGTGAGTGAAACGTCACTTCATCATTGTGTATCAGACATTGCCACCTTGAGGAATAAAGGTGAATTGCACTTTTTGATTCATCAGAGATTCAATTATTGTTGCGCAGAAAAAATACACTTACACTGTTACATACCTCGGGTCACTAGCGACCCTACAAAAAAATTAATTAGTGAACAGACATTTTTTTATGATTTTTTTTTCTTGTTATATTGTTTATAATGGATTAATTGAGGAATATTAAGAAGGTTGATAAGATGAAGGAATGAATGAGCGGGAGGGTAGTGAATGACGTCCCGGGTCACTAAAGACCCAAGGTATGCGTTTAAGGGTTAAACACATTGCAAGGTTTCCACCAGTAGTAGGCACTATGATGTACATAACATATGCAACGTAAGCAATGATGCACATCCGAGTGAACGAGAGCGAGGGAAGGGCATAAAAAAATGAACTTAAACGTAGCCTATAATGATAACTACACAGAGGAACGATATGGTTGGAATCGCTTTCAGAACCAGGTGATGAACGATAAAAACATTGACAGCCAATCAGAATCCACCTGACTTTAAGCTCGAGCATTTAAAGCGGCATATGACATAATCGCAGCACATGCTTATAATCAGGGCCTTCCGTAGGTGCAACCGCACTGGGCCCCGCTCTTTATAGGGGGCCCCATGGCAAACACAAACCTGCTGAGGGGGGCCTCGCTGTCTCTAACTCACACTGGGCCCCGCCCATTGCTTGGGACGGCCCTGCTAATAAACAGGGGGCTGCGTTTCCCAAAAGCATTGTGAGCCCAAGTTGATTGCGAAGACCATTGCCATTCATGATGGCCTTTCATATCCCACAAGCAATTCCCTTGCAAATGACAATAGCCACCATGTCTCGCAGGAGTAATGTTCCGTTGTTTTTGGCCACCATGTCTCGGAGGAGTAATGTTCCGTTGTTTTTGGCCACCATGTCTCGGAGGAGTAATGTTCCGTTGTTCTTGGACACTGATGTCCATTTTAGGAAATGTTGCACAAGTGTTCCTCATATTAACCAATGGTTAAACAGCGAACCGTGATGCTCTGCAGTGTGACCGAAGCTCTTATAAGAGGTTATAATTAGAACACGCCACAAGTTTGCTTATATTTCTGGACCAACAAAAGCCTGCAATAGGTCTTCTCATGCATATTAATGAGATATGTGATGTCTTTGAGAATACAATCGCTTGAAGCCTCTCCCATGCCCTTTAAGAAGCTCATGCATGTCGAACTATAGGATTCAACATAATGATCCGATTGTTCGAATTAATCAAAACTACTTTGGACTATTTGAAAATGATATTTCATTTCAGTTTTACTGGAATCTGTATGGAATTACTGAGCGGCTACCTTAACAAGTAAACTATTCAAATTTGCTTATGATCAGCGTTATATAATACGAATGTCAGTTCACATTTCTGTAAATCAGGGAAAGCACATTGTGCACGTCTGGCTCACAGGCAACAGGCTGTGCTTGAGTTCCCATTCCTGTCTGCTGAAGCAGTTACCATGGGAACACCCTTTTTTCTTCTAGTATTAAGGGAGCATTGAAGTGTTGTTTTGGAGTATTTGAAATGCAGGTCTTGCACAGTTTAGCATTTAGTTTCTGTTCATCTTTGGGCATTAAAACTTGGGCTTTACTAGCTATTTATCGCCAAACTAGTCCTTTATTGTATACTACTTATATATTGGATACTTGTTTTATTTTTTTATTAACTAATTCATTTAATTTTTGTTAGATTTTTTCTTAATTATCTGAGTTTAAAGTTTAGAGACCATTAAAACAGACTGAATTTAAAGCTGCTGTCCGTAACTTTTTTTGTGTTCAAGATTTACAAAAATTATATAATGAGAATGTACAACATGAATCAATTTTCCAAACCGTGTTTTTGTCTTACCCTGAATCATTATGGTACACTTATAATAAGTGTTTATATTGGGACTATTTCAGACCAGTCTGGTAGGAACCGCTGCGGAGGAGCACAGTCCCTGGGTAACTCGCCATAGACGTAAACAGAGAGAAGTAGCTTCGGTTGCAATGTTCTTCCGCAAGACGCATGCAGTTCTGTTTATTAACCCCTAGAGCGCAAAAAGTTACGGACTGCAGCTTTAATTTGATAACTCACTTTAAAAACTCACTTTTTTTTAATGATAGGCTATAATAAGTTATATAATATAATATAATATATATATATATATATATACATATATATATATATATATATATATATATATATATATATATATATATATATATATATATATATATATATATATATATATATATATATAAAAGGTATATAATGTTTTTTTGACAAAGTGTTTCCTGCAATAATCATAGATCTCTATTTTTCTTTATCAGTATTTATTTTAGATAGGCTTATCATACAGTAAGAATATTTGGAAGAGAAATCATTTACACGTGTTATAATAATCTAGAAAAAGACATTTGCTATAAATTAAGTTTGAGAGGACAGATCTTTGAACAAAGTTTCTACTAAAATCGTGTGCCTAACTCTATGATAAAAGAGCGACACCTGGCGGTCTTATGCTGAAATGCATTATCAATACTCTTAAAAGAAACACTCCAGCTGACGTAATCAAAGCAATTTCATAAATTAGTATTACCATCTGTGTTTTTGGATATTTTCTCAGATCAATACATTCACAAAAAGTGAAGTAGTAGCCTATTAATTGGAAAAACATTTTATATTTTTTTATTAAATCATAGACATGATCTTCAGCCTTTTGTATTGAATGACAGTTTTCAAACAATGACGGAAGTCTTTTGCCGTTTCACAATATTAAAGGGATAGTTCACCAAAAATGAAAATTCTGTCATCATTTACTCACCCTCAAGTTGTTCTAAATGAATTTCCTGTATGAATTTCTTTCTTCTGTTGAACACAAAACAGTTGATGGGGGCCCCATTGACTTCCAAAAAAAAAAAACTAAAAAAAAAACTATGGAAGTCAATGGGGACCAAAAACTGTTTGGTTACCGACATTCTTCAAAATATCTTCTTTTCTGTTCAGCAGAAGAAAGAAACTCATACAGATTTGGAACAACTTGAGGGTGACTAAATGATGACAGAATTGTTATTGGTTGGGTGTACTCTTACAAATGAATTCATTTAAATTCACACATCATCCAAATTAACATACATCTATGCAACCTTAACTATATAATAATTCTTATAAAATATTAAAATATTAATTTATTTTCTATTTATAATATTAATACAAAAATGCACAATAAGAAATTATTTATGGGTATATATGAAAGTGTTAAAATGGACGAAAAAAGTTATTTAAACAAATAAATAAGGGCATTAAATAAACTTTTCATGAAATGAAAAAATAATTGATTATATTGTTAGAAGGATAATATTTATTGTATTGAATGTTTGGAGGGCAACGTTCATATATACATAAAACAAAATTGATTTTATTATATATATACTTACCTTCTGCATATGAAAATAATAATTGATGAATGTCTATAACCACAGTTGTGCTCAAAATGATTCACATCCTTGGTAAATATGACCAAAGAAGGCTGTGAAAATAAATCTGTTGTTAATCCTTTTGATCTTTTATTTTTTGAAATTTACAAAAATCTAATCTTTCATTGGAAAATAAACATTTTAAATGGGGGAAAAATCTCATTATGAAATAAATGTTTTTCTCTAATACACATTGCTCACAATTAATCATACCCTTTTATTAAATACTTTTTGCAACCTCCTTTTCCCAAGATGACAGCTCTGAGTCTTCTTCTATAACGCCTGATGAGTTTGGAGAACACCTGACAAGAGATCAGAGACCATTCCTCCATACAGAATCTCTCCAGATCCTTCAGATTCCCAGATCCATGTTGGTGCTTCTTCTCTTCAGTTCACCCCACTCATTTTCATAGTGTTCAGGTCAGGGAACTGGGATGGCCATGGCAGAAGCTTGGTTTTGTGCTCAGTGACTAATTTTTGTTGATTTTGATGGGGGGGGGGTTTTTGTATCATTTTCCTGTTGGAAGATCCAACCTTGGCCCATTATAAGATTTCTAGCAGAGGCGGTCAGGTTTTGATTTTTTATCTTTTGCTGTTTGATAGAATCCATTATGCCATGTATCTGAACCGGGATGTCCGGGATCTGGCAGAAAATTAGGCCCACAACATTAAAGATACAGCGATATACTTCATTGTACACATGGGGTACTTTTTATCCCTGTGTGCACCAAACCCATCTTGAGTGTTTGCTGACAAAAAGCTGACCATATTTTTCATCTGACCATAGAACGTTTGAAAAGTAACTGACACTACTGGAACTTCCGACAGGACCTGGTTCTGTGGTCAGATGGAAAAAAAAAGAGCTTTTTGTCAGCAAACACTCAAGATGGGTTTGGTGCACACAGGGATAAAAAAAAGTACCCCATGCCCACTGTTAAATATAACGCTGGATCTTTAATGTTGTGGGCCTATTTTTCTTGTTCAGATGCATGGCATCATGGATTCTATTAAATACCAACAGATAAAAAATTAAAACCTGACTGTCCCAGCTAGAAATCATATAATGGGCCAAGGTTGGATCTTCCAACAGGACAGTGATCCAAAAAAAACCCCATCAAAATCAAAACAAAAATTAGTCACTGAGCACAAAACCAAGCTTCTGCCATGGCCATCCCAGTTCCCTGACCTAACCACTATGAAAATGAGTGGGCTGAACTGAAGAGAAGAAGCACCAACATGGATCTGGGAATCTGATGGATCTGGAGGGATTCTGTATTGAGGAATGGTCTCTGATCTCTTGACAGGTGTTCTCCAAACTCATCAAGCATTATAGGAGAAGACTCAGAGCTGTTATCTTGGCAAAAGGAGGTTGCAAAAAGTATTGAATAAAAGGATATGATTAAGTGTGAGCAATGTGTATTAGAGAAAAACATTTATTTCATAATGAGATTTTCCTCCCATTTAAATTCTTATTCTCCAATGAAAGGTTAGATTTTTGTACATTTAAAAAAATAAAAGATCAAAAGGATTAACAACGCAGATTTATTTTCACATCCTTCTTTGGTCATATTTACCAAGGGTATGAATAATTTTGAGCACAACTGTATATAATAATTCTTATAAAATATTCAAATGTTAATTTATTTAATCTATAATGCAAAAAATACAAAATAATTATAATCTGAAATTTAGTTTTATTTCTAATATTTGTTTTAGTTAGATGGATTAAAAAAGTAAATAAATAATAAATAGGGCCTACTCAACTTTGCATCTTTGTAATAAAAGAATCATTTATTATAGATAGCCTATTGTTAGAAGGGCAATTTTCATTATATTATTAGAAGGATATTTCTAACATAAATAAATAAGTACTTAACTTCACTTCTAAGTAATAAAATTAAAATGTATGAATATTTCTAACATGGATGGATAAATGGATTGAATATTTAAATAGATAATCAAAGATGAATGAATGCATGAATGAATGAATGAATGAATAAACGTACACAACATAAACATTAAAATTAATATACATCTATTTAAGAAAATCTGTGTGGCTTGTTCAATACTACAGAGGGTCAGTGACATGACGCACGCGACGTCAACGCGAGGACCTTCCGCTCTCTTGCGTCCAGACGCTCGTGAAGCCGCAGTGCTGCTCTCAACGACTACCGGAGACGCTTCGCTGAAAAATGCTCCCGTTATCCGTCAAAGATGACGAATACAAGCCTGCCAAACTCAACTTGTTCGTCAAGATATCGGGGTGGTTCAGGTAACGACGCTTAAATGTGTAATAATTCATTTAGTTTCACTCACAGCTGTCGGTTTTGTGTGGCTAAGGCAGTTAGCATGCTAGTTGGCTCGCGAGACTTTATTAAAAATGTCTCTTCCATACATTATTTAGATTAATTACTTTAAAGAAGAGAGAATAATTATATCCTGAAAAGTTAATTTAACTGTTACAAAGAAGCAGACAGCTTCAGGTTATCGTTCAGCCAGACAGATGTTAGCAAAGCGAAGTAAACATTTGACAAAATGTATAATGTCTCTTAAATTGCTTTATTAAATTTGTTGAAATATATTCCACAACAAAGTACGTCTATCAAGGGTGTATTTGGACCCCATGTCATTTCCCCAGAACATTTCATTTAAATAAACTACAGTCGTGTATTTGCTTAACTGTCGGTTTCTATAGCCAGTCTGTCTGGTCAGGCCACTTTTTAAATGAATCAGTCTGAAACTTGTCTCTCTCTATTTTTGTATGTGTTCTTCCCCAGATCAATTCTTGCCGATAAAACCTCTCGCAATCTGTTTTTCTTCCTGTGTTTGAACCTGTCCTTCGCGTTCGTGGAGCTGATGTACGGCATATGGAGTAACAGGTAACAGTAGGGGGCCAAACACAAGAATATGCCACGTAGATCTAATGTGGGATGAGCTAGTGTGCTTTTGTTTTGGGCCCTTCCTTCTGTTAGGAATGCTTTGATTGGAGATTCTCCTATGACCTGTTATCATAGTCATCTTTAAAGTGAGAGTGATGGCTGAAGTTCATAAAATATAGGATGTGGCTTAAAACCTATTGAGGTGCCTATCTAGACAGCATATGTGAGCATATATGTTATGATGTATGTTTGAATGTTTAACAATGCCTGTCATGAATGTTTAATAAATGTTTAACAATGCCATCCAAAAATGCTTTTTAGAGAAGCAGATCTGACTTGGTTTGGAGAAACAGCTGATATATTCCAAATATACCAAATATGGGGAAAGTGGCATTAACCATTTATATGCCATTGCATATTAATCACAGTATATTTCGCCATTTGAACACTATACATACTTTCATTGAGGTTGTAACATTGTTGGTTTAGACTTAAAGAGTTGTATATTGTTTTTATTCATATTTCTGATGTTTATTATTTGGTTGTGCACTGACAGCAGTTTGCAATGACAAAGTTTGCAGAAGTTTTTTTATTTTCAGTCGACGTGAATTGTTTTATTATTGTTGTTTAATATAATAATTGATTTAATACACTGATGATATTGTGCAAATTACACAATCCCACGAATGGGAGTGCAGACAATGAAGATTGATTTTTATTATTATTATTATTATTATGCGATTAATAATAATAACAAAAATATCATGTGTAATTATTGTAATAATAATAATAATAATAATTATTATTATTATCAATTCTATATGGATAATAACAATACTATTATAATTATAATATATAATAATAAACAATTTATTTATACACTGATATTATGCAAATTACACAAAATCAGATAATTCAGCAAAACTTGAGTTTATTATTTTATTAACAATAACAATAATTAGAATAGTTATAATTTATTATTATTGTTGTTGTTTATAATATTTTATATAATACACTGATAATATTATGGAAATGAATGACACAATCCTACAAATGGAAGTGAAGACATTATTATTTATTATTAGTAGTAAAACAATAATTTATTTTTTTAAATTAATTTTTATTTATTATTATTATTATTATTTATTATAATAACCATTATTTCACCACCTGTCATTTGATAATATACAGTTTATAATAATTTAACCATAATTTCACCATCTGTTATTTGATAATATGCAATTTACACAATCTCACGTATGCTGACAGCGAAGCTTGAATTCTTCTTATAATAATTATATTAATGATGATTATTATTTTTATTTACTATTATTGTTTATTATAATAATTTAATACACATTCTGTCAGTTGATAATTATGAGAAACTAGATTATTATTATTATTATTATTATTAACTATTTCATTGTATGTGTATGTTTAAAAACAAATATAATAATAATATAAACATAAACAAAAGAGTATAAATAAGTTATAATATTCTTGTTTTTTTTATTTCTATTTTTGTTTATTGAAATGATTTATTTATCTATTTAATTTTGCATAGTTTGACCCACTTGCAACCAACAATTCTTGACACCCAAATCTCTGTCAGTGTGAACATATCTTTGTCTTTAAATGAAAGAGTGAATAATGTCTAACAAAAGGCCCTACGCAACTCTGACCTCATTGGGGTGGGACGCAGTTCTCAGGTTTCGTGACAATTGAACACTTCCCTTTTTGTGTTGCTTTGATTCTCAGTTTAGGTTTGATATCCGATTCCTTTCACATGTTCTTCGATTGCACGGCTCTCCTGGCAGGCCTTGCAGCATCAGTCATCTCACGGTGGAGGTCCAACGACTCCTTCTCATACGGGTGAGAGACCACTTCGCAACTAATGTACTAATGACACAAGTTTCCTATGATGGATTTATTCACTTCTGCCTGGGTGGTGTTGACAGGAAGTGGTCTGTCATTGGTTGCATCACTGCATTCTTATGCAAGTCCATTTGGTTAATTTGTAGGTATGTCAGAGCAGAAGTTCTCGCTGGCTTCGTGAACGGCCTTTTCCTCATCTTTACCGCCTTCTTTGTCTTCTCAGAAGGAGTAGAGGTATGTACGATTATACGATTACAGTTGATTCATTTGCCAAGTGACATACTGGTCCACTAATATCTTTTTATGAATGATGCCGTCTTGTCTTATCACCAGAGGGCACTAGAACCTCCTGATGTGCACCATGAACGCTTGCTTCCGGTGTCTATAGCAGGGCTGTTGGTGAATCTTGTAGGAATATTCGTTTTTCAACATGGAGGACATGGACATTCACACGATGGTGAAGGTAAGTATCTTGTACAGAATAAACATGCAGTCTCGTTTTTCATTCTGCTAATCCTCATCCACGCCAGTCACTAGATAAAGCTTGGTTCAATAAGTCACATAAAAATCAGTCTACAGGCTTTCATAGACAGCCTAGGGAGTCAGGGATGGTCTAATTTGTTAAGTTTCGTTACAAGCTGTTCACACATTGGCGATACAAAAAGCGATTAGTACATGTTAGTTACATAGAAACCCTTTAATAATAAGAATAATTGTTGATATAGTCTGTTGCTTCTTCATAGATTTCATCTTGTTTAAAATTTTAAGGTCATGGCCACAGTCATTCTCTATTTAATGGCAGTGTGGGACATGGACACAGTCATGGAGACCACGGCCACAGTCATGAGTCCAAACACGGACATGATCACGGGCATTCACATGGAGGACATGGCCATTCACATGATGATCCCCACTGCCACGGTAAGACATCAAGTAACCTTACCTTGCAAGTCAGTACTGTTATAATTAGAAATGCACCAATTGACCAGCCAGGGATCGGAATTGGCCGATTTTCCGCATGATCAGCCCAGATCGATGACCGGCGGGTCAGTCTCATGTCTTACCGATTCCGAGCCGGTTTTTGTTGCCAGCGGCACAGGCAATAACGTCAGCTGCGCGTTCTCCCACACACTCAATATTAAACCGCAAGAAGACTATTTAAACCTACATGTTCTGCGTGTCTCTGTGTAAATGAATGGCGCAGACGCACAAATACGTTTATAACACAGTTATAAGCACGTGTGACGCTCGTGGTGTTACTATATGACGACATGAACACACAAACTTCTCCTCATGAACATTTTACCGTTTAATTTAAGAAACTATTGTCATATCATATACACAGAAACTTCAAGATCTTCACACGGCAACCCGTCAAAATAAAAGTTCGGTTTAACTTGTGACAGAAATATATTACTGTTGTATAGTGCTATATACAATTGTATTACTATTATACAGTATAGTGTATGTCTTAATGTAGTACTGTGTTTTATGCCTTCATTTGATTACCAGAAAAAAAAAAAAATACACAACACAGAATTTCTGTAAAAAAAAAAACATTTTATAGGGCCCTATTATTGTAAACAAATTAATAATTTGTGTTTATTTCATATCTCTCTTTATTCTATTGCATTTATTTGTGCTGTTTGAAATTTGTTTATTTGTTCTTATGTTATTACTGTCTTTTTACTTGTTTTTTTTAATGAAAATAAAATTTTGCATTTCAGAAAAGTAGATTTTTGTTTGTATATGCTGTCAATTATAGTTCTTTGAAAGAAAATCGGAATCGGCAAAAAACGGTATTGGTAGATCACACTTACAAAATATCAGAAATCGGAATCGACCAAGAAAATTACAATCGGTGCATCTCTAGTTATATTGCATCAGTGTTATTTGGTGTCTTCGTGCTGTGTGTCAAAATTGCAGAAGCTATTTTGATACATCGTGATGGTGTCTGGTATAGCATGATTCATTTCTAATCTGTCTGTGTCCTCAGATGACCACTCACACACACCAGGAAAAGGCTCCAGCAAGCAGATATTACAAGGTATGGCTTTTATGTATGTTTAGCCACCTCCAGATGGCACTAGAGATCTCTTGTTTAGCGTTATTCAGCATGCTTTTAGCAAGGCACCAGATGTGAAAAATATTTACAATCACATCTATCAGGTCTAGACAGCTTTTTCCTCTTTTATAGGCAGTCAATATTTTGAATTCTTAGTAGATGAGGTTCTGTAGTCATAATTCAGAAAATGATGCATCTTCATTTAAACAAGGAAAAACACTTGAAATGAGTGGTCTAGATCAGATGTGACTGGATGATGGACTTTTATGTGTGACGAAGTGACACCTCTGACCATCCCAACCTCTAACCTTTGACTTGGGTCTAACCGGGTTAACACTGACACTAGAGCAAGTGCGGTACACTGTCGCTTTAAATCCCTTTGTCCGAGCTTGTGTGGGAAAGAGCAGAGCAGAGAAAGTAGTTTGTCCCCTTCACCCTGGCACACACAGAGAGAGAATGGATCCTTTGGGAGGCCTGCTCGAGGGAGAAAGAACGGGGCACAGAAGGGAGGACCGTGTAGAGAAGGGGGAGGGGAGGAGAGGAGGTGACAGTGCAAAAGGTTACGGTGCCTCCATCCCAGCCGAGGGACTTCTTCTCCACTCCCTGTTATGAATTGCAAGTAGATTGTACCAACCTCCCATCCTGAAGCTCTTCATGTCTATTTTGGTTATGTTTGGAATGGCATACTAGTGTACTGCTCTTACTTTTTACACAGAGCTGTATGCATAGAATACTTAGTAGATGTGCTAAATTTGCCAAAATGTGCAGTATGCAATATAATGCACTGCACAGACTACTGTGTCCCAAAATGCAATGCGCTTGACCTGATCTTCCTCTTCCGATTAGTCTAAAGCTTTTGTCTTGCTTTTTAATCTAAATACCAATGGTTAAGACATTTTTACACAATTCATTATTATTTTTATACTAATATTTGTATGTCATTATTATAACTATTATTTTTAAATCATAAAAATAATTAATATTATTATTCATTTCCAAAAATAATATTATTTTGCAAAAATATAATGGAATATTTAATTATATTATTATTATTAATGATAATAATTATGAGATGTAAATATTTATTATTATTGATATTTTACAAAAGACACGTCTGTGTGTGTGTGTGTATATATATATATATATATATATATATATATATATATATATATATATATATATATATATATATATATATATACTTAATATATTTACTTAATAGAATTTAAAAAAAAAATTTAATAAGAAAATTTTCTGACATTAATATTGATTAATATCTGATTATCTGAAATTAATATTTTCATTATTATTACGAAATTAAAACCGTATTACTATTATTTTTTTTATTTTACAAAAATATTATTATCATCAATAAGGAAATTAATATATTTATAAGAAAATTATAATAAAAATAATTATTTTACAAAATGTAATGGAATGTTGTAATGGATAATGTATTATATATTTATTTTATTATTTTATTATTATTATTAAATGAAAATGTTTTTATTTTTAAGATAAAATATTTTCACTCATAATAATAAAGTATTGAATATTATTTAACAAATAAATATTTTCTTGTCATTTCCTTATTCATTTGTCTACTGTTCCACTTACTATTTTCTTGTCTTAATTGTAGGCAGTATATACTGCATAGTATTTGGTAAATAGTAAGCTAGTATTCTATTCTAAACACAGCCGTTGTGGCTGTTTATAAGGATGCAATGAGATACAGCATTCGTGTTACTCTTCCAGTGTTTGCTTTGACCACAGTTGAACAGGGTCTTCACTTATTAGGGAGTTTGCTCCATTACTGTGGTCATGCTTTCTGCAAAACTGAGAGTAACCGCAAGTATGTCATCTCATTCTGAGGAAAGGACTTAGTGGACCGTCTCATGGCGTGCCATCACACCACAGTCCACAACTATTCTCCAGTGTCGATCAGGACAGCCAGTACAGACCTCTGAGTTCAGGAAATGTTACTTCAACTTCCACTGCATGTTGGTTTTAACATAGTAGCGTATGTTATGATATATTCTGGAGATTTTGTCAGGTTGACTATTCATTCTAGGATGTTCTCGAATTACCTGTTTGTGGAATGACATCATCAGTTTGAGGGTTACCGCTAGACACTGTATCCCAGACAGTGAGTTCTGTCCACAGTAGTCATGTTTAAATATGAGTGCTAGCAAATGTTGTATCCTCATCTCAGACACAACATTTACTCAATATTAGTGTTTTTTTAAATGAATCCAGGACTTTTCATATAGACAAAAGCCCTACTTCAGGGGTTTTCAAACCTGTCCTGGAGGACCCCCAGCATTGCACCTTTTGTATTTATCCCTTATCTGTATACTACAGACAGCTCCCTTCCTAACTTCCTGTCTCATAATAAAACTCTGGGAATTGACTCCCTTTTTTTTACTCAACTCACAATTCCAATAGAGTTTAATGTTAGCATGTTGCATTGCTAAAAGAACACACTATTTGGGAAAAGTCACATTTAAATTAGATAAATTATATTAAAAAAATAACATTTATACATATTAATGATTTAGTTATATTAATATGATGTATATATTAATACTAATTTGAGATATCGTAAAATATATTTTAAATATTTTTGTATATATTTTTATATATTTTTGTAAAATGCAAATTTTCTTCATTGCAGGAGTTTTTCTTCACATTGTTGCGGACACATTGGGCAGTGTCGGAGTCATCATATCAGCCATTCTAATGCAGAAATACGACCTGATGATCGCCGACCCTATCTGCTCCATGCTCATCGCACTTCTTATAGGAGTGAGGTGAGTACGCACACCTCGGCCCACGCTATTATGAGCATTGACCTCTCTCGACTCAACTCAAGACATCCTCCACCCTCAACCCCACCCAGAAACCCTCAACAGCACCCAACACAGATCATACAAAAGCCACTTCACAGTGCCCTTCACCAAGAGCCCTGTGGAGCCGTTGGCACTCTAGCCGGGTGAATTACAGGATACACGCTCGGAGGGTGGAGCTCAGAGCACTTTCTCAACATGTGGCAAAGCCAGAAAACCCAGGACTGGAGTCTCTCATGTGGCATTTTTCAATCAACTCCAGTCAAGAAGGAAAAATGCATGCTTGCCTTGCATTCTTGTGCCTTTGTTTGCTTTTTAAACCTACCAAATCTACCATTCCTTCTGCATAATCTCGGAAAAAGCAGTTTTATGGTGATGAACAGGCTTTATTTTTTGTGTGTGATGTAAATGTGTGTAAAGCCTGTGTAAATTTGAGCAGGAGCTGCTGTGTGTGCACCATGTTTAAATTGCAGATGGCCTGTGGTTACTGTGCTTCAGTGAAATACCATCATTCCGATGGAGAATGTGGCCCCTTTTTTCAAAATGCACGAGTCTTTCCCATATATTCATCTTTTCTCTCCAACCCCCCTTCCTCGCTCTTGTCCGTGTTTGAGGCTTTTCTTCTCCCTCTCTGGAATGTGGTGGCGATCTGTGAATGTTACTTCAACAAAGGCATCTTTTAAGATGGATTTTTCCTTCTCTTTGTTTCTCAAAGAGGGGAGGTTTATGTCATCGAGACCCCAGCTTAGACATTTTTTTCCCCGTTCTTGAGTTTTCCATGCAGTTGCAGAGTGGCAAATACTGAGAATTGAGGCTAAGACTATGGACTCTTTCCCACATTGCACCTGCTTGATAACGTCTCGGTCTCATTCAGGTGCAGTCTGGAGGCTGATCTGGTATGGCACAAGCACAAAGGTATCACACGAAAATGGAAAGCCATTAATTTCCACAGCAGATAATTAAAAACAGTTGCAAACCAGAATAGAGTCTATCCTCCATCTCGTGAAGCGTGAGACTTCACGTTCCTGTGTAGAAGGTATGTCTTGTGTCTTTTGACAGATTTTGATATGACTAAACATGTATTGGTTTTTCCAGACCTCAGATGAAGCAAAGTTTCTGGCTGTGTTCAGAATTGAATACTAGCATACTGGGCAGTATACACTACTATTCAAACGCTTGGGGTTAGTAAGATTTTTGAGGGGTTTGGTAGAAGGCTTTTCTTCTCTTCTGACACTTTAGATCAATTTAATGCAAAAAAAGGTATACTGCATATTGTCTGCTACTCTTTAAAAATATTATGTGGAACAGTATAAGTTAGATTGCTTCAGTATGCAACAATAAACATTCCAAACAGTATTCTAAATCACCCAATTTTAATTTTGGCTAAATGACCCAAATTAAAATACATTTTTAATTAAACTTTAATTAAATTTAATGTAAAATTGGTCAATGAATGAGTTTAAAGTTAAATTGAGGATGTAATAACTTCTGATTGGAAGGCCATGTCAAGCACATTGCATTGTAGGATTACTGTAGTGTCCCTGTGTTTTTGTCCATTTAATGATAGTCATGTGGTACCAAAACAGTTTTGGACCCCATTGACTTTTTTTCAAAGCATTTTACTTTAAATGGAACACAAAGTTGAGTACCACGATGTGCATTGTGGGGTAAAACAGCCACTTTGCCAAATGTAGTAAGTCAAGGGTACTTAATGCAAAATTTGCATACTAACTACAGCATACATACCATATACTGTATATATACATACTATTACACTTTCTTTGTTTTGGGCTGCCATTCATTGCCATTATAATGCTTTGATTAGCCAGGACATTTTTTTATATAACTGAAAGAAGAATGTCATATACACCTAGGATGTCTTGAGGGTGAGTAAATTATGAGAGAATTTTCATTTTTGGGTGAACTATACCTTTAATGTGTTTGGGGAAACATGCCTGGTATGTATAGATTTATTAAACACATGATATACTAGTGTGAAAGATGGTACTGTGGACCTAAGCACAAGTTCATCTGCAACTCTAGACTCTCTTATGCGTTTGAACTTCATGTCTGTGTACGTCTGGCACAGCAGAATCATTTATTGTTCGAGTCTTGAGAGAGGTGGACCATAATTGGCCGTGTGGAATGTCTGTGGTTCTTCGTTTGATCGTTAAGATGGACTCTTTGTTTGGACAGCGTTTTTCCCATGCACCACACATTGTGAGATTGATATTCTCAGTAGAGTGCCTTATTTTGATCCAGCCATCTTGCTCACATTCAGATGTTTGACCTTTCACTAGGGTGAAGGACTTCTCCTTCATCAGCCGCACCTGAGGCGTGACCCATGCGCGCAAAAGACCCCCCGCTGTACGTGAACCGGGCGTGTTTAGCTAAGGCCGCTCTGGGTGCGGTAGCCTTGCTTTAGGGGGATATCTGGGTACGGCTGCAGCGGCTGGAGCTGTCTTGGTACCCTGTGATTAGTTGGAGGGAGTGGAGGAGTCCTGCTACTGTGACCTACAGCAGTCCCCCACCACCAAAGTCTTCCAAAGACCGCTAATCGCTTTGGGTCGCAGCCTAAAGCCCGAGGAATGGGTGCGTAAAGAACGTTAACAGTAATTAACATTTGTTCTGGGTATACTAAGCTGGTCCTTTGAGGATGGATTCATTTGTCAGGCCTCAGTGAAAATGTGTTTAAACGGCTCTCAAAAGCTGCTTTTGTTGCGTGTTACTATGTTATTCTTTGATGTACTGTATTTTTTCACATAATGTGCTTTAGCACTGTGCTGGCTACTTAACTAGCTACTTAACACTTTTTTTTTTTTTTTCAGAATTCTAATTCATGATGTTTAATTGGTGGAGAACAATCCACATATACATGCAACATTATTCACTTTATTTTAGCTCAGCTCTGCATAGTAAAGTATGGATGTTAACGGTTAACTTGATTTCATTTAATTTCATATTAACTGGAAGGTTCTAGCTCATATAGAGCATATTTAAAATATTTTATTTTATTTATATTTGCATAACATTTAATTTAAAAAATATATATTTTAAAAAAGAAATGTTATGCAATAATAATTTAAATATATGAAATATGCATATAATATATATTAATTTATTAGGCTAGATAATATAAATAATATATAAAATATAATATTATTAATTATATATTTACTAATTATTATTATTAAAATTTTAATATATAATCACTTGAGATATATTAATTTATTAAAAAAATACTCACTTGAATTGAAAAATATATATTTAAATATTTAAATGTACATTAACTATGGAAGTATTTGTTATGTAGATTCTGAATTATTTTTTTTTAATGTCTTGCATTAATATTTAATATAATACAAATATATATATATATATATATATATATATATTTCTTAAATGAGAAATATTCATTGGGAAATGTGCTTAATCGTTATACAAATATTTTATTTTTTTACAGTTTCTTTTCATTTTTTAGGTAAAATGTGACATGATTCATCCAGGTTTACTTGAATTGTCTTGTATATTCAGATTGGACCACTTTTTACAATCAGCTGTGTGGCAAGAAATAATGTTTTAGTAGTATTAGTAATCATTTTTAGTAAAGTGTTGTTGGAGCTGGTCAGATGATGTTCAAATGTCTGTACTATTAAAAATCCAGACATACGTTTTTATGTTCAAGGTCTAATAACTATCCTGTGGTTTTGACTATAACTTGAGTGCAGTGAGTGGTTCCTAGCAGTAAAGCATCTGAAGTCTTTTGTGGTAGAATCCCAAGAACTCCTTGCCCTAGAAATGGAAAAGTTTGTTAGGTCCTTTTCCATATAAATCTCAAGTTAAAAGTACCTGCTGTAATTCCCACTGTGCTGATTCAGACGCAGACTTCAGTAAGGTCACCCCATTCCTGCGGTGGTTCTGGTGTCATAAATGCTTCTGCGCACCAATTAGGTACTCAGGTTGTCTGGGCGTGATAACCAACCATTTCCATGTGGTTTAGAAGTGCTTGTGCTTTTACTCTGTGACTCCAAGCTGGTTTCCTGGTTTCCAAAAAAGTCCATAGGTGATTTTACATTCATCCTTGCAGAAATATTTTATCCTGATTGATTGTCACCCTGACCTAGGTGGTGACATTTCGTCTGTGTCACTGGCCAGCTTAACCTTGGTGCTCAGACGTAATTGTGTTTTGGCTGGCTGAGTCACCAATGTAACTGCATTACAGGGTTTTTGGGGCAGGTTAGCGATCAAGCGCCAGTGAACGGTGAGTAAGAGTGCCTCTGTTTCAATGAACAGGAAGGTGTGGAACAATAGTATGATGTCAGAGGTCTGAGGTACCCTCATCCAGTACTTTCCTGTTTTCATTTTATTCTCTAAAAGAGGGACAAACAGACCGGTTACAGAGAGGAATGCACAGTGGCCAGTTTTATGATGACCTGTCACAGTACATGTCAATGGAAACATATGGTCATGATAGGTAACAATAGAAAAACCTACAGAAAGTTGGCACATTCTGTGATGTGACATGCTATACTCCATATAAACAGCATTTTATTCTTAAATTTTCTTTATTTAATACAGCTTTTCTAACCTAATTTTAATTAAGAGACTACATGGAATATATATATATATATATATATATATATATGCGGTCTAATCTGTCAGTCTGCCAGTAGACTTGATTCATTTTACTTTCCCTGTGTACTCCAGCTAATAGATCCAAAGAGGGATGAGACAGACAAATCAGGCTCTGGTTTCATGTTCCTATATGGCTTTTGTATAGATTACAGGTTTGTTTGGTTGCTTGGTAAACCACAGTCATTTTAAGTGAGGTATTAACAAAAACGCTTGCATGCATTGCAATTTAACACGTGCATTAAACACATTACTAATGTTGCTTGACCACAAAGAGAGCTGAGTAGTCAGTAAAGCTATAGATTGTTCTGGAGCGTAGTGCTAATATTACTCATTTATGCTCTCAAAGTAGGGCAGTGAAAGTCTGTGGCACCTGACAGGAACATTTCAGTCGAGTCAAGACACGACTATCGTGAAATCAAAGCCTTGTGAGTTACATGATTGCAGTTTTTAATTATTTATCAAAACAATGTTGGGGCAAAATATTTTGAAGGCTGACATTGTTGCCGTTTTTGACTTTTTAGGAAGGGCAAATGTTTTTTGTTGATACCACATTTGCTTTTCAGCTTTGTGAAGGTCCTACTGAGACAACGATCAGCTTCTCCACTTTGGCGTGTCCCAAGCTGAGGCTGGGGTTTCAGGGAGGAGTTCAGGAGAACGTGGGGGTGATAGAGTAGATTAGGGACCGGTAAAGTATTCCAAACCAAGGAACCCTCTAATGGTTCCCAGATGGAGCAGTGGTCAGGCCTTGAAGGTTTGAAAGAGGACTGATGACTTTGTAAGATGCTGGCCTAGCCAAGACCTAGCTTTGATGGGGCAGAAACGGCTGACTGGTTAGGAGAGAAATAGTCTTAGTCCTTTCCTAACCAGTCAGCCGTTTCTGCCAAGTGATTCTTCTGCAGAATGAATGGGTTTGGAAGTCTATCCTAGTGTGTGCAGGGTTGCTTGCCGGCTCACGCTCACTACAGCTGTTGGAATGACATCAGCACAGCTCTCTGCTACTCCACCCCAACTATAAGATGGGCAAGTTTATGTTGGACCATGTTGAGCATGCTCTGAAATAATCATGACAAACAAGAACTCTTTTCATTAGGATTATGACAGAATTTCCTCTCCTCAGCTTTACAACAAGATGTGTCAAGCTGTAAAATCACAAACCGAATCATACCAATGACGTCTTTAATGTGTGGCGTCCCTTCCTGTTGCCAGAGTTTGCCTTGTGCTTGGCGCCCCATTGAGTTCACTCATTTCTCACTTTCCTCTTTCCCACAGTGTGGTTCCTCTGCTCAGGGAATCCATTGGGATCTTGATGCAACGGACGCCTCCTTTTCTGGACCATGCCCTTCCTGAATGCTACCAAAGGGTGAGTCGTTTCCATCTCCTGGATCCTGTTCTTCATATTTGGCTACTTGGTTAGACAGAGTTTCAGGATAATCTGGGATATCAATGAATTGTAGCCAAGTTGTCCAAAAATAAACTAGCTAACAAAGTAGCCACATTAGAAGATTCTGGAATTGGACACCTCATTGAGGGTTAGAACTTGCTGCAAGATGGCGATGCAAGGTTGTCCTTAAACATTTATAGATAACCAACGAATGTGGCCTTGACACCTTAATGACCGACAGAACCTCCTCAATTTGTTCCGTTGCAAGATAGCAACAAACTGAGGTAGCATTTGCTAAACAGTAATGTTCTTTGCAGGTCCAGCAGCTTCAGGGTGTCTATAACCTCCAAGAACCTCACTTCTGGACCCTTTGCACAGACGTCTACATCGGCACACTCAAACTCCTCGTGGCGCCCGATGCAGATTCTAGATGGATTCTCAGCCAGACGCACAACATTTTCACACAGGTGGGGACCGTTGGAAAATACAACTTCATCCCACTCATTAAAGGTCATTTCTAAGTTTCCATTACATGATATTTTCTGCCCTGTGCCCAGGTTGGCGTCAGACAACTGTATGTTCAGATTGAAGTGGCTGCCATGTAGGAGTCCAGCACACTTCTCCTGATCTTTGGGAGTCCTGGGACCAAAGGCCTTCTGTGCTGCTGTGGGGAAGTTCTCCACCTCAACCCATCTCTCTTTGGGTTTCTGTCGCTCCACCTCCATCTTGGATCAAGATGGAGCTGGTGCAGTCCAGCAGTCTGACTCCACTCTTGCCAGAAAACGCCAACAACAACACCTGACCAGCTACAACAATCTGATGTTTCAGAGGGAAGCAAGAACTTGCAACATTTTTGCACCCTCTCGGTCATTTGAAGTTCCCCATTGCTTTTTATTTTTATGATCCCACCAAACGGTTTCTTTTCCTCACAATTGTCGCCCTTTTCCATGATCAGAATGGGGTTTTAATTATTGGTGGTATGAATGTGGAGTTCAGTGGACATTTGTAAAAAGAAAAAAAATAGCAGTATGTGATTCATTGACTCTTTTTTGTACATCATCGCCTGCTTTGTTTCGGTTGCACAGTTGTAAAGAGGTGCAGAATTTGTACGCTTATGCCATTATGTAAACATAAACAGATTTGCCTGCATTTCTTAAGTGCCTTTTTAAAAACGATCATGGACAATCGCTTGGACCGCGTTTGATGGTCAACATGAATGCGATGAAAACTGGATCTTTATGAGTTCTGTCTACAATTAAAACATTCCTTTGCATTTGGCTTTGCTGGTTAATGCATGGTGTATGAACAAGTTTCTAAAACCTCATATCGATAGAATGACACGGAAGCAGCTGTTTTCAAACATAAATCTAATGACTTGAATGGAAATTGTTAAACAACTCCAATTTCATATTTTTTTTTTTTATGCACAAGAAGGTACAAGCATCAGTAGCCAAGTCTGACATATTTGCAGTAAAATGTCAGAGGCTATTACTGTTTATTTCCTTTTAAGTAATAGGTGGAAACAGTTAATCAAGATCGGTTAGTCCTGTCTGGACACACAGGCCTTTTCCAGTTTAAAATGGCTTGAGATTTCCTTCAGTGATTTTCTCCATATAAATAAACCTTTACCTTATGTTTCAGCTGCAATTATAAATCTGAACTAAACAAAAAAAATATATTCTGCACTGCAATGGGTTGAAGAAAGGACATCTGCAAATGTTCAATTGCTTTTGAATGGTCCAATTATGTATTTTGAGGTTTTGAGTTATGATTTTCTGGTCAATATTACATAAAACAAGTGTCAAACACATGTTAGTTTTGATCATTTTTTTGGGGTAAAATATAAAAAATATTAATGAACCACATATGGGTTGAATGCACTGTTTTCAACCCTACCACTGAAAGGGTATAAACAAATTTACACTGAAATTTCACTTCTCCTTTGTAAGAATAAACAATGTTTCTTTGAGAAACGCAGAATATTCTTGTGTTATCACAGAACCAGTTTCAACCAGTTCTTAAAATAATGTTAACTGAAAATTATCCTTATAATTTTATATAATGTAAAACGCAGTGCAGCTGCACAGCAGACCCAGGCAGAGCGTACTAGCGCGCTGATTGGCTGTGCTGCGGCAACTGCACGAACCTATGGCGAGGCGGCTGAGGCGTGCACCAATCGGGTCGCTTCGCGCCCAAAAGCACGTCAAACACCGCCTAAATTTGCATATCTAAGCTATGAAAGCCCATGTTACGCCATAGGATTCAGGTTAAATGGACTGAAGCGATCCCCTGATCTAAACACAATAGCACGGCGGGTTATGCAATACTCGTTCCCTTCTCTCAGGGAACCGAGGTTACGTTAGTAACCGAGTCATTCCCTTTCGAGAGTACTCTCGTATTGCGTAGCTAGCTACGCTATGGGAACCCAATTTATAACGCCGTGTGTGCTTTGAAAACTTTGCCCCATATTTATGGCCTGGGGAGAGAGCCCGAGGCTCATAAAAGAGAAAAAGTATGAGACCCAAAAAGAGGCCATAGTGAGCCTCATATAAGGGTATATATAGGAAAGAATATTCCTATGTAATAAATCCATATAAGAACTAGACCAGACAAAGTCGGGCCTTATTAATATTGAAATGTGTATACATTTGTTATATGGGATTTTGACAAACTAGACCGGACAGAGTCGGCCTTATAGTATGTAATGTGATGAACATTTGTTTGTGTTACACATAGCTTATTATGGGTTGAGATAAAACCCTAGACCGGACAGAAATTCGGGCCATAAAGTATTGCAAATGTAAACATTTGTTTATATGGGGTATAGATAAAAACTAGACCAGACAGAGTAAGGCCTATAGTTATTGCAAATGTGTTATACATTCGTTTATATGGAAAGAATCCTAGCTTGCAAAGCAGGGACCTCCAAGTTATTGAATCTAATAAATGTGGACGGAGAGGCCCAGCCTGCCGCCGCACAGATATCTTCAAGTGGTATTCCACTGGACCAGGCCCATGACGAGGCCATGCCCCTAGTGGAATGAGCTCTGATGCCTATAGCAGCAAAGGCCTTTTGACTCGTAAGCCAGCGAGATAGCGTCTACTATCCATCGTGACAATCTCTGCTTTGTGACTGCGCACCCTCTGGTGCGGCCACCAAAGCAAACGAAGAGCTGTTCCGACTGTCTAGAAGCGGCAGAACGCTCTAAATAAAACCTTAGGGCCCTAATTGGGCAGAGCAGATTCGCGTCTTTTTCGTCTTGAGATGAGGGAAGAGCTAATAGCGAAATAATCTGTGCTCTGAACGGAGTGGAGAGCACTTTGGGTATATAACCATGTCTTGGCTTGAGGACAACTCTGGGGTCGTTAGGCCCAAACTCGAGACAGGAAGTGCTCATAGAGAGTGCATGTAAATCGCCAACTCACTTGACTGAAGCTAGTGCCAGCAAGAAAGCAGTTTTTAGCGAAAGGTGCTTCAAGCTCACAGACTGAAGTGGTTCAAATGGGGAACCTTTCATGGCCTCTAAGACTGTGGAAAGGTCCCATATAGGAACCGAAGGGGGTCGAGGCGGGTTAAGCCTCCTAGCCCCTCTGAGGAAGCGCACGATGAGGCCGCTTCTCCCCAGTGACTGTCCGGCCACGTGAGCGTGAGACGCTGCTATGGCCACCACATATACTTTGAGAGTGGAGGGGGAACGACCCGCGTCCATCAGCTCTTTAAGGAAGGAGAGCACTTCTGCCACTTCACACGAGTGTGGGTCCAGGTTCCGTGCTGTACACCAGCCTGAGAACACTGACCATTTCAGCGCGTAAAGCCGCCTGGTTGAGGGCGCTCTAGCTTCAGAAATAGTATTCAGCACCCGGGAATTCAGCACCCGGGACCTTCAGGGAGGTTCCCGGGTATCCGTTGATGGGCCACACATGAAGGGACTACAAGTCGGGGCGGGGATGCCAGAGCTTCCCCTTCGCCTGCGCGAGGAGGTCTCTCCTCAGCGGTATAGGCCATGGGGCTGTGTCTAGCAGCTGAATCAGTTCGGAGAAACATAGCTGGTTCTTCCATAGCGGGGCTATTTAAAGCACTGCGCACTTGTTCTCCCTGATCCGTTTGATGACCTGAGGTAACATCGCAATTGGAGGGAAAGCATACAGCGGGCAGCTGGGCCAGTTGTGGGCCAGCGCATCCCTGTGCTTGGAGAAGAATGTTGGGCAATGAGCATTATCTTCTGAGGCAAAAAGATCAATCTCCTCTTTGCCGAAGATGCTCCAAATCAGCTGAACCGTCTGTGGGGGAATGTTGCTTCTGGATAGCATATCCGGACCCTGGTTCAGAATGCCTAGCACATGCGCTGCCCTTAGCAAGCGCAGGTTGTGCTGAGTCCATAAAAGGAGATGTTTCGCCATGGTGTGCAGGTTGTTTGACCTGAGTCCACCCTGGCGATTTATATAGGATACTGGATGGTGAGCGTGCGCTGTGACGTAAGCCGCGCTCTCATCCGTATTGAGTCTATAACTGTTCCCAGAAAAGCAATGTTTTGGGTGGGAGACAGCACGCTCTTGGCAGTGTTGATCCTGAGACCCAGACATTCTAGATGGCTGAGGACCTGTGGGTTGAGGGTTGATCGTCGAGGTAGTTGAGTATTCGACCTCCCAGTAGTCTCAGGGGGGCGAGGGCTACGTCCATGCACTTCGTAAATGTGCGGGGTGCTAGGGATAGACCGAATGGTAGGACTTTGTATTGACAAGCCTGCCCCTCGAAGGCGAATCTCAAGAATGGCCTGTGACGGGGTGCTATCTAAATGTGAAAGTAAGCATCTTTCAGATCCACTGTGAAAAACCAGTCCCCCGGGCGAATTTGCGCGAGGATATGTTTCACCGTCATCATTCTGAACGAGCGCATCATAAGTGCTTTGTTCAGATGTCTGAGGTCTAGGATGGGTCTGAGACCGCCATCCTTTTTCGGAACGAGGAAGTAGCGACTGTAAAAGCCTGACTCGCTTAACGCTGGGGAAACAGTTTCCACAGCTCCCTTTTCTAAGTTTCAATACTTCGGTGCGAAGCACGTGACTGACATCGCTTCTCACCGATGTCTCGACCATGGCGCGAAAGTGCCAAACTTTAGCGAGTAACCTCGTTTTATTATGTTCGACACCGATTCTGATATACCGGGGATGGCCTGCCAGACCTCGGCCCGTATAGAAAGGGGTTGAATTAGGTCGCTGTGTAATAGGGACCCGGTTGCCCGGCTGGTTTGTGCTTGTGACACTGTGGGGACAGCGTTTATGTGTGGCGGCGCACACTTTGTAGTGGGCGCGCGCTCTACATTCAGAGCGCTCTCGGCGCGAGCTGGAGAGCGAGTCAACAGGGGATAATCTGTGTGAACAGTGCTTATGTGCAAGGGTGCATACTGTATAGTGGGCACACTGCCTGCATGTATTTTAGTAGGGTCGTTGTTAAAACAGCATTTGTTTGCAGGCGTGCGTGTTTGATAACAGGCTAGTTGACTGCAATATTTATAGCCCCAGCCGCCTGAATAGAGGGGACTGGGAGAAATGTAAATGAAGTCTGTGGTAGTAATCCGGCCGCGGCGGGACTTTTGTGTGATTTTTTGGCGCTGAATTAACAGTGCTTATGTGCAGGGGTGCATACTGTATAGTGGGCACACTGCCTACAGTCAGAACAGAGGAAAAACTATTTTAATGGTTTATTAGGGTCGCCGTTAATATGGCGCTTGTGTGCAGGCGTGCGTGCTTTATCACAGGCTACTTAACTGCAATGTTGACACCTTCAGCCGCCTGAAGAGGGGACTGGGAGAAGTGTAAATTGAGTGAAAATGGCGCAAGGCTTGGCCGCCATTTTACGACGCCGCTAGGCACTGGACAGTGAGCGCGCGCTGTGACGTAAGCCGTGCTCTCGACATCTCCAGCCACCTGAATAGAGGGGACTGGGAGAAGTGTAAAGAGAGTGAAAATGGCGCAAGGCTTGTGACTCCCTCTGTGCTTTGGTGAAGCACTCGGTGCTGTGTGAAGTGCTTATGTGCAGGGGTGCATACTGTATAGTGGGCACAATGCCTGCAGTCATAACATGACATTTAAAAAAATACGCTCTGCCTGGGTCTGCTATGTAGCTGCACTGCATTTTACATTATATAAAATTATAAGGATAATTTTTGGCTTCATATTCTCGAGAAAAGGAGTTTTCCCATAGCGTAGCTAGCTACGCAATACGAGAGTACTCTCGAAAGGGAACGCAAGTGTTACAGTATAATGGACCCAGAGCCATAGAGAAACCCAGGCAGCGCTTAAAGCGACTGCTGTCTAATTTTCCTGCTGTCTGTCATTCATATTAAATCAAACAAAAGAGAGAAAATCTCTCACTGCTCTTGACTAATCCACTTTTGTAACTTTAATCATAGTAAATATATATTTAATTTACACAATGAAGACTATGCAGTGTTTTTATACATATGATTAATTTATACAATGCATACAGCATTTATTATTTATTTATTCTCCTGTAGGTTTTTTTTTGTCCTATTGCTTGTAATTACTTTCTTATTCTTATTTCATCACTAACTGTTTACTTGTCTTCAGTGAGCTTGAGTTTTATTTATTTAGGCTAATAGTTTTTTGTGATATTGACATTGGTGACAAGAATTGTGAAATTTATATGGTATCAAAAATGTTGATATCATAAAATCCTTATTTAAAGCAAAAATAACTATATCTTGATAAATAGCCTATTATTGTCGTTTATTGTGATATAAGATTTTGGTCATATCACCCACCCCTACTAAGGTAAGCATCTGTTAAAGAAATGTTATGATAAACTTTCAATATTTCAGTAACGTCAAGCTTGGAACTATTAATTAGCTTGACGTGGCCGACTTTTATTTTGATTTAAAGTTGTTGGTGTTATTTTCACTACTAACATTACTATTTTGCCAATGAATGCAGCTTTACTATCATAACCACAACATAATAAAAAATAAAAAAATGTATGGGGGGGAGGGGGTTTGGGTTCTCATGGTTTTGTCACCCTTTTCACCCCTGATGAGTTTGCACCCCTGAATTCTTAAAAACAATCAAATATATCTTAAGAATATTTGGTTGTTAGAAAACTTTTAATATTCTTCAAAAAATCAAGAACCACTTTTTTCTAAAGTTTTTTTCCTTAAAGGTGGAACCTTCATTTGAACCAGTAAATAGTTTTATGAAAGTTGGTGAATCTTGGGCTTTGACGGCAGTAAAAAAGCAGATGCGTAGAATAATAATCTCTAAATTCAACACATGAACTCCTACTTGACTTTGTATAAACAAACCAGAAAGAGTCAAACTAGTTTCTGACTATAGCTTTGCTCACTTTCTATGCAATTCATGCTGACAGAAATGAAATGAGAGATCACAAACAAAACCACAGATGTAGATGAAAACAGTCAGACCACATGTTGGGCGTTGATGTAATCAGTGGCAACGAAATGAGTGTCTATTTTATGAAAATCGATCTTCATCCATTATGACACGGGCGGGTACATACTCAAAGTAATCTCAGTATTCACTTTTATCTTATTTACATTCTTACTGAGAAAGTTCCATTAAGAAAGGCTCTTGGTACGGAAACATTATGCCAATTTCGAAGAAAGCTCAGTTTCAGAGGAACTAATGCAACCCAGATGCAGTTGGTCCACAATAACCTTTTCCATTTCCTCTATTATAATTCCATCATTTATTTTTTTGACAGCATGAACATGACTGCCACGCATCAAAATAACCATCCTACTCCCAATCTACATCTTGTGATGAAATACAACCAGTGCTTAAAGTTTAAAGTGGTCAAATTTGATCTGGAACAACAATTATGTCATTTACGTGTTCTTCTGACCCTCCGACAGCTCTGGGCTCTCACGTGGGCCAACTTCTGTCCACCTTTCTCTTTAGAACCACAAGCTTCTTGCATATCAGGAAACATATGTGGAACTATCAGTCATTTTCAAGGTCTTCAATCCCTCGGGACCGCTGAAGAGTTTTAGCATGTCCACCTCCAGAGGGTGAAGGTGTCCGCTGATGATCATTGAGTGAAGTGGTCCTCCCAGGTCACAGGAGGCCAACTCACGCAGCGTCCCGGAACTGATGATCTGGTCCTCGGCTCCGACCCGAGCCAGACCAACACACACTGTGTCTTCAGTCATCGCTGCATTGAAAGAAAGAACATAGGATAAACCGTGAAACCAGCTTTCAATCAAATCTAATTCAATTTTCCGTCAATGCTTGCCAGTGTCAAGTCAAGTTGGCCAGACGTCCAGATGGTTCAACCACAGAGTTCATTTAGGTTTTCATGCAATTCAGAAATGTTTGCAAAAGTTTCTTACCTAGTTCCTCGTCCCGATCCCGTCTGTTCTGTACTATCTCCAGGAGTTGCTCAGCTGCCTGAGCGACAGTCATGTACCTGGGAGGCTCATAAATCTTTCGACCCCTGGAAACAAAGTGGGCTTGTAAACTTTAAAGTGAGCAGAAGAATCCAGTGTCTTCTATTAATTTATCTCGATCCCTGACAGTCTTGAAATTAGACCTGAGCAGTTAAAGGGTTAGTTCACCCAAAAATGAAAATTCTGTCATTAATTACTCACCCTCATGTCGTTCCAAACCTGTAAGACTTTCATTCATCTTCAGAACACAAATGAAGGTCTTTGGTGAAATCTAAGAGCCTTCTGTCCCTCCATACGCAACTACCACTCTGACACTTCATAAACTTCATAAAGAGATCATAAAACTAATCCATATGAATTGAGCGGTTTAGTCCATATTTTCTGAAGAGACTCAAAAGCTTTATATGATGAACAGATTTAATTCAATAAAGCTAATAAATAAAGCTTTTATTCACATATAAACATTCATCAACTCACACAGTTGTGGTAAATGGAAGCTCATGCATGTTCACTTGACGTGCGAGAACCAATGAGGTTCATTCTCGTGTGTTACGCAGCACGTTTGAGCTTCCACAAAAACCAATGAGATTCATTCTCGTGTGTTACGCAGCACGTTTGAGCTTCCACAAAAACCAATGAGATTCATTCTCGTGTGTTACGCAGCACGTTTGAGCTTCCACAAGAACCAATGAGGTTCATTCTCGTGTGTTACGCAGCACGTTTGAGCTTCCACAAAAACCAATGAGATTCATTCTCGTGTGTTACGCAGCACGTTTGAGCTTCCACAAAAACCAATGAGATTCATTCTCGTGTGTTACGCAGCACGTTTGAGCTTCCACAAGAACCAATGAGGTTCATTCTCGTGTGTTACGCAGCACGTTTGAGCTTCCACAAGAACCAATGAGGTTCATTCTCGTGTGTTACGCAGCACGTTTGAGCTTCCACAAGAACCAATGAGGTTCATTCTCGTGTGTTACGCAGCACGTTTGAGCTTCCACAAGAACCAATGAGGTTCATTCTCGTGTGTTAGGCAGCACATTTGAGCTTCCACAAGAACCAATGAGGTTCATTCTCGTGTTACGCAGCACGTTAGAGCTTCCACAAGAACCAATGAGGTTTATTCTCGTGTGTTACGCAGCACGTTTGAGCTTCCACAAAAACCAATGAGGTTCATTCTCGTGTGTTAGGTAGCACGTTTGAGCTTCCACAAGAACCAATGAGGTTCATTCTCGTGTGTTACGCAGCACGTTTGAGCTTCCACAAGAACCAATGAGGTTCATTCTCGTGTGTTACGCAGCACGTTTGAGCTTCCACAAGAACCAATGAGGTTCATTCTCGTGTGTTACGCAGCACGTTTGAGCTTCCACAAGAACCAATGAGGTTCATTCTCGTGTGTTACGCAGCACGTTTGAGCTTCCACAAGAACCAATGAGGTTCATTCTCGTGTGTTAGGCAGCACATTTGAGCTTCCACAAGAACCAATGAGGTTCATTCTCGTGTTACGCAGCACGTTAGAGCTTCCACAAGAACCAATGAGGTTTATTCTCGTGTGTTACGCAGCACGTTTGAGCTTCCACAAAAACCAATGAGGTTCATTCTCGTGTGTTAGGTAGCACGTTTGAGCTTCCACAAGAACCAATGAGGTTCATTCTCGTGTGTTACGCAGCACGTTTGAGCTTCCACAAGAACCAATGAGGTTCATTCTCGTGTGTTACGCAGCACGTTTGAGCTTCCACAAGAACCAATGAGGTTCATTCTCGTGTGTTACGCAGCACGTTTGAGCTTCAGCAAGAACCAATGAGGTTCATTCTCGTGTGTTACGCAGCACGTTTGAGCTTCCACAAGAACCAATGAGGTTCATTCTCGTGTGTTACGCAGCACGTTTGAGCTTCCACAAGAACCAATGAGGTTCATTCTCATGTTACGCAGCACGTTTGAGCTTCCACAAGAACCAATGAGGTTCATTCTCGTGTGTTAGGCAGCACATTTGAGCTTCAACAAGAACCAATGAGGTTCATTCTCGTGTTACGCAGCACGTTTGAGCTTCCACAAGAACCAATGAGGTTCATTCTCGTGTTACGCAGCACGTTTGAGCTTCCACAAAAACCAATGAGGTTCATTCTCGTGTTACGCAGCACGTTTGAGCTTCCACAAGAACCAATGAGGTTCATTCTCGTGTGTTACGCAGCACGTTTGAGCTTCCGCAAGAACCAATGAGGTTCATTCTCGTGTTACGCAGCACGTTTGAGCTTCCGCAAGAACCAATGAGGTTCATTCTCGTGTTACGCAGCACGTTTGAGCTTCAGCAAGAACCAATGAGGTTCATTCTCGTGTGTTACGCAGCACGTTTGAGCTTCAGCAAGAACCAATGAGGTTCATTCTCGTGTGTTACGCAGCACGTTTGAGCTTCAGCAAGAACAAATGAGGTTCATTCTCGTGTTACGCAGCACGTTTGAGCTTCCACAAGAACCAATGAGGTTCATTCTCGTGTGTTACGCAGCACGTTTGAGCTTCCACAAAAACCAATGAGGTTCATTCTCGTGTTACGCAGCACGTTTGAGCTTCCACAAGAACCAATGAGGTTCATTCTCGTGTGTTACGCAGCACGTTTGAGCTTCCACAAGAACCAATGAGGTTCATTCTCGTGTGTTACGCAGCACGTTTGAGCTTCCACAAGAACCAATGAGGTTCATTCTCGTGTGTTAGGCAGCACATTTGAGCTTCCACAAGAACCAATGAGGTTCATTCTCGTGTTACGCAGCACGTTAGAGCTTCCACAAGAACCAATGAGGTTAATTCTCGTGTGTTACGCAGCACGTTTGAGCTTCCACAAAAACCAATGAGGTTCATTCTCGTGTGTTAGGTAGCACGTTTGAGCTTCCACAAGAACCAATGAGGTTCATTCTCGTGTGTTACGCAGCACGTTTGAGCTTCCACAAGAACCAATGAGGTTCATTCTCGTGTGTTACGCAGCACGTTTGAGCTTCCACAAAAACCAATGAGGTTCATTCTCGTGTTACGCAGCACGTTTGAGCTTCCACAAGAACCAATGAGGTTCATTCTCGTGTGTTACGCAGCACGTTTGAGCTTCCACAAGAACCAATGAGGTTCATTCTCGTGTGTTACGCAGCACGTTTGAGCTTCCACAAAAACCAATGAGATTCATTCTCGTGTGTTACGCAGCACGTTTGAGCTTCCACAAGGACCAATGAGGTTCATTCTCGTGTGTTACGCAGCACGTTTGAGCTTCCACAAGAACCAATGAGGTTCATTCTCGTGTGTTAGGCAGCACATTTGAGCTTCCACAAGAACCAATGAGGTTAATTCTCGTGTGTTACGCAGCACGTTTGAGCTTCCACAAAAACCAATGAGGTTCATTCTCGTGTTACACAGCACGTTTGAGCTTCCACAAGAACCAATGAGGTTAATTCTCGTGTTACGCAGCACGTTTGAGCTTCCACAAGAACCAATGAGGTTCATTCTCGTGTTACGCAGCACGTTTGAGTTTCCACAAGAACCAATGAGGTTAATTCTCGTGTTACGCAGCACGTTTGAGCTTCCACAAGAACCAATGAGGTTCATTCTCGTGTTACGCAGCACGTTTGAGCTTCCACAAGAACCAATGAGGTTCATTCTCGTGTTACGCAGCACGTTTGAGCTTCCACAAGAATCAATGAGGTTCATTCTCGTGTGTTACGCAGCACGTTTGAGCTTCCGCAAGAACCAGAGGTTCATTCTCGTGTTACGCAGCATGTTTGAGCTTCAGCAAGAACCAATGAGGTTCATTCTCGTGTGTTACGCAGCACGTTTGAGCTTCAGCAAGAACCAATGAGGTTCATTCTCGTGTGTTACGCAGCACGTTTGAGCTTCAGCAAGAACCAATGAGGTTCATTCTCGTGTGTTACGCAGCACGTTTGAGCTTCAGCAAGAACCAATGAGGTTCATTTTCGTGTGTTACGCAGCACGTTTGAGCTTCAGCAAGAACCAATGAGGTTCATTCTCGTGTGTTACGCAGCACGTTTGAGCTTCAGCAAGAACCAATGAAGTTCTTTCTCGTGTGTTACGCAGCACGTTTGAGCTTCAGCAAGAACCAATGAGGTTCATTCTCGTGTGTTGCGCAGCACGTTTGAGCTTCAGCAAGAACCAATGAGGTTCATTCTCGTGTGTTACGCAGCACTTTTGAGCTTCAGCAAGAACCAGTGAGGTTCATTCTCGTGTTACGCAGCACGTTTGAGCTTCCACAAGAACCAATAAGGGTTCATTCTCGTGTGTTACGCAGCATGTTTGAGCTTCCACAAGAACCAATGAGGTTCATTCTCGTGTGTTGCGCAGTACGTTTGAGCTTCAGCAAGAACCAATGAGGTTCATTCTCATGTTACGCAGCATGTTTGAGCTTCCACAAGAACCAATGAGGTTCATTCTCGTGTGTTGCGCAGTACGTTTGAGCTTCAGCAAGAACCAATGAGGTTCATTCTCGTGTTACGTAGCACGTTTGAGCTTCCACAAGAACCAATGAGGTTCATTCTCGTGTGTTACGCAGCACGTTTGAGCTTCCACAAGAGCCAATGAGGTTCATTCTCATGTTACGCAGCATGTTTGAGCTTCCACAAGAACCAATGAGGTTCATTCTCATGTTACGCAGCACGTTTGAGCTTCCGCAAGAACCAATGAGGTTTATTCTCGTGTGTTACGCAGCACGTTTGAGCTTCCGCAACAACCAGTGAGGTTCATTCTCGTGTGTTACGCAGCACGTTTGAGCTTCCACAAGAACCAATGAGGTTCATTCTCGTGTTACGCAGCACATTTGAGCTTCCGCAAGAACCAATGATGTTCATTCTCACGTTATGCAGCACGTTTAAACTTCAGTAAGAACCAATGAAGTTTGTTCTCGCGCGTCAAGCAGGTTCGGCAGAGCTTCTGTGTATGTTCACTGATCAATGTTAATATATGAATAAAACCCTAAATTCAATCTGTTCATCATATAAAGTGATCAAGTCTCTACAGAAAATTTGCTTGATTCATATGGATTATTTTTACGATCTCTTTATGAACTTTTTGAAGTGTCAAAGTGTCAGTTGCATAGCTGTCAATGGAGGGATAGGAAGCTCTCAGATTTCATCAAAAAGATCTTCATTTGTGTTCTGAAGACGAACGAAAGTCTTACGGGTTTGGAATGACATGAGGGGGAGTAAATGATGACAGAATTTTCATTTTTGGGTAAACTAACCCTTTAATGCACAGATAACTTGAAGTTGCAGGTGGTCCCAGAACACTGAGCAAGTAGGTGCCCATTAATGCAATTTACATCTGAGCTTTGAAGTAACATACTTTGCATGCTTTACTTAAGGTGCATTAGCCATTAATGGGCCATCAGTCCGTCCTTGATGAAATCAGTCAACGTTAGGAAGCTGGAGACATGCTTTGAATTTCTTTTTGGGGCCATTTCCCCCTCCCTGCATTGAAGGGCATCAACCTCACTGGACAAGCATCTGACTGTGACCAAAATCATGCAGCATATGGTTATTCCATTTCCGAGTAATGGTACAACAGTGCCAATAAATCTGGGAGACATTAGCACACTTTCCAGCCTTGAACAGTGAGCACGCACCAGGCCTAATGCTCGTCTCCTTATAGCGTACATAGTGGAACACTAAAACCCATTTGGGGTTTATGTGGATTGGATATAAAATTACACAAAGTGCGCAACCATGGGGGGAGATAATTACAGGACACCAAGGAAAGAGCAAGGAGTTAACAGCCATCTTCTATGAGGAGAAATAACTCAAGTTCAACACCAGTGAAGGTTTTTCGGAAAGACTTTGAGTTTGAAAGCAGACTATGAAGTTCCCTATTGCCGATAAAACATATTTCTGAAGGCTTCAGATGGGAAAATTATACCGTGGCAGTTCTGGAGGCGGCCCAGGGAAGGTCCATGATAACATATCATGCGTCCAAGTCAAACAAGCTACCACGGTTTTTACTGTTGTTATTTTTTTCCAGCTCAACCAGTCTGCCCCCCAGCAACTTGCATGAATGTTAACTCAATGTCTGCTGTAAACCACAAAACGCCCCTCCCGGAAAAGCACCACAGACATGATATAAATCAGCAGAGCCCCCTCAACCCCACAGAAAATCAGAAAGTGAGAGAGTCTTACCTCATTAAATTCTCCATGGACTGCTCTTTGACTTTGATATCTGCGAAATAGGGGAGTTGTAAGTGTTGTACGATACAATAAGCTTGGGTTTTATAAACTAGGCCTCTCTGGATGTTACTGTCACATCATAAATAGTAGGTCGCCCCTCCATCTGGGGCTGTTAACCCCACACAGTCTGGAATTAAGTACATTTTCAGACTGCACCTGAGAGGGGCCCATATTGAGAACAAAGCAAAGACAAATGTACAAATCATGACCAGTCATGTTCTCACACCGTGTCTACACCGAAAGCATCGACGTTAACCTCAAAATGTTCATAAATAACAGACCAATCAGCTGAAAGTTCAAGGCTAGACTTCGGCTACTGTAAAATAGGACAATTTCTTTGTTTGCTACTTTCTTTTGAATGCATTTTAGAATAGCAAAACCTTTTTACGTCTACATTTTTTAACTTTACATTGTGCAAAATTTGAATTAGTAGGCTAGATACCAGAAAATTTACATAAAAATCATAAACTAATTATATTTGGGGGGAAAAAACACATCAGAATTGACAAAATTCACAATAATTTATATTTGTTAAAGAAAAGGCAGAAAATTCGTAATATTTGTAAAAAACAATTGACAAAATTCATAAAATTCATTATTTAATGGTATTTGTAAAAAACAAAATCACTTTATTTCAGTTTGACAAAAAAATAAATAAAGTGGCTGTAGTTGCTGTGTCACGTGCCACAATTCGAAACAGAAAGATCTGACTATGTCGGGAGTAGACTTTTTTACATTTCCATATCTATTCATATTTTGGATTTAATTTAGAAACATAAGCAAATAAATTGACCAATATTTGCCAGCTTGATTAATAGCTCATGTCTTATTAGCAACGTTATGATGAATAGATGCAGCGTATAGTGTTTGTCTGTGTGTGTGTGTGCTTTTGTTGTGTCTGCGGGTTATTGTGTTAGATAAGCGCACTTGCGGCCAAGGGTGGACGGGGAGGTGTTCGATCCCCGCCTCCCTCTGTTTGCTTTTGAATAATGAGGTTAATAACACACTGATCCCTCTCTTGCTCATTTTTGTCCTCGCTCTTGCTCTCTGACTCCTCAGCTGGGAAGCACCTGGGGACTCCTGCCCCTCCCCCTCTGGCCCCGCCAGCCAATGAGACACGACCACCAATCCGTAGACTACGATCTTACCAACATTCATTACCAAAGATGCCTTCCACTGGGAAATCCCACTGGTACTTTTGGGGGTTTATTGAGAGTTGGCTGGAAATCTCCACGGCACACAGATTTAAACGTAAATTATTTGCGACCATCTGCCTTGGGGGTACCAAAGCATTTGCAACGGGTCCAAGTTTAATATGCCCCCGAAGGGAAATGACTATTTGACGGGGCGTCACAATACGGGGGTCGTCGCATCTGGTTTTGACACATTCATTGCTACAGTGACTATTAAAGATGCAACAAACATGCATGCATGAAAACTGCTTGGGGACATGGGAGCTACAAGACAGACCGGAGAACATGCCAATTGTGAGACATCATATAACTTTCTGTCTAAATATAACATCACATTCACAAAGACTCGAAGGAAGTGCTTACCCAGCAGGCACAGCGTGTGCAGGCCCATATCCCTGTTCTTCTTGATCTTATCATAGAAGCTCTCGGGTCTCCACGTGTCCGTCCAAAACACAATGGACACTGTCTCCCCGAAGTTGTACAGCTAAGGAGGAAAACGCAATCACATATTTAATTTACTCACACTACATCTATGTTTGCATGGGTCAGTGTTTTCACATAGACCATTTTCAGCTCTGTTTCAGCGACAAGGTGCTTCCTGTTATTCAGTAAGCATGACATCAGTGTAAACACTAGAGTGCCACACAGCTGACACAACAAACTGTCATTACGGTTATTTTACATTCTACAGACCTTGTAAAGCACGTATTAGTGCGATGTGACCCAACCAGGGTTATTATAGATAATAACTACAACGAAAACCATAAAAAAAATTGTTACTTGTAATTAAAAAAAAAAAAAAAAGTTAACTGAAATAAAACAAAACGTATTATATTTTAGCTGGTTACCAACATTTCTAATTTTCAATTTGTTTAACTTGATGTACTAAAATAACTAAAACTAAAAAAAAAAAAAACTAGACATATTTAAAAAAACAAAACAATAACTAATAAATATGACAAAAACACAACAAAATGATTAAAAATTTAACTACAATTTAAAATGAAAATACAAAATACAAAAATAAATTCAAAATATATTAAAAAATTATAATAGTATCTCAATGATACTAAAATAACACGATACATAGTTAGAGAGTAATCAAATACCTAGTCGGTTAGTTTATGTCGACTAGCGACCTAGATGTATTAATTTTTGTTTAGCTCTAATAAATTCAGTGGTGATGATTTAAAGGGATGAAATTTAGAGTCAGAACTTCATGGAGAGAGTTTTTACGAAGTGCCGCACATGATATGATGGCATTAAAAAAAAATATTGTAATTAAAAATTAAGAATTTGTTCCCGACTTATTCATTAATTCCCTTTAAATTAAAACGAGGGAACAATTTAGTACAACATGGCCTCAATTTAACTAAAAGAGGGAATTAATTAATACGTTTGTTGAACAATATAACAAAAACGAGGGAATGAATTTAGAAAACATGGCCACAAAATAATGTGGGAACAAATTCTTAAATCATGGCCACGATATCTTTTTTTTTTTTCAAGTTATGTGTGGGGCTCAGTAGGTTTTAGCATGCTGATAGTCTAAGAAAAGAAGAAATTTTGAAAAATGTCTGTTTTTTTTGTCCATACAATGAAAGTCAATGGGGTCCAATGTTGTTGTTTTGGACCCCATTGACTTTCATTGTATGGACAAAAAAAGTTCTTAAAAAAATATCTTTTGTGTTCAGCAAAAGAAAGGAAGTCAATCAGGTTTGGAATGAAATTAGGACAGAAGTTTCTTTTTTTCATGTGAAATATTCATATGAACTCAGCATGAAATTAATATTTTGCATGTTTCATTTTAATTTTTAATTTTTAATTTTGACCTTGTAATTTGTAATCAAAATGTCACAACGATCCGTCGAAATGTCAGTCTTCTCTCTGGTGACGTATGCTGGAATCATTTTGCTTAAACTCCACCCCTTTCTTACAATCGACTGCAAGCTCACATTGAGATCTGCCTAACAGAGGAAAAGATCTGTCGCTACGTCCACTTCATTGTGACTTTTAAGATCGTCATTCAGAATCTATTACCTAGTCATGGGGAAGCAGAACAAAACTAATCCTTCTAATAAAATGATTCGACAGATAGTTGCAAAAAAACAATACACATGTGGGATGGGGAATGTCATGCTCTTTTGGGGGACAAAATTAAATTCTTTTTTTTTTAATCCCTATTTGCTGATTGCGTCCAATTAGCGCATCTTGATCTGCACCCAAACAGTAATTGCAAAGCATGTGTTAACCTACCAAATCCTTTTGTACCTGAGAGCGGCAGCTGCGGTAGATGGTTTAGGACCTAAATAATATCTTTAGAAATGGCACCACTGATCTCAGATCAACTGAAAATGCCTATCGTGAGCTTAGGGCGGCATCTGGGGCCTCTTGGTACACAAAGCTGCCCTGACAGGTCAATACAGGGGGCTGTTATTGATGGCCACTAGGCTTCGTTGATAGACTCCACTGGGACGCCTACAGCACAAAGGCCGTAATGCCGTTTGATCATTTTCACGAGAGACTGGGCACGAACGATGAGCGATAGCAAAGTACATTCTCTAGAAAGTACATGTTGACAATGACACCATGGGGAAGCTTTGCATTAAGGTGCGTCACAATAGCAACAATTCTGCAAACTTTTGTGTAGCAATGTATCAAGCACAACTGACAAAGATGTCACTTTCAAACCAAGCAGCTTTCTGTTAACTGTCAACCCTAATGCTCAAAATAATTAATTGGTTTGAGTAGAGCCAACTCAAATTAAACTAAATAGTTCATTAGTATTAGAATAGTTTAGAATAGTATTTAGAACTTTCTTTTGAGTTCACAAAACTGACACATTTTAAGTAATCTGTATTGTTTCATTGTTTTGAAGTTTTATGAACTTGTTTCTTTTAATTTAGACAAACAAATTTAACCGAAACTGGGCTGGGATTTCTATTTCCCAGCATGCTTTGCCAAAACACTCAAAAGGCAGAATAAAATTAAGTGTTATATAATGTTTTTTTGTGCAAGATTAATGTTAAGTGGGAGATTTAGTAGTGTTTAATGTTTTGTTATGCTAGTTTAGAAGAGTTTCTGTTATGTTTTTTTTTTTTTGTAGGGTTACCATCATGGTGACGAATAGGATTGGGTACCGTTTATTTTCCGGTACCGGTATCTGAAATTCGGTGCCGGTACCCAACGATACCTTTTTTCGGTACTTTAGGGATGTTTACCTCAATAACTGTAAAGAAACTGTAAGTAATTTAAAGAAGTGTTATTGACATTATGCCAGAGCTGCCTTGGTCGCTGTCTGCTATTGTCTGTGATGTTTGTATACTGTAATATTTACCAGTAAATAGTAGGCTACTAGCTACTTAATTAATTGAATTCATAAAAACAACCATTTTAATATATATATATTTTTTTAAATTTCATTTAAATGAAAAGATTTCCCACAAATTCTGTGTTGTGAATTTTCTGGTAATCAAATGAAGACATAAAACATTAATTTATCTTTTAATTTAATTAAACAAACTTTTTTGTCAAACAAAGTGCTGCACAACTGAGCTTTATACTGTTAAAATTAAAACATGGAAGAAAAAATGTGATTATTAATAGAGTTTTGATAATTTATTATTATTATATAGTCTTTTTGCGGTTTAATATTAACAGACACTAGTCTATATCACCAGATGCGTTCTCAGGTACTGAAATTTGGCACCGATTGATTTAATGTGAATCGGTACTCGGTAGTACCAACGTAATTCAGTCAGTGCCCTTAAAAGTACAGAGTTTGGAACCCAACCCTAGTGACGAGTGGAGCATGAGCTTAGTTTGAGAACAGATACATGTTAAATGTTTTATATTTATGTACTCATTAAGCAAGTGTTAATGCTAATGCTATCAAAGCATTGTGTAACCAATTAGCAAGGTAGCATTTATTGAATTAGCTAGTTAAATCTAGCCAAGTTTCCACTATTAATAATATTTAAATTGAGATTACATGATAATTTTAAGTTGAATGTATGAATTATTTTACTCAAATATTTCAAGTTAAGAGCAATTAAATATGCAAGTTCTGCTTACTTTAACCCCCGGTTTCACAGACAAGGCTTAAACTAGTCCCAGACTAAAATGCATGTTTGAGCTGTTTTAACTGAAAGCAACTTACACTGACATACCTTAAAATATGTCAGTACCATTGTTTTGTTTCAAGATGCACACCAGTAATGTTTTTTCTAAGGCATGTTTATAAAGGCTACTTAAATGTCCTAATTGAACTAAGGCCTAATCCTGGCTTAATCTAAGCCCTGTCTGTGAAACCAGGCCCAAATCTTAAAAAAAGATTATGTAACTGATTACCTCAAATTATTTGAGTTTTGCCAACTTATTCGCGGCTAATTTGCATGACCAACTTGAACCAGTTGCGAAACCTGCGTGGGGAACACAAAATTCCCAATTCCGTAGATTCCTATTGAAATGACTGGATTTCGCTCGAGAAAGTTTGCCAAATAACGGTAATTGTGACAGCACCTTTAGTCTTACCTGCAATCCACAGCAGCCCACCGCATTCATGATGGAGGCGTTGTGGATAACGCGATACCGTATCCCAGCATTCAGCGCTCGCAGAACCAGGTCGCTGTGGGTTGTGGCCCTAGAGAGAAGCAAAAATGCGTTTTTTTTTGCGTACATGAATCCAAAACATGCGCCAACCGCAGATTGGCTACTTGTCAACATCTTTTCTTACTACTGTGTTGTGCTGTTTACAATGTGGAAGTAATCCAAATTGCGCCACAAACACTTATCCTTTTCAATTTTGAATATATCATTAAACTTTATTAAACCCACACGTTCTTAAGAGCAGGAAAATGAGGAGTCAGACCCCCATCCCTCCTCCTGCTATGTGGGCTTTGGTGGTTTGGATGGAAAACCGCTGGAGCCAAACACTTCGCAACCGTGACTAGAAACGATAGAGACGGGAAAGTGCGGCGTAATTAGCTCATCTCTTCTGGAGAGTTCCCAAAGTACCCAGACCTCAGGCGTCCATATCCCACTTCTCGTAAGACTGATATCATTGCAGCCCAGAGCACTGGTGCTCAACCACTCTGTGGTTCACATATTCTGAATAATAGGAAACGCTTCCATTATTTATCTTCTAATAGGCTGTAGGAAGTGTGTTCTGATGGGTTTTTTTTGTTGTTGTTTTTATACTTATGGTTGAAAGGGAAATGTATTTTAAGGCGTGCATGCTTTCAAGTGCACTTAACTGTAGTTAAAAGCACTATCAGAATCAAAAATTAACCAAATAAGTCTGAACATTTCCTCCAAATTCTCATGTAATTTCTTTTTTTATTTTAATAAAATGTGAATTGAATAGGCTCATGATAAAGCTTTTCAATAAAAGTGCAACATCTGAATTTGTGCAACATCTGAGTCATTGCACTTGTGGGATTGTGGTATAAGTGATGGCAACGTAAGAGTGACTCAAAACAAGGGCAACATCATATGACAAATATGCACAGAAACCTCAAATGAAAGTTGCCAACTATATTGTTGAGGGTAAATCCTCATCAACAGTCTGACCAGATGTTTTAGTTCAGGTCAAGTTTGCAGTTGTACATATGGAACAGATGCATTAAATATGACTTTAACAGCAGAGACTGGCTACTGTAGATTTTGAAGTAGTTAGTTTGTCTTACCCAAAAGGATCACCAACCACCAGAAACGCCACATCACTGACATCTGCTCCCTTCAGGATCTCATCCGCCTGTTGTTCCACCATGTCTCTGTCTGCCAGCAGCAACTCGCGCCCATAATACTCCTCCTGAGACAGAAAACAATGGCAGCATAAATATATCAATATTTCAGATGATCATGTATGTAAATTTCATATGTGGGCTTTTATATCACTGTTGCACTTTTAAATGGTTGCATTTTATGCTTAAATGCTTTATATAAATTTTGCAGACAAATATTATAATTGAATAACATTATATTTGTAAATATTATTAGTATGATTAAAAATAAAAATAATTAAAATAAACTGAATTGAATATGTTAATGGGTGAGTTGAAACAAACCATGAAAGCAAAAGGGAAAAAATCTGACTGGTAGAGTAGATTTCATTTAAATAGTTTTGATTCTCAAAATATTACAAATTGAATTAATACATTTAAGGACTTAAATACACCATTTCCATCTTCTTTCATTTTCTGAATAATATTACTTCTGATATGCTTTTGTGCGGCCAAAACTCCAAAATAGTCCCAAATGTGGAGTAAAAAAAAAAAATGCAATTATAATATAAATAAAAATGAAATATTGGAATAAGTACAGTTGATTAACCCTATATTATTACTTCTTACAAAATACCCATAGGGTTAGTTCACCCCAAAATTCAAAAGTTTTCAAAAAAATGTTTGCACCCAAAAATTCACACCAGAATAAACCTCAGTTTCTCGCACGTCAAGCGAACATGCTTGAGCTTCTGTTTACCACAACTGATGTGTGAGGTGATGAATGTTTATATGTGAATAAAAACAAATTAAATCTGTTCATCATATAAAGCGAGTCTCTTCAGAAATTCTCAACTCATATTAGTTCAACGATCTCTTTATAAACTTTATGAAGCGTCAAAGTGGTAGTTGCGTAGCTGTCAATGGAGGGACAGAAAGCTCTCAAATTTCATCAAAAAGATCTTCAATTGTTTTCCGAAGATGAACAAAAGTCTTACAGGTTTGGAATGACATGAGGGTGAGTAAATAATGACAGAATTTTCATTTTTGGGTGAACTAATTCTTTAATATCTGAAAAACTTTTGACATGCAGGAAGTCATTTTGTCATCAAGCAACAAGAAAACTATTAAACAGGAAATGACATCACAGAGGACGCCTGTATCTGTAAAGTCCTTAAAAATATCACATATTTTGACCTTTTATGAAAAGGCACGGCTAGTTCGGGTCAAACTGAGTAACCAAAAAAATATATTCTTAATGTTCATGATTCAAACATTTCTAAAACATTTTTTTGCCTTGAAAAATATGTTTGAAAACTTTTATGAAATTACTAAGTTTTACTTTTAGTACTAATTTTAGAACATAACACAAGAACATAAATATCACATTTTATGGCATGTGTGTTTTTAACTAGTTTTAACATTAAAAAATGATTCTGATCATTCCAGGTATCATTATTTATCATCAACCTGTATATTGCTGGTAAGTGAGTACTATCTCTCCATCTGAGGTCTCAAAATACAGCAATATTTCAAAATGCAATCATAGTCTTCATCGAGATATGCATTGAGCTGTCGACCGCCAATATTCAGACCTAATATATGTTTAATGATCCACATACCAAAGCTTCCTTCCCGACGGTCAGTATGGACGTGTAAGCCTCCAAATAAACGCGACTACACTGTCGGATGATCTCTAAACCTTTGACAGTGATGTCTTTAGCATCGCCCAGACCAAGACCGATGAGATATAACATCTCTAGATCAGAGAACACAGCAGATTTCACCGTTACACGTCGCTAAAAGGCTAAATCACAAAATAACTAATTTAGAAGCGCTTTAAAGAATACAGAAGGGTTGTCTATATACTGTTTTGCGATCTTTTATCAGACACTGAAAAGCTTGCAGAATACATTAGGCTCTTCACCGTTCACTGTTATTCAGCACTCACATGGTGCCACATGGAGAAACTGACAACCGCTGCCGTAAAGCGTAGAGTACTTCACGACAATGTCGCGTGCTGTAACCATAGAAACAAAATAGGTGGTAGCCAATGGTGACTGCAAGCTGGAGTGAACTAGACGTTCATTTAAAATCACATTTATTGTGTCTAGGATGTTGTGCACAGTTAATAATTGCCATAAGCTATGTGTGTGTGTGCATGCATGCATATATATATATATATATATATATACCGGTCAGGCATAACATTATGACCACTGACAGGTGAAGTGAATCATCACCGCACCTGTTAGTGGGTGCGATATTTTAAGCAGCAAGTGAACATTTTGTCCTCAAAGTTGATGTGTTAGAATCAGGTAAAATGGGCAAGTGTAAGGATTTGAGCGAGTTTGACAAGGGCCAAACTGTGATGGCTAGACGACAGGGTCAGAGCATCTCCAAAACTGCAGCTCTTGTGGGGTGTTCCTGGTCTGCAGTGGTCAGTATCTATCAAAAGTGGTCCAAGGAAGGAACAGTGGTGAACCGGTGACAGGCTCATGGGCGGCCAAGGCTCATTGATGCACGTGGAGGCTGGCCCGGGTGGTCCCATCAAACAGACGAGCTACTGTAGCTCAAATTGGTCAAGAAGTTAATGCTAGTTCTGACAGAAAGGTGTCAGAATACACTGTGCATCACAGTTTGTTGCGTATGGGGCTGCATAGCCGCAGACCAGTCAGGTGCCCATGCTGACCCCTGTCCACTGCCAAAAGCGCCAACAGTGGAAGTAAGAACTGGACCACGGAGCAATGTAAGAAGGTGGTCTGGTCTGATGAATCACGTTTTCTTTTACATCATGTGGATGGCCAGGTGTGTGTGCGTTGCTTACCTGGGGAACACATGGCACCAGGATGCACTATGGGAAGAAGGCAAACCGGCGGAGGCAGTGTGATGCTTTGGGCAATGTTCTGCTGGGAAACCTTGGGTCCTGCCATCCATGTGGATGTTACTTTGACACGTACCATCTACCTAAGCATTGTTGCAGACCATGTACACCCTTTCATGGAAACGGTATTCCCAGGTGGCTGTGGCCTCTTTCAGCAGGATAATGCGCCCTGCCACAAAGAAAAAATGGTTCAGGAATGGTTTGAGGAGCACAACAACGAGTTTGAGGTGTTGACTTGGCCTCCAAATTCCCCAGATCTCAATCCATTTGAGCATCTGTAGGATGTGCTGAACAAACAAGTCCGATCCATGGAGGCCCCACCTTGCAACTTACAGGACTTAAAGGATCTGCTGCTAACATCTTGGTGCCAGATACCACAGCACACCTTCAGGGGTCTACTGGAGTCCATGCCTTGATGTACGTACAATAATATATTATATACAAATAATTATCTTTAATAAAGGCTATTAAAATATATAATACAATATTTAAAAAGGTGTATATGAAGAAATATTAGTGTTAATATTAGAGTAGTTTATACTGAGCAGACATCTGTATAACTTTACTAACTAAACTGACGTTTCTTTTTTTACTTGCATTTTATTGTTATTTTAGCACGTGTCTTTGCGTGACCTATAATTGCCACACAGCTCACAAAACATTAATTTAGAATAAATTCTAGGTGTTTAATGGGCGAAATCTCACTAACCTTAAAACCACAAATTCAGTGCAATTACAACCATATTGTGTAATTTAGTGCAAAAGTAAGAATAATAGCCAAGTTCAGGGCTATTTACTGTGCTGTTTGCTGTTTAGGCTACCCTGTAAAGCCATCAGTTTCACCCTCAAATTGCAGAGAAACATTACAAAGATAAATGTGCACACAATCTTCCCCAAATACCATAGAATGCAACTTTTTATTACTTTCTGTGTTGTTGATTTATGTTTTGTGCAGCACTTTTAGTATTTGGAGCAGCACTTTTACTATGTTGTAGATTCCAGGGTGTATTTCATGACTGTTTAGAGATTTATGATTGTTTGGAATGCTTGAAAAATTAGCATAAATCTTAATAATAACAATGATGCCAAATAATGACAATAATTCCCTTGTTGTCTAATGATTGTATGTAGGACTGTCTGCCTCTGAAGCTGTTGAAAATTCAAAGGCCTCTATATGACTCTATATGACTTATAATGTGAGTCAGGATAAATCCATAGTACTTAATAAGCATGGTTTAGTGGACCTTGAGCTTGACCTGTTTTATTTGTAGGTTAATAGGCTGTGAATTAGGGTGAGGACCTTTTGTTACAGACAGCTGATACCTGTAATGAATGAACACAGAGTGCAGTCAAAGGTCCTTAATCTAAATATAAGGCTTACAAGCCCTAAAGGCTCATGGACCATCTGGTCTCCACCCCCATTGAACTTGTAACATGAAGTCAAACAAAGTCATGTCAGATTTTTCAGGCTTTTACTTATTGGGCTGATTGACACAATTATTTAGGTCTATCTGTTTTAGACGCAATGTTTCTTGTGGGAACGCAAAGGTTTTGCGTACGAACGCAAAGTTTCTTGGGGGAACGCAAAGGTTTTTGCGAGCGAACACAACATTTCACGAATCACGAATGAACGCAGTTTTGCGAGCGAACCCAAAGATTCTTTGGGGAATGCAAAGGTTTTGTAAGCGAATGCAAAGTTTCTTGTGGAAACGCAAAGGTTTTGTGAGCAAACCCAAAGTTTCTTTGGGGAATGCAAAGGTTTTTTGAGGGAACACAAAGTTTCATGGAGGAATGCAAATGTTTTGCGAGCGAACGCAAAGTTTCTTGGTGAAACACAAAGGTTTTGCGAATGAATGCGAATGTTTTTTGAGCGAACGTAAAGGTTTTGTAAGTGAACGCAAAGTTTCTTGGGGGAACGCAAAGGTTTGGAGAGCGAATGCAAAGTTTCTTTTGGGGAACCCAAAGGTTTTTTGAGCGAACACAAAGTTTCATGGGAGAATGCAAATGTTTTGTGAGCGAACGCAAAGTTTCTTGGGGGAACACAAAGGTTTTGCGAATGAATGCAAATGTTTTTTGAGCGAACGCAAAGGTTCTGCGAGTGAATGCAAAGGTTCTGCGAGCGAACGCAAAGTTTCTTGAGGGAACGTAAAGGTTTTGTAAGCGAACGCAAAGTTTCTTGGGGGAACGCAAAGCCTTGGAGAGCGAACGCAAAGTTTCTTGTGGGAACTCAAAGGTTTGGAGAGGGAACACAAAGTTTCTTGGGGGAATGCAAATGTTTTGTGAGTGAACGCAAAGTTTCTTGGGGGAACGCAAAGGTTTTGCGAATTAATGCAAATGTTTTTCGAGCGAACGCAAAGTTTCTTGGGGGAACGTAAAGGTTTTGTAAGCGAACGCAAAGTTTCTTGGGGCAACGCAAAGGTTTGGAGAGCGAACGCAAAGTTTCTTGTGGGAATGCAAAGGTTTGGAGAGCGAACGCAAAGTTTCTTTGGGGAACCCAAAGGTTTTTTGAGCGAACACAAAGTTTCATGGGAGAATGCAAATGTTTTGTGAGCGAACGCAAAGGTTCTGCGAGTGAATGCAAAGGTTCTGCGAGAGAACGCAAAGTTTCTTGAGGGAACGTAAAGGTTTTGTAAGCGAACGCAAAGTTTCTTGGGGGAACGCAAAGGCTTGGAGAGCGAACGCAAAGTTTCTTTGGGGAACCCAAAGGTTTTTTGAGCGAACGCAAAGTTTCTTGGGGGAATGCAAATGTTTTGTGAGTGAACGCAAAGTTTCTTGGGGGAACGCAAAGGTTTTGCGAATGAATACAAATGTTTTTCGAGCGAACGCAAAGGTTCTGCGAGCGAACGCAAAGTTTCTTGGGGGAACGTAAAGGTTTTGTAAGAGAACGCAAAGTTTCTTGGGGGAACGCAAAGGCTTGGAGAGTGAACGCAAAGTTTCTTGGGGGAACTCAAAGGTTTGGAGAGCGAACGCAAAGTTTCTTTGGGGAACCCAAAGGTTTTTTGAGCGAACGCAAAGTTTCTTGGGGGAATGCAAATGTTTTGTGAGTGAACGCAAAGTTTCTTTGGGGAACGCAAAGGTTTTGCGAATGAATACAAATGTTTTTCGAGCGAACGCAAAGTTTCTTGGGGGAACGCAAAGGTTTGGAGAGTGAACGCAAAGTTTCTTTGGGGAACCCAAAGGTTTTTTGAGCGAACACAAAGTTTCATGGGTGAATGCAAATGTTTTGTGAGCGAACGCAAAGTTTCTTGGGGGAACACAAAGGTTTTGCGAATGAATGCAAATGTTTTTTGAGCGAACGCAAAGGTTCTGCGAGTGAATGCAAAGGTTCTGCGAGCGAACACAAAGTTTCTTGAGGGAACGTAAAGGTTTTGTAAGTGAACGCAAAGTTTCTTGGGGGAACGCAAAGGCTTGGAGAGCGAACGCAAAGTTTCTTGGGGGAACTCAAAGGTTTGGAGAGCGAACGCAAAGTTTCTTTGGGGAACCCAAAGGCTTTTTGAGCGAACGCAAAGTTTCTTGGGGGAATGCAAATGTTTTGTGAGTGAACGCAAAGTTTCTTGGGGGAACGCAAAGGTTTTGCGAATGAATGCAAATGTTTTTCGAGCGAACGCAAAGGTTCTGCGAGCGAACGCAAAGGTTCTGCGAGCGAACGCAACGTTTCTTGGGGGAACGTAAAGGTTTTGTAAGAGAACGCAAAGTTTCTTGGGGGAACACAATGGTTTGGAGAGCGAACGCAAAGTTTCTTGGGGGAATGCAAAGGTTTTTGCGAATGAATGCAAATGTTTTTTGAGCGAACGTAAAGGTTTTGTAAGCGAACGCAAAGTTTCTTTGGGGAACGCAAAGGTTTTGCGAATGAATACAAATGTTTTTCGAGCGAACGCAAAGTTTCTTGGGGGAACGCAAAGGTTTGGAGAGTGAACGCAAAGTTTCTTTGGGGAACCCAAAGGTTTTTTGAGCGAACACAAAGTTTCATGGGAGAATGCAAATGTTTTGTGAGCGAACGCAAAGTTTCTTGGGGGAACACAAAGGTTTTGCGAATGAATGCAAATGTTTTTTGAGCGAACGCAAAGGTTCTGCGAGTGAATGCAAAGGTTCTGCAAGTGAATGCAAAGGTTCTGCGAGCGAACGCAAAGTTTCTTGAGGGAACGTAAAGGTTTTATAAGCGAACGCAAAGTTTCTTGGGGGACCGCAAAGGCTTGGAGAGCGAACGCAAAGTTTCTTGGGGGAACTCAAAGGTTTGGAGAGCGAACGCAAAGTTTCTTTGGGGAACCCAAAGGTTTTTTGAGCGAACGCAAAGTTTCTTGGGGGAATGCAAATGTTTTGTGAGTGAACGCAAAGTTTCTTGGGGGAACGCAAAGGTTTTGCGAATGAATACAAATGTTTTTCGAGCGAACGCAAAGGTTCTGCGAGCGAACGCAAAGTTTCTTGGGGGAACGCAAAGGTTTTGTAAGAGAACGCAAAGTTTCTTGGGGGAACACAATGGTTTGGAGAGTGAACGCAAAGTTTCTTGGGGGAATGCAAAGGTTTTTGCGTGCGAACGCAACTTTTCTTGGGGGAATGCAAAGGTTTTGTGAGCGAACCCAAAGTTTCTTTGGGGAATGCAAAGGTTTTCTGAGCGAACGCAAAGTTTCTTGGGGGAATGCAAATGTTTTGCGAGCGAATGCAAAGTTTCTTGGGGGGACACAAAGGTTTTGCGAATGAAAGCAAAGGTTTTGTGAGCGGACGCAAAGTTTTTTGAGGGAACGCAATGGTTTTGTGAGCGAACGCAAAGTTTCTTGGGGGAACGTAAAGGTTTTGCGTACAAACGCAAAGTTTCTTGGGCGAACGCAAAGGTTTTTGTGAGCGAACGCAAAGTTTCTTGAGGGAACATAAAGGTTTTGTAAGCGAACACAAAGTTTCTTGAGGGAACGCAAAGGTTTTGTAAGCGAACACAAAGTTTCTTGAGGGAACGTAAAGGTATTATAAGTGAACACAAAGTTTCTTGGGGGAACGCAAAGTTTCTTGGGGAACGCAAAGGTTTGGAGAGCGAACGCAAAGTTTCTTGGGGGAACGCAAAGGTTTTGCGAATGAATGCAAATGTTTTTCGAGCGAACGCAAAGGTTCTGCGAGCGAACGCAACTTTTCTTGGGGGAATGTAAAGGTTTTGTAAGAGAACGCAAAGTTTCTTAGGGGAACGCAAAGGTTTGGAGCATGAACGCAAAGTTTCTTGGGGGAACGCAAATGTTTTTGTTTGCGAACGCAACTTTTCTTGTGGGAATGCAAAGGTTTTGCGAGCAAACCCAAAGTTTCTTGGGGGAATGCAAATGTTTTGCGAATGAAAGCAAAAGTTTTGTGAGCGGACGCAAAGTTTTTTGGGGGAATGCAAAGGTTTTGTGAGTGATTGCAAAGTTTCTTGGGGGAGCGCAAAGGTTTTGTGAATGAACACAAAGTTTCTTGGGGGAACGTAAAGGTTTTGTGAGTAAACGCAAAGTTTCTTGGGGAAACGTAAAGGTTTTGTAAGCGAACGCGAAGTTTCTTATGGGAACGCAAAGGTTTTGTGTACAAACGCAAAGTTTCTTGGGCGAATACAAAGGTTTTTGTGAGCGAACGCAACATTTCTTGGGGGAATGCAAATGTTTTGTGAGTGAACGCAAAGTTTCTTGGGGGAATGCAAAGGTTTTGCGAGCAAACCCAAAGTTTATTTGGGGAATGCAAAGGTTTTGCGAACGAACGCAAAGTTTCTTGGGGGAACACAAAATTTTTGTGAGAGAGCGCAAAAGTATTGAAATATATTTTTCAGATTTTTCCATAACCATGTTTCTTTAGGGGCTCTTTGCTATTTTATTGTTATTTTATTTATCTATTTTTTTTATTTTAAATGTTAGAGTAGTGCAAGTAAAATAAAAGTAGAATATACTTTAAAATGCAGATAATATAGTAAATATATTTCTAAAGTATGGTAGAGTAAAATAAAATAGTGTAGAGTAAAAGAAAGGACTTTTAGTAGAGTAAGGTAGAGTGCTTCATTGTCATATGTACAAGTACATTGTTGTTGTTATGCATATTGATCTCTCATTGTGTTTACTAAGAGGCGTCGTTGTTTACCTCAACTCAAACTGACGTGTTAAGCACATCTCAGACTGAGGTATGTGTGAAAACATATGACTTGTCTCAAGGCCTCTCCAGTGGAGCTTCCTCACCATTTGTAAAGAGCAGAATGGACTCCGTCAGTCCGCATTGTGCCAGGCAGAATGGGCTTAGTGGAGCCTGGCAAAGAGAGGGTTTTTTTTGCACTGTGGGCTTTGGATCCGGTGCTGTCCATTCCACTGCCAGCGCTGCTCGCTGCCTCCCAGCTCGTTGCTACAGCAACCGGACCAGGCCAGCATCTGAAAACAATTTGGTTCTTAATGAGAATTTACTTTGCGCAAATGGTGGGAAAATTGGGGGTGGGAGAGGGAGAGGAGCAGGAGGAAAAAAGGAAGGAAGGAAGGAATGAGGCGCCTGGATCTTGCATACTTGTCATGTACTTCTAAGGCATACTGGAGGATTTATATATTTTTTTTTCGTTGCATATTTCTTTAAAATTCTGCTTAATTTATTTAATGCAGTATGAGCCCATATAAAAATTACCAAAAAAAATGTAGATACATTTTTACAAAAATCCCAAGTTCGTTCCCAATCCTGATAAACAGCTCGCATTTTTCATCATTTACATCAACTAATGCCACTGATTTCTCAGTGCAACATTATGTAATGTTTCTGTTGATGTCCTGTGTGTGTATGAGGGGCATTGAGCTCTTCACTGGATGGAGAACAACGCCAGCTTCCACTGGGATCCCCCCTTTGTACCCGTCTCCCTTTTCCCTGGTTTTGTTTGGACCCAGTCAGCCAGTAGCAAATTGTCCCAGCAGAAAGGGCCAATCTGGTTGGACTGTGGCGAGAGAGAGGGTCCCTACAGGAAAATTAACTGTTTGTCATTGCCAGGGTCTGGCTGTACCACCTTAACATCAGCTCAGAGGACCTGGCGCCACTAGAGGACCAGAGGAGAGGTTGAGATAGGCGTGAAGGGGTGGGAATTTGGGGTTTCTTTGGACCAATAGCAGAGCACTGCTGTGACTTTGAAATTTGTCTTGGTGGGAACTAATTGGGTAAATGTCACGAAAACATGTCCGGGTCACATTTTATCGCCAAAATCAAAAATGTAGAAATTTTATTAAAAATTATAAAAATTACAAACAATGATATATTATTTGTTTTATATTTTGTATTACGAAAAAAATATTTTTTACAATTACATTTTTTTTGTATTTTTGTCATGACACTTTTTAACACTGCATGCAAGATGTATAAATAATTTATGTAAATAATATATATCCCCCCTCCCTCATTTTTATATATGTAATGAAAGTTATGTATAATATTTAGTATTATTTTATTTATTTTATTATATACATTTTTCCAATTATATGTATATATTCTGTTAAAAATATGAATAGACATTTTTGAGACAATTGCTGACCTAAAGTAAGTACAAATTTTAAAATGAATGTGAATAGATCATTTGGTCTAGGAACATTTTTTAATTGAATGTTAATATTGAGACTTTTGAGTGTGAGTCTGACTGAGCACAGTTTGAGACATTGTTGAGATCTCTTTTTAAACTCTAGAGGAGACAAATATCTCAATTTTCTCTCCCTTCAATTAATGGTGTCTTGGAGAAACAATTAAGATAGACTATTTGCTTCTTTTAGATTTTGCTTGAAGTAATTCAGGTCATGAAGTTGAATTTAAGTTTTGTTTAACTCTTAGTCACTGTTTTATCTCAGGACTTAAAATACCAAGTTTGTTTTCTTAGCGATAAATTATTAGCATGCATGACATAGTTTATCTTATGTTGCTATAGTTATGACAGGAATGTCCAGTTTACATATTAAACCAATACAAAACCCCCTTTTACTCAGTCGTCTCTGCATCCATAAACAAACCCACAAACAATAAATAGCTGATAATGCCTAGATCTGTTTAAATAAACCAATAACAGGAAGAACGCCCCGTTTCCTATTCCTGTGCTCCGGGCATGAATATTCCCCCAGCGACCACTGCCTTCTCCCACGATTCTCAGTGGGAAGTCTCTGGCTCCTTGCGTACGTCGTCGCTGTGAGGCAGACGTGTCAGGGGAATACTGAAGAATGTCTTTTTTTGGGGTCTGTTGTGTTTTCACTACCCACCTTTTCTCTGTAATCCTCCCTCTAGGTTATACATAGCTGACAGCATGGAGCTCTGAATAGCCACTAATAACCAATGGGACCAGAATGCAGAGGAAGAGAAAACATGTGCTTTCCACTGATCCAGTGTAGTAACGGTCCACAGTTATGAACGTCATGAAGTCATGTGACCAAGTAACACAACTCTTTGAACCTTCAAATCCTTCTGGGATGTTTCATCATACGAGATTGTATGAGTTTGCATTCAAGCGATGTGTGTTCAGAACAACTGGCCAGATTTGGACATTTCAGCTAGCTTTTTATCGCTAATGCAACAAAATTAAAGGGGTAGTTCACTCAGAAATGAAAATCATCCCATGATTTACTCATCTTCTTTCAGACTAACACAATCAGAGTTATATTAAAAATATCATTGCTCTTCAAAGCTTTATAATGGGGGTAAATGGTGGTCCTGATTTTGAAGTCCAAAAAAGTGCATCAATCCATTATAAAAGTAATCCATACGACTAAAGGCCTTCTGAGGCAAAGCGATGGGTTTTTGTAAGAAAAATATCCATATTTAAAAATGTATAGACTAAAAAAACTAGCTTCCGGCAGACGGCCTACGCAAGTCGATTTGTGCCAAAAGAGTAACCCCTGACGCAATATATGACATAGGATGTAAGAGTAGCGAAAGCTTTGACGCCTCTCGTGGTTCAAGCAAATAGGGCATGGCAACAAACTCAAGCTCCTCTTATTTTATATTGAAATCCTACGACATTTCTCTTTAAAATTTCTCGTTTTAGACTTCTAATTCATGACCGGTGTTTTGTTTTGCTCTATCCTCTGCGCTTCCATATTCGTCAATACGTCATGCATCAGGTCAAGGGTTACTCTTTCGCCGTAAATCGATGCGTATGGCCGTCTGTCGGATGCTAGTTATTTTAGTCTATAAAATTTTAAATATGGATATTTTTCTTACACAAACACATCGCTTCACTTCAGAAGGCCTTTATTAACCAACCAGGAGCCGTTTGGAGTACTTTTATGATGGATGGATGCACTTTTTTAGGCTTCAAAATCTCTACCCCAATTCACTCCCATTATAAAGCTTGGAAGAGCCAGGATATTTTTTAATATAACTCAGATTATTCGTCTGAAAGAAGATAGTCATATACACATAGGATGGCTTGAGGGTAAGTAAATCATGGGGTAATTTTCATTTTTGGGTGAACTATCCCTTTAAGAGCAAAGAATGTGCATTAGGTATATAACGAATTCTTTAGCCATGTATTTAAATGTTGCTTTTTTGCGCAAGCCAGTCATGGCTTCATGGCCTTCATCACTATGTTGTTTTCATCAACAATACACAAAAAAGATGTACAAACTAAATAGTTTAATCTACATTCACAATGAAACAAATTTTGACCAAAATCGATTCAATTCTACCATGATACTTGCTACTAACTGACATGCCCCAAACTTGGAATGCAAGCCACTCACCTTAAAAACATGGCTAAATGAGGCAAGCTTCAATACTATTTTTCATCAATTTCAGTACATGAAAAACTAAAACAAGCATGGAATGATTTGTCACGCAAGCCACTTGCCTCAAAAAACATGGCTAAATGTCGGCGGCGATAGCCTCGTGGGAAGTGTGCCGACCTAAAGAGTTGTTGCATTTCGGGTGACCCGAGTTCGAGTCCTGTCTCGCAGACATTTCCCAATCCCGTCCCCTGCTTACTGTCCTATCATGATAAAGGCAAAAACACCAAAAAATAAATCTTAAAAAAAACCATGGCTAAATGAGGCAAGCTTCAATGCTATTTTTCATCAACGTCAGTACACAAAAAAGATACTAAACAGTATCATCGACAGTTACATTATAACAAATTATGACCAAAACTGATTAGATTCTACCATGATTCTTTAACTGACATGCCTCAAATTTGGAATGCTTTGTTGCGCAAACCACTCGCCTCAAAAACATTTTTCATAAACATCAGTACATGAAAAAGAAGAAAACTAAACTGTTTCATCGACAGTCACATTATAACAAAATATGACCAAAACTGATTAGATTCTACCATGATTTTTTAACTGACATGCACCACACTTGGAATGCTTTGTCACGCAAGTCACTCGCCTCAAAAATACAGCTAAATGTCAGCTGCGATAGCCTCGTGGTTAACATGCCAACATATAGCGCCGTTGCACTTTGGGTGACCCGAGTTCAAGTCCCATCTTGCGGACATTTCCTGATCCTGTCCACCTCTTTCTCTCTCACTTTGCTTACTGTCCTATAATGATAAAGGCAAAAACACCAAAAAATAAATCTTAAAAAAAAAACATGGCTAAATGATGCAAGCTTTAATGCTGTTTTCCATCAACATCAGTACACGAAAAAAGACAAAAACTAAGCCGTTTCATCGACAGTCACATTATTATGACTAAAACTGATTAGCTTCCACCATTACTCTTTAACTGACACACTACACTTTCTAACTCGGAAAGTTGGGGCTTAATAAAATTCCCATTTATACATAATCGCATAAGTATTATTTTGGGAACATACGGCAGTTGAGTCATTAGAATTCGATTACGATAACATCCAACGTGTGAATGGACAAGTCCTGCTTTAATCCTAGCTTGGGGAATCATAGTAATTTGAGACATATCAAAACTGCTGGATGTGTCAGGAATTAGATGCCTCAAGAGTAATGAGCATGCATTATTAAGGATATGCACCATGTGTAAACAATGTAAGGTCATGAACACGGCGCAATTACACTACAGATTGTTTCGTACGTTGGCCTGGAAAAGTCTAGAGCGACCAGGAAAGGCCTGTGGAATGCCATCCACTTCCAGTCAAGGGATGCGCTAGCCAGAGTGAGTCACTTCCTCAGCAGCTGACCTTTGTCCCGTTGAGCATGCCCTACAAATGCCATTAATATCAACACATCCTTCCACTGAAAACCCCAAAGTAAAAGTGAGATTCAAGAGTTCGCCCATGTTTCGGATACATCAACTCACACAACAAAGAGACCGTAAATGCAATGCCAAGTGCATACTTAGGTGGTCAGGTGCAGGAAGCTGCCTCAGCAACTGTTGGAAAGTCCCATGATAGTGTCCGAGCACTACTTGAAATATTCAGACGTATAGTGAAACTCCTGAGGAAATAGTGCAAACTGATTTTGGCGACAAAGGCAAACAAATCAATATACGCTACTGCAAAAAACAGGACTTAGTGGCACCACATGAAAAAGCAACTGAGGGAATGTGTGTGTGTCTGTGTGTGTGTGAGTGTCGCACGGAGAGCTCCTCTTAGCATTCCGTGTAGTCTTCATTTCCCATGCAAAGCCCTAGTGTTCAGTCCGTGCCTCCTGAATGAGCTCCTTTTGTGCGGTAATTGGAGATCGTTCTGTGGGGCTAACAAAGAGTTGCTGGGCCTCTCTCGTCTCTCCTCTGTCCCACTCTCTATTTTCCTGCCATCTTTCTTTTTTCCCTGTCCTCCTCATTACGCCCTGGTCTCTTATCTCTTGTGTAACGTGTTGTATAAAGATAGTTCAAAGCGTCTGTTTTCTATCTTTGGATAAGGGGCCGTGTGGTAGCGAGTGGCTTTCGGCGCAATCTTAGCATTTATTGGAATCGTGTTCCATTTTTGTGGTGCGCCATTTCCCCGTTTGCCTCAATCGACAGGCTTCTGCAATTTCAATTGGCTGAAACACAATTCCACAATCCCAGCTAACTAAACACGGGGAAAAGCAGAAGAATCCGGTTCGAGTTATGCTCAAATCCGTATCCGTACCTAACTTAATGTTTGTTTTGCAGACCTTGCGCGGACGTGAATCAGAGTCCCAGACGTTGAGGTTTTCTCTGTTGAAAATACATCATCTTTTTGGTACCGATTGGAACGCCGACCATGGAAAATCCACAAAGTGCTCTCTGAAGTATGTTAAAAATAAATAAATATGCTCTTGACAGTTATTAGAACCATACTAAACAAAGAGTTTACTGGATCTGTAGTTGCTGTCCCTCAAGACTCTTGACAAATGACGTTCATGCTACTATTGTTGTTTTTAATGTTTCTTTTTTAAATACAGATATTTCTAGAAGTCACTGGCCACATACACTGCGACTAAACTCTAAACACTTCTGAACTTTCTGAACTGAATTCAGATTAATCTCTCAATGCCTGCTCTATTTCTCTCCAGAGGTTATGACCAATAAAAATGTTTAATGTTTAGTACTCTTTTAAACTAGAGTTGCTTGTATCTCTTAACCACTCATTTGTCAATGCGGCTGTCTTGTTGTTGATGTCTTTAGTATTTTGATGTTTTGTTGTCTTCTCTTCACTGCAGAACCTGATTTTACCAAGTACATAATGTTCCAGGATCAACATCTTTGTTGATCCTGGAACAACATTCCAATCAACCAATCAGATTTGAGGGACAAGTTTATAGTTTGTCAAGTTTAGGCTTACAACCAGGGTTAGTTGTTATTAATCTATCATTTCCCTCTGATTTTAGGGATTTTGGGTAGAGTTAGGTTTAGGGGTAGGAATATGGTTAGGATTAAATATTTGGACAGGAATGTTGTTCCAGGATCAACAAAATACACTATATTTCCAAAAGTATTGGGTCACCCCTCCAAATCATTGAATTCAGGTGTTCCAATCACTTTCATGGCCACAGGTGTATAAAATCAAGCACCTAGGCATGCAGACACTTCTACAAACACTTGTGAAAGAATGGGTCTCTCTCAGGAGCTGATAGGTGTACCATGATAGGTTGCCACCTGTGCAATAAGTCCATTTGTGAAATTTCCTCACTACTAAATAATCCACGGTCAACTGTTAGTGGTATTATAACAAAGTGGAAGCAATTGGGAACAACAGCAACTCAGCCACGAAGTGGTAGGGCAGGGTCAGCGCATGCTGAGGTGCACAGTGCGCAGAAGTTGCCAACTTTCTGCAGAGTCAATAGCTACAGACCTCCAAACTTCGTGTGGCCTTCAGATTAGCTCAAGAACAGTGCGTAGAGAGCTTCATGGAATGGGTTTCCATGGCCGGGCAGCTGCATCTGAGCCTTACATCACCAAGGGCAATGCAAAGCGTTGGATGCAGTGGTGTAAAGGAATGATGACATGTTCTCTGGAGTGATGAATCACGCTTCTCTGTCTGGCAATCCGATGGACGAGTCTAGTTTGACGGTTGCCAGGAGAACGGTACTTGCCTGACTGCATTGTGCCAAGTGTAAAGTTTGGTTGAGGGGAGATTATGGTGTGGGGTTGTTTTTCAGGGGTTGGGCTTGGCCCCTTAGTTCCAGTGAAAGGAACTCTTAATGCTTCAGAATACCAAGACATTTTGGACAATTTCATGCTCCCAACTTTGTGTGAACAGTTTGGGGATGGCCGCTTCCTATTCCTGTTCCAGGAACCTGACTGGCCTGCACAGAGTCCTGACCTCAACCTGATAGAACACCTTTGGGATGAATTAGAGCGGAGACTGCGAGCCAGGCCTTCTCGTCCAACATCAGTGCCTGACCTCACAAATGCACTTCTAGAAGAATGGTCAAAAATTCCCATAAACACACTCCTAAACCTTGTGGAAAGCCTTCCCAGAAGAGTTGAAGCTGCTATAGCAGCAAAGGGTGGGCCAACTCCATATTAAACTCTACGGATTAAGAATGGGTTGTCATTAAAGTTCATGTGCATGTAAAGGCAGGCGTCCCAAAACTTTATGTTGACCCAGGAACACGTCTAACTCAGCAAAATCAGGATGTGTGCGCGTACTAGTTTGATGATGAAATTTACGTCATTTGTCTATATGTGTACCCTAGCATCCGCGCAAAAACCTAAGTATACTTTACGCTTTATATCAGTGAACAGAGCCAAACTGAATAAATAGATTAAATAAGATACCAGTGCTGGGTAGTAACTGATTACATGTAATCTGGATTACATAATCAGATTCCAAAAATGATGTACTTGTAATTAGATTATATTACGTTGTAAAATACTTGTAATCAGACTACATTACTTTTTTTATTGATTACATGATTACATGATTACATTTTATTCTCACAATGGCAGTAAATTATTCAAAATTCATTGATTCTCCCTACTACAAGCAGGTAAATTAATAAAATATATATATTTAATCTTTTTAGTAAGTGTTTTATTTTGATTATTTTTTATTTTAAAGTTATTTATTTTCATTTTTATGATTTCATTAATAGCTTTTCATTTTACTCACGAACCCCTGCAGTTCCATCATGAACCCCAGTCTGGGAAACCTTGACGTCAAATAATGTTTAATGCACTTCATGTTGTTGATAATAAATGTTCTTTCTCTTTGTATTTTTCAATATGGTACAAGATTATCCTATTCAAGTCAATGTGATAAACAAGTTAGGTCAAAAGTAATCTAAAAGTAAATCCAAAAGTAGTCAGATTATATTACCTTAAATGTGTAATCTAATGGATTACATTACTAGCTACAATTTTTGTCATGTAATTTGGAATGAGTAACTGACTACAATTTCTAAGTAATCTACTCAGCACTGTAAGATACATATACGATGCAAAGTTTTGGAGTGACAATCGCATTTAAATGCGGGAGTAAATCTTGCAAAGCTCTAAAAATTTTACTGTCTAAACAAGAAATGTAGATGCTAACAGTTTAACCCATATTTGTTTTTGTTTTGTTTTTTGACCAAACTAATGATGACAAGAGATATATTATCATCCAGCAATGCTTGGATTTTAGCTGGTGGGATCAGCTAACAGTTGCTAGATGTTGCTAATGCTAACTTGGTCAAAAATATCTATTACCCACTTGTTGACCTGTTAGTATCCATATTTCTAGCTTGCAGCCATGAGACTCCAAAATGTTTCTATGACATGTGTTTGGGAGTTTCATTATGTATGTGGCAATTGTCTCGCTGGCTAGTTTCGATATGATTCCCTCCATCATGATCCTAAATCATTAACCCACAGTATCACATCTCAAGCCCTCTTCACAGTGACTCATTACAGTGAGTCATTCCAGAATCATGCAGAAAAAAGCCACGGATGAGGCTGTTACAAAGTACAGGCTATTATCTGCGGCATGTAAAAGGGCCACCTGTGGTCATACTACTCGAGTTCAGCCAAGTTTTTGATCAACCTCCATAAACTGTATCCATATGGATGTAGATCGTATCACAGCGTCATTTAGGGACATCTCAGCTGGTAGTAGCGCAACAGATAAGAGTGTCTGCTACTCTCAGATGTTATCATCAAACCATCCCAGGAATGTCACTTCCACTTATATAACGCATCATTTACAAGCAATTGTTCACCAACAGCTGCCAAATAATCGTAGGCCACTGTGTTTAAAAGATTTTCAGTTTCACAGTGTTTTGTTCTTGTTTATGTACAGTGTGCACATTGTGTGTTTTTGTTTGTTTGCTTGTTTGTTTGTCTGTTTGTTTGTGTGGGGTGGTAAGAGAATGAGATGTCCTAAATGAGAGTTTCCTGAATTTCGGAGCAATCTGTTCAAAGGAAATTGAAGAAAAGTGCATTGTAAATAAACATCGCAGCATGTTTCACTGACATTGTATGCTGTCCCAAGTAAAGCAAAGTTTCCTGTTACTTTGAGCTTCATAGTGTTCCTGCAGACATTTACATAAACTAACTTTTTTCCCTGAAGAAAATGTGAGAGGTGTTTGCATATGCAGTACACTTTGTTACAATGCTAGATTGTTCTGTGTGGTTGCTATGGCGTTGCTAAGGTGTTTTAAGTGGTTGCTAAGATGCTACATGGTTGCCAAGATGTTCTTGGCAATGTTGTTTCTTAAGTCTCTAAGCGATTGCTATGGATTGTTAGGTGGTTGCTATGGCGTAGCTAGGTGGTTGCTGTAGTGCTCTGAGTGGTCGCTATGGCGTAGCTAGGTGGTTGCCAAGATATTCTAGTTTTGTAATGATTGCAATGACACCTTGATAAGGTGTTCTATTAGGGTTGCAATGTGGTGTTGCTAGGTGGTTGCTAAGGTGTTCTGAGTGGTTACTATAGTATTGCTATCTGGATGCTAAGGTGTTCTAAGGGGTTGTAATGTTTTTTCTTAGGTTTATAAGTGATTACTGTGGATGTGGTTGCTATGGCATAGCTAGGTGTTTGCTGAAGTGTTCTGAGTGGTTGCTATGGTGTAGCTAGGTGGTTGATAAGGTGTTCTGATTGGTTACTATGCTATTGCTATGTGGATGCTAAGATGTTCTAAGGGTTTGCAATGTTGTTGCTTAGGCTTTCGAGTGGTTGCTATGACATTGCTAAGGTGATCTTTTAGGGTTGCAATGTGGTTGCTGTGGTGTTGCTAGGTGGTTGCTAAGATGTTCTAAGGGGTTGCAATGTTGTTTCTTAGGTTTATAGTGATTGCTGTGGAGGTGGTTGCTATGGCGTTGCTAGGTAGTTGATAAGGTGTTCTGAGTGGTTGCTATGACGTAGCTAGGTGGTTGATATGGTGTTCTGAGTGGTTATGGTATTGCTGTGTGGATGCTAAGATGTTCTATGGGTTTGCAATGTTGTTTGTTAGGTTTCTGAATAGTTGCTATGACATTGCTAAGGTGTTCTATTAGGGTTGCAATGTGGTTGCTGTGGTGTTGCTAGGTGGTTGCTAAGGTGTACTAAGTGGTTACTATGCTATTGCTATGTGGATGCTAAGATGTTCTAAGGGGTTGTAATGTTGTTTCTTAGGTTTATAAGTGATTGCTATGAAGGTGGTTGCTATGACGTAGCTAGGTGTTTGCTGAAATGTTCAGAGTGGTTGCTATGGCTTAGCTAGGTGGTTTATAAGGTGTTCTGAGTGGTTTCTATAGTATTGCTATGTGGATGCTAAGATGTTCTAAGGGTTTGCAATGCTGTTGCTTAGGCTTCTGAGTGGTTGCTATGACATTACTACGTGGTTGCTAAGGTGTTCCCA
>CM077192.1:12972126-12999626 GCA_039654105.1 Coreius guichenoti | reverse complement strand
ATTGCCATGTTCATACAGTCTTTGCTTTGAAAACAGTATTTTAGTGTTGGCATGTTTCGATAACAAAGAATCCAATGAAGCGCGTATTACACCCAGCTTCTCCAAATTGGCAGGAGACGCATCATTCACATGATCTTCGGTAGCCCTTTTGAGTTCTTGTTCCAAGCATTCCTGCTTCTCTACTTGTTTCTTTTTTTTAGTGATGGAATAAGATATAACTAATCCTCTGATAAATGCTTTGGAAGTCTCCCGTAACAGAGATGGATTTTCCATAGACTCTGAATTAATCGACCAAAAAATCTTAAATTCAAAATTAATATATGAAAGAAACTTTTTGTCTTTAAGCAGTAATGTATTAAATCTCCATCGCTTAGTAGATTTTGGAAATCCTTCCACTAACAAATCCAATACCACCATGGCATGATATTGCTATACTACTATTGCGGAAACAACAGTATTGCTTATGATACAACAGGAGACATATTGCAGAATTACACTTGGAACAAAAAAATAATCAATCCTAGAATAACATTTATGGGGAGGTGAGTAGAAGGTAAAATCTGTTTGCAAAGGGTTAAGTATACACCAAACATCAGAAAACCCTAATTCTTCGCATAAAGCGGATAACGTTTAAGATTGCTTGGATGGAGGGCAGTTCTTTGGAGGTAGCCTATACAGTAAAGGATTCAACAAGCAGTTAAAATCTCCCCCTACAATCACAGTACCAGAAGCAGTATCTAACAAATCTGAAAAAGCCTTTGTGAGAAAAGTTTGGTGGGCGGTATATATTTAAAAAAGTTAACTCCTCTCCATACAGTAGCCCTCTAACAATAACGTAACAGCCTCGTTTATCCTTAGTGCTATTTATAATCTTAAAGGGTAAATTTCTATTAACAACGATAGCTACCCCCCTACTACTCGTTGTAAAGGAAGAAAAATAAATTTGACCAATCCACTTATGTCTGAGACTGGCATGTTCCTTGTCATTCAAGTGGGTCTCCTGCAACAGGGCCAGATCAACACGCTCCTTGCTTAAACAGTCAAAAACCTTCCGAATTTTAATTTTACTATGTAAACCCCTTACATTCCGTTTAAAATTTAAAATATTAGTTTAAATTAGTTAAAATTTAACTAATTTTAAATTTACTAAATAAAAATTAGTTAATTGCACTCAAATATAACTGAAAATTATGTGAACTCAATAACTGAAACAGAACTCAAATCAAATGAGTTATAGCAAATTTCTAGTTCCCAGCATGATAATTGGATAATAATTGTTTAATTAAGTGATTAATTGAGCATTATTGAAGACACCTGCATTTAACAAGCAGAATCACTGAAGGAAAGAGGAACAAGGAGAACTGAAAAAGAGAAAAGACGAGAAGAAACACCAGAACTACAACTAACTTCAGCCACAGCTTTCAATGAAATCAACTGAAGATAAAAGAAGACATTAAATCTCTGAAGATCTCAGCAGAGGAGGACTAAACAACTCCACAAACAGCATTACCAGATTCACTTATTAATAACCAGATTGACTTTATATCTGTTAGACGTCTACAGAAGTTCTTACTGAGAATTAACAGAGCTTTAGATGTTGATGTTTTATTGAAAATAAGTTCTGGTTGAAGTTACCATGATGGAGATCAGTGTTTGCTTTAGTTAGGCAGTTTGACTCTTGACTTTTAACAAACGTATTCTCTATTAGCAAATGCAATAGTTTTTCAAAGAAAATGAATACATGCATTGGCAAAGATTGGGATTTAAAGTGAAGCAGATGAGTTGAAGGTGTCTGCTTTTGTAACATTCAAATGAATGTTATAAGGAGGAGTTCTTGATTGATTTACAGAACTTATATTAAACACAGCTGTTGTGAAAAATATTACTAATGCAATGGCACTTCTACAAAGTAAACAGATATTTTAAAGATACAACATTTTTCACTTTTTTAACTGGACACTTTAACACTCATCATACAAACCTCAACAATGGTGACAGCAAAACATTAAAAAAAAAACAATACAGTTGCATGACTTATTCATGCCGCAATGCATGCTGGGCGAAATAGATGAGTTTTGTACTATGCTGGCATCCAGCATGTCACCATTGTTGAGATTCATATGCTGATTGTTGAAGTTTCTGTGTGCCTAACCAATAGAGAAGCCCAAAATGTTACAATAAAAATGCATGGCTAGATAAACACTGCTGTAGTTTCTCAAAATCAATAGCATATTATTAACACAACACCCTTACAATCATTATTTTTTAAGTTTGAATTATAATCAGCAAATTAGTCCAGTTCATGTTGATTTTGTCACACATTAGCAACATCATCTGACTTCATTTGCTTTTGGCATTTATTGCCAAAGCAAATGTGTTCTTTAAACACACTGTTACAATAACCAAGAAAAACAAAGCCAAGGGTCAAGAGCCCAACTAAAGCAAACACTGATCTCCATCATGGTTCCTTAAAAAATGAAACATCTAAACTTCTGTTAACTTTTGTACATGTATGAAAGAAATAGTCAAAGAAGTCAAACTGGTTAGTAACAAGTGAGGATGTAATGCTGTGAGTTGTTAAATCCACCTCTGCTGTCTTTTATCTTCAGTTGATTTCATAAGGCTGTGGCTGGAAGTCAGTTGGAGTTTCTATTCTTGTTGTTCCTCTTTCCTCCTGTGCATGTGCTTGTTAACAGCAGGTGTTCATCACTAATGCTCAATCATCACTTAATTAATCACTTAATTACTTAACCGCAACATATATTAAGAATCATTAAGAAACATTCTTCTATTAGTGAACTCAACTAAAACAAGCTTAAAATACTCATAACTATTGGTTTCTAAACTTAAATTAATTGAGGCAATAAGTTTCCTCAAATGTAATGAGTTAGCTTAACTTATTGGGTTTGACTTTGTGTGTGCTATTGTGAGCTAGCAGTAACTGCAAGCACTGAGTTCATTTAAAGTTTGTAATTTCAGTGGTTTTACTCAATATAGTGAAGTTTTAGCTGTAAAAAGTATTTAAATGCAGTGTAAAGTTTAATTGTATATTAAGAAATATCCTTGGTTTAGTGGGCTCGATTTAAACTTAATTGAATTGAGGTAATCAGTTTCCTCAAATGAAATGAGTTAGCTTAACTTGTTGGGTTTTACAGTGTACTCGTGTGATATTGCTCATATATTATTTTATATATTGCAGTATGGTATGCATATACTGCTAAAAAAGTATTTCATATAATATTATTTATAAATATAACAAAATATAATCACACATATATGTATATGTACACTGTAGAAAGTGATTAGTTGACTTTACTTAAAAAAATTGAGGAAACCCGTTGCATTAATTAAATTAAGCATAACTTAATTGCATCAAGTTGTTCTTATTTAAACCGTTTAAGTTTTGTCAACTTAATTCTATCTGTGATCTGAGGAAGTGTACTCCCAGAGTGCATTGCGGCATGAATAAATTAATTGCTTTGTTTTACTATTTCTGGCTTTATTTGACCATTTTATTTGCTGTCTTTTGTGAGTGTAACCCCAATAACAACAGCAAATAAAATTGTAATGGTCTTATAAAAAAAAAAAAAAAACGAAAAAAAAAAAAACCTTGTTACCATTGTTGTGTTTTGGATGCTGAATGTTGAAGTCTGTGTGTGACTCAAGCATGGTCAATTACAAGATATTGTCACAAATATAGAGAGATTATATCAACCCATTTAAAAGTTTATGCCATAAATGTTAACAATAAAATGTTAAAAGATCATTATTTTACATAAAATATAATTGTTATATATCATTAATTCACAAATATTATATATATAAAATGTATACATTTATATAATATTTATTTCTTCCCTTCCTTTGAAATCAAATAACGTCTCGGTTACATATGTAACCCTCGTTCCCTGAAGGAGGGAACGGAGACGCCACGTCGGAGACCGATGAATAGGAATCTCGCTAGCGAGAGCCAATCTACTTTGAGTGTAACTAAACGAGTCAATGCACATTGGCATGCAATGATTGCACCAGCTGCTCATGCCACGCAGTACGGGTATAAATGAGCCACAGGTGCTTGCCGAGTAGGTGAACTGGCACCCCAGCAGGCCACAGAGGACATGGTGACGGGACGTGGCGTCTCCATTCCCTCCTTCAGGGAATTAGGGTTAAATACGTAACCGAGACGTTCCCATTCAGTCGGTTACTTCCGACGCCACGTCGGAGACCGACGAATAGGAATCTCTACCAAAGCGCCATAGCCTCTGCCCCCTTCCAGTGCCCTGTGTGAGCCTCCTGAGCTCTCTTACCTGATGAGATGGGGCTCACACAGAGAAGTCCATCACTGCTGTTCCGCATGACCCGCTCAGTGACTTATTGGATAACACTGGGAAAGCGTGCCTTCTAATAGGAAGGAACGCTACAGAACCCACATCGTACCCAGAAGGAGTTATCTAGGGTATAACTGCTGAGCCATAGCCCACAAGCAAAAGGGGGCTCCAGGGCCACTGAAGGGGGGGCTCTCCTAAGGGAAAGACACGGGCTTCCGTAGGAGCGACCGTTGAAACATATGGGATCCCCGCAGGGTCACTCATATATACCCAGCCCAGTACCGGTTCTCAAGGATTCAGCGGCAAAAGGCCTGATGCCGGACGCGCCGCCACATCCGGCACTGAGAGTGATGGAGGACTCGACAGAGTTTGCTTCTGGAGAATATAAGCGCCACAGTTCAGGACGCTGCAAGCCAACAAAAGCCTGGGCCTCTCAGTGCTTCTACCCGTTTGAGGTGAGAACACAGGAGGAACCCGGCTTTACATGCAGGCTATAGAATCTAGCGAACGTGTTGGGTGTCATCTTTAAAAAGACGCAAGCTCTGTCTGTGTAGCTCTTCTAGGGAAACTGCTCTCCGGGGTGCTGAAGCACACAGGGGGATAGTCGCGCCGACACAGACAAGGAAAATGTGCAGCCTGTCATGCGCGCTCTCTCTCATAGAAGGCGATCTCTTACCAGCCGTGAAAACGGCTTTTCAGCATTCTTAACAGCGCACCGAACCAGCTGTGAGAACAGCCTTTTGTTTTTGCTCAATAAAACAAAATAGAAAAAGAAAGAGAGAAAATCGACCCCGCTGCAGTGCCGTCACTCCAACACCAAACAAGGAGAGGTCCACTCGAAGAGCTCGACTCGTTATAATGTTAACACATGCTTTGTAGAGAGTGATTCGAGAACAAACCATCCACCATTCGGCTCCTCAGCAAAAAGCTGATTTGATGCAAGGGCCTGTGGCTCATTTATACCCGCGCTGCATGGCATGAGCAGCTGGTGCAATCATTGCATGCCAATGTGCATTGGCTCTCGCTAGCGAGATTCCTATTCGTCGGTTTCCGACGTGGCGTTGGAAGTGACCGACTGAATGAGAACTGTGATTTCTCGTTGTATCGCTGCATCAATAGGAAGATAATTACAATAATATGATGAAGTTCCAAGAGCCCAACCAAAGGGAACACTAATCACAATAATGGTGAGAGGAAGTGGAGGAAATGAGTGAAAAGTCTATTAAATATTGCCCCGCCTCAAAAACCTTTTGCCCACCTGTTTTTGTTTTTGTTTTGTTTTTTTGCTTTGGCAAAATGGTACTCAAACCAGTCAAGTAATGTTTACTTGGGTTTTCTAAGTAACGAAGGCATAGCATGCAAACAGTACAGATTACTAAATTGTTTTAAGTAAGTTCAACAAATTATTGGACATTAAGTAAAGTTAACTAAAAAGTCTTAGTAAGAACAACTGGTGGATTTTACAGTGTATATATAGAGAAAATAAAATATGTATTAATTATATGATTTTAGCAGAAATTTTTAGACTGCAGTATGATAGGTCTATGCTTATATTGCTGAATGCTTTGTTGCAATGCAAGCTTTTTGGCTCTTAATATGACTTTATGACACTGGACAGTGTTTAGATTGTCTGTAAACTTCTCTTAAAGATGTCTAAAGTTGTTTTGTCAGCACGTAATAATTCACACCTTCTGTCAACCAAGTCTGTCATCTGTTTGCCAAAGTCTTTCACACCAGAGGGCAGAACCAGGTCACCACCACATTTTACCAACCCAAACAAAACCCTTCTGCTTCATCTTACATAATATCCATCCGTTTACAATACATGTCGATTCATCAGTTATTGTTATGGCTTCATAATATGGCTGTTGCCCGTGAAATAAATGTATGATGTTTATTTGATCAGTACTGTCCTTATTTTATATTATTTTATGATATAATTATTTGTAAATGGCAAATTAAAAGATATTTTAGGTTTTAGATGGTTCTTGTTTTTTCATCAATTCATTACATGTTCTATATATAAGTAATGATCTTATTCTTATTCATTTTATTATCAGTAAATTTTCATCACTGCATTGGCGAATGTGTGCATTGCTATTGTCCTCTTATTCTCTTTACCATTATAACGGCATCGTTTGTTTTTCCACTCTCAACATCTGGTCATTAGTGCTTTCCGTTGTCGTAAGACAGAATTGAATTTTAATGACCAATGAGATGCTTTAATTATCACATGTTTACATATCTGCTTCACTGACCACGCCCCTCTCTCGCTTTATTGTTTGTTTGTCTGAAAGATTTCCTCCGTTGATATGCTTGATTATACCGGCACATTCACACGCAAACTCTAGACGAACACAAGGACACACGCGCAAATAATTTTGTTCACTTTCTACTATAGTAGCACAGCAGCTTCCATATTCCTGGTTTGTTTTAGTAGAATTATCACAATTTCCCTTTTCTTCTCACTTCAATTGCTCTTATCCCAGCATCAGAAGAGCAGCAGCGGCATAAACGGGGGAATTCCGTCTTGGATACAAACATTCTGCTCCTGGGTTTTCCATTACATTCTTCCAAAGAATTCCCATGTACCTGATGCACTTTTGCTTCTCTCTGTTTTCACCTCTTTCTTTGATTAACAGTGTTATGTGTCCTGTGGAAAGCTGCGTGGCTGTTTTCAATTCTGTATGTTTACGCAGACCCTTTTTAATGTGGTATGCGGTAAAAAGAGACAAATAAATGATAAAATCTCTTCCGCAAACATTAATAACCAGACTTGCATCCCTTGATTGTTTCCCTTTTCACTATTTCATAGTTTGGGAGGAAAAAAACACCTTTTTATTGGCCCTCTCTGATTACATGATTACATGGCTGGTTAATTTATAAAAATTACAGTCGCCTTCATATGTTACAGTAAATATTAATGTTCATTTATATTATATATTAGTTATATATTAGCTATAATATTAATAATATTTTTTTGCCAGTCTCAGTGTTTTAGTGTATATTTAGTCTCAACACATTTCTTTTTATATTTGTCCCTTAATATATATATATATATATATATATATACATACAAACTTTTTTGTTAGATGCGATTAATCGATTTTAATCGATTTTACAGCATTTATTTATTTGTGTATACATGTATTTTTTTTTTATTTTTTTTTTTTAATATATTTTATATATAAAGGTTTAATATATACCAAAAATATAATATAAATAAAATATAAAATACCTATTTTATTTTATATAAAGGTTTAAAAATAGTTATATACCAACCATTGGTCATCATGAGTCAGAATGAACCAGTGAATCAGTCACTGTGTGACATAATCATCTGTTCTTTTGTAGGTGTGCTTCTGTGAGGACAAAATGACATTAGAGGATGAAGAGGAAGATTCACTTCACCATCATTACTCACAGGCTCTCTATCTTACTTTCTCAACACTCTCCTTTGTGTCCTCTCGCCTTTAAGGGTGGAAAAAAGAAGGAAAAGTTGCCTCTCCACTGTTTTCTTTTTTCAGAAATGCCTCTCAGGGAGGCCTCCAGGAAATGACCATTTAGAGGCATAACCATAGGAAAGCCATTTTTCTAGGGCTGTGCAGCTGAGGGGAACTATCTATAGATGACTTCAGAGTCACGATACACGTCATATCCCACTGTCCTTAAGAGCTAGTGGCAACAAGGCACGTCTTGTCCGACACAACCCCACAAACCATGATTCTGATTCTCAGGACAGACATGAACATTTTTGCATCATGATTAATTGAAATGCAATGCACTAGCAGTTTTGCTTTGCATCTGCGGGCTATCGCTCGTACCCGCACGGGCAGCTCATTAGTAAATTACAGGCTCCGGATTCGAGTGAGTGGGGTGGGAGTCTCCTCCCTATGGGTGTGTTTTTGCTCGCTCCAATTCAGCAAAATCCCATTTCCATTCTCTTAGCACGCTTGGTTGGAACCCCTAATACGCCGCCCACCCTCAGTTTCCCCCTAAAGGAGCCTCGCTCTGGGTGCCCCATCACTAACAGTCCTCTGGTAACCAAACAGGATACAATATTGGGTATCTTGAACTTCATTCCATGCCTTTCCACATCTTCCCTTTTTTGTCTTTCCCTCATTTCGTTTCCTTCCCCTTGAGAGTATGAGCTTTATTAATAGATCTAGTGGCTTTTGGGTCCCACAGCTGCTGGAAGAGTAACCCAGACCAGAAAAAATTTGCATGAAATTACAGTGAAAAATCGGGGTATAAAGTTGAGTCTAAAAAGCAGTGTTTCAGCAAAGTTGTAAAGTCGAAAGTGCACGATAAATAAAGTTGTCTCCCAAAAGAATCGACTGAACCGCCTATATAAGTTGTTTGTAATTTGAATCCCACTGCGTGACGGTTCTTCGTCAAAAAACATTTGCGTAATGCCCGCCTATGTTGTACGTTGTCCGCCGCGAACAACATGTCCTGCGTTTAAACACGTCATTTTACTGACGACGAGTTCAAACGTCATTTTACTGACGACTGCTTCTCAAATCTCGAAGTTCAACGTGGGATTCGCAAACGCTTGCTCTTGAAAGATGTGTCAGAATCAAAACCTGTAAGTATGAATAATTATTGATGTATATATTTTCTACCGGGTGTTCAAAATACGTCATTTTATGTTTTATATTGTGTACGTTTCCGGCTTACTGGCTAACTCATGTTATTACTGTCTTACTGAAATACTTCTGCTAATCAGCTGTGGGCCACTATTACCTAAAACTGTCTATTAATGTAGATTATCTGTCGTTCTTACTACTTTGAGTAAAGATAAAGGTTGGAGCAAGATTTGTTTTTACAAACTTTAATGTTACGTCAGTCAGTTAGTGCTGGGCTAACGTGTGCATCGTTACTGATACAGTTCCCGCATGTGCACCACAATAAATTAGAAATATACACATGGGTTTGTTGATGGATGTACATTTGTTAATGCTGATGGTGAGGAATTACAGTTGCAACATCTCATAATGTACCTCAAACTGAGTAGCGTATCACTGAGAAACGTCCTGCTCAAGTCGTCCTTGCGATGGAGGTTCGGGTTGACTAGTTCTTCCAATGTTTCATCATCGGACTCGTGCTCGGATTGATATGGTAACATCAACGTCATTGTACTATCTTTACAGTGTGTACAATGGCTTAGCTTTAGGAAGCCTCCTGAGCTGAAGTTCAGTTAAGGTAATGGAACACGTGCTGTCAGCGGTAGACCAATCACAACAGACTGGGTCGTCTGGCCAATCAGAGCAGAGTAGCTCGCAGAAAGGTGGGATTTAGAGAGATTGATTCATTCTTCGGCTGTGTCCGAAACCTGGAAAATGCTGCCTTCGGAGGACACATTTTAAGGTAGGAAGGCATCAAGTTACGTCCGAATCTAATGTTAGCTTCATTTCCTGTCTCCTGAGAGACCTTCATCTGATCGAGTTTTGAAGGCAGCATAAATGTATCCTTCGCTGCCTTTGATATCCCACAATCCTGTGTGTTTCATTCTGTGACAGTTGAGCTAGAAAAAAAAAAGTTGCGTTTGCTGGTCACGTTTTTGACCAACATTTTCCACTTCTGATGTCATTTCTAGCAAGAAATTACTAATGTAGTAATTACATATTTGTTTAGTTCTCACCAAAGCTCTCTCTATTTTGCTGTAGATCATTAAACTGTTACGCTGCCTCAGAAGTCTGTCCGAAATCAGTTTCTTGAGGTACCTTCGTGTACAAACACTGCCTTACAAGTCATTGTCTGATAAGGCAGCGAGGCAACAAGTCAGCAGCCTAGGTTTTCGGACGCAGCCGTTCAAGTCGTTTGAGATTGAGAATCATTGAACATTGTGGTGATGTGCAATGTATATTATGAGAAAATGAAACAGTTTTTTTGTCCTTTGATGCATGTAAACCTGTTGTAGAAGACCTCCAAAACAAAATTAGGAACCTTTAAAATAGCATAATGGGGCACTTTAATTAATCCACTTGTATTATTGATTGTTATCAGTATGTGAGTGTTTCAACCAGAATAACAAAAAGTGTTTATGAAAAACATACCCTACATACCTACCCTACCATTAAATGTAATTTAAAAGCTGGTGGAATGGTTTTGTATTTACTTAAAGGTGGACAGAATCGAGTTTGGTTTGAAGCTAGCAGTCTAATCGTTTATGTCATTGACAATGTGCATCACTAACGATGACTGACGGATGTGTTGTCGGGACAGATGAAGATGCCGTACATCTAGGCTGGCCTGTAGTTGGTTTGTGGCTGATTAGATTTAGACATCATTGATTATGCAGTGATTTAATTTAAATTCATAATGAACTTAGATAACATTGTGACGAACTTGTGTCCCGAGATTAGGGCTAATTAAACAAGAGTAAACAGAAGTAAACAAGTTGTTTTTTGTAGCGCGCTAGAAACAAAATAAACCAAAATGCGTTTTTACCGTCAGTCAGTGCACTTTAGTTTTTCCTACAGTACATGCAACATCAGATTAGGCTATATGAAGAACACAATTAAACTAAAGTTTAGTGGAGATTAAGTCAGTTAGCCTAATGTTCCATTTCTTTGTTCGCAAACATTCTCCACAGGAACCCTCCCGCATGCCTCGTACAAATAAACGACTTGTTCTCTTTGTATGTCAGACCTCCTCTGTGCGATGTAAATGCAATGTTGATGTCTGTATAGATGATTTATACTCCTTTCATACACAGCATATGTGTTTTGTGAACGCTGACATTTTTGCTTCAAGTTGAAGCGTTGATGATTGGATACACAAGCGCTTTGTGTCAGGTGACTTCTTTCATATTATAATAAGCCATTCCTCTTCAAACAAATGTCAAAAATATGTAAATTATCTAGGTATTATCAGTTTAAAGTGTATGGCCTATCTGTATCATGCCCACTGGCGTCTAATTAATGAAACACGCATTTATCAAAACAACCCGGTGTATTATTAATGAACTTGACGTTTTGTTTGTGTTTTACCAACGTCTTAACGGCTAGAAATGTCTAGGCTAGTGAAATGCTTTTTCTCGTTTATAAATCGATTGAGAAGTATTCAATAGACATATATAGCTACATTTTATTAATTCTACAGTTCATTTAACATTAATGATTTGGTTTCAGTGCAGCAGGCAGATAGGACCAGCCAGACTTCAAAATGGGTTTATGTCCTTTGGGATGAAAAAAAATGCACTCATATTATTACTGTTTGATGGACACCAGGTGGTGGATGGTTCTTCCAAAATTAAGCCATTTTCGAAATGTATGTACCTTCTGAACACTTTTTGATGCTCACCTTTTCCCAAGCAAAAAGGCAAATCTTTCAACAAAGCACTTTTTTCCCCTGTTGCTCAACTTGTAAGTTGTAGGTCATGGGTTCAATTCCTGGGGAACATGTAGGCCTACATACAGTATAAGTGTTTCAATTTATAATTTTCCATATTTTATACTAAATGTTTACCTGGATAAAAGTAACACTGAAGCTACAGGCTAATTACCATTACTACATTGTGATTATAGTTTACATTATTCAAACATAGCAAAAATGTTCATGGTCAGTTTATGGGAAGGTTGCATATGGAATTTTTAGAAGCATGTAGTTGCTCCAGTGTAAAGTTTACTTTTGGATATTCCCGGGATGTGAACCTGGTTCCAGATGTTCCACCTGGTGTATGGCACTAGCCACATGATTATATGATGGGACTGGGCCAGGCTTTTGTGTTGAGGTTGTGGTGCTGGATTATACCAAAGGAACCAAGTGTAGGAAACAGGATTGGAAAATAAGAGCCAGTCTTTCAACAGGACAGTCATTACTGCTGTGAGTAATGGTTTAGTCATCTACTTGCATCCTGGAACATGTATCCTTTAATGTGCAACACTCAAGAATTCAGTTTCATATGGTTATTAGAATGGAAACAGTGTTGCATTTTAGTGTACAAATGGACTTGAAGATACAGTCTTCTTTGACTTATGGCTTCAGTGTAATATTGGATTAGGGTAAGAGGAGATCGCTATAGCTGTAACAAGCACGTCTGTGACTAAAGGAAAGCTTTAGCGTCTCGGCAGGGAGGCTTAGGTCATTATCTGAGCAGTCAATCTGTAGGAGGAAATTAGACAATTGCTTGAGAACTGGGTGTTTGTGAGATTTAAAATAATGGGATTTCAACTCTTTTAGCTTTCAGTGGTTATGGGGCTGTTAAGACATAAAACTTTATATACAACAGTTTGTGTATATATATATATATATATATATATATCACAAACCCGATTCCAAAAAAGTTGGGACACTGTACAAATTGTGAATAAAAACAGAATGCAATGATGTGGAAGTTTCAAATTTCAATATTTTATTCAGAATACAACATAGATGACATATCAAATGTTTAAACTGAGAAAATGTATCATTTTAAGGGAAAAATAAGTTGATTTTAAATTTCATGGCATCAACACATCTCAAAAAAGTTGGGACAAGGCCATGTTTACCACTGTGTGGCATCCCCTCTTCTTTTTATAACAGTCTGCAAACGTCTGGGGACTGAGGAGACAAGTTGCTCAAGTTTAGGAATAGGAATGTTGTCCCATTCTTGTCTAATACAGGCTTCTAGTTGCTCAACTGTCTTAGGTCTTCTTTGTCGCATCTTCCTCTTTATGATGCGCCAAATGTTTTCTATGGGTGAAAGATCTGGACTGCAGGCTGGCCATTTCAGTACCCGGATCCTTCTTCTACGCAGCCATGATGTTGTAATTGATGCAGTATGTGGTCTGGCATTGTCATGTTGGAGAATGCAAGGTCTTCCCTGAAAGAGACGACGTCTGGATGGGAGCATATGTTGTTCTAGAACTTGGATATACCTTTCAGCAGTGATGGTGCCTTTCCAGATGTGTAAGCTGCCCATGCCACACACACTCATGCAACCCCATACCATCAGAGATGCAGGCTTCTGAACTGAGCGCTGATAACAGCTTGGGTTGTCCTTGTCCTCTTTAGTCCGGATGACATGGCGTCCCAGTTTTCCAAAAAGAACTTCAAATTGTGATTCGTCTGACCACAGAACAGTTTTCCACTCTGCCACAGTCCATTTTAAGTGAGCCTTGGCCCAGAGAAAACACCTGCGCTTCTGGATCATGTTTAGATATGGCTTCTTTTTTGACCTATAGAGTTTTAGCCGGCAACGGCAAATGGCACGGTGGATTGTGTTCACGGACAATGTTTTCTGGAAGTATTCCTGAGCCCATGTTGTGATTTCCATTACAGTAGCATTCCTGTATGTGATGCAGTGCCGTCTAAGGGCCCGAAGATCACGGGCATCTAGTATGGTTTTCCGGCCTTGACCCTTACGCACAGAGATTGTTCCAGATTCTCTGAATCTTTGGATGATATTATGCACTGTAGATGATGATAACTTCAAACTCTTTGCAATTTTTCTCTGAGAAACTCCTTTCTGATATTGCTCCACTATTTTTCGCCGCAGCATTGGGGGAATTGGTGATCCTCTGCCCATCTTGACTTCTGAGAGACACTGCCACTCTGAGAGGCTCTTTTTATACCCAGTCATGTTGCCAATTGACCTAATAAGTTGCAAATTGGTCCTCCAGCTGTTCCTTATATGTACATTTAACTTTTCCGGTCTCTTATTGCTACCTGTCCCAACTTTTTTGGAATGTGTAGCTCTCATGAAATCCAAAATGAGCCAATATTTGGCATGACATTTCAAAATGTCTCACTTTCAACATTTGATATGTTATCTATATTCTATTGTGAATAAAATATAAGTTTATGAGATTTGTAAATTATTGCATTCCTTTTTTATTCACAATTTGTACAGTGTCCCAACTTTTTTGGAATCGGGTTTGTATATATATATAATAGGCCTATATAAAATGCAATTTTTATATTTATTTGTTTAGAATTATTTATATATATTATGTATTTTCATATATTATATATTTAAATTAACAATTTAATGTTTTAATTAAAAAAGTATATGTATGTTATGACATATAAACTTCTACATCTATGTACTTGTATAATATATAGTATTATATTGTTTTAGTGTTGTCAAATCGATTAATCGCGATTAATCACATCCAAAATAAAGGTTTGTGTTTACATAATATGTGTGTAGTGTAATTATTATGTATATATATTAATACACACACATGCATGTAAATATTTTTTTTATATTTATATATAAAATATTTATATTTATATATAATATAAATGATATAAATATACATACAGTATATACATGCAAATATTTCCTAAATATATACAGTGGGGAGAACAAGTATTTGATACACTGCCGATTTTGCAGGTTTTCCTACTTACAAAGCATGTAGAGGTCTGTAATTTTTATCATAGGTACACTTCAACTGTGAGAGACGGAATCTAAAACAAAAATCCAGAAAATCACATTGTATGATTTTTAAATAATTAATTTGCATTTTATTGCATGACATAAGTATTTGATCACCTACCAACCAGTAAGAATTCCGGCTCTCACAGACCTGTTAGTTTTTCTTTAAGAAGCCCTCCTGTTCTCCACTCATTACCTGTATTAACTGCACCTGTTTGAACTCGTTACCTGTATAAAAGACACCTGTCCACACACTCAATCAAACAGACTCCAACCTCTCCACAATGGCCAAGACCAGAGAGCTGTGTAAGGACATCAGGGATAAAATTGTAGACCTGCACAAGGCTGGGATGGGCTACAGGACAATAGGCAAGCAGCTTGGTGAGAAGGCAACAACTGTTGGCGCAATTATTAGAAAATGGAAGAAGTTCAAGATGACGGCCAATCTCCCTTGGTCTGGGGCACCATGCAAGATCTCACCTCGTGGGGCATCAATGATCATGAGGAAGGTGAGGGATCAGCCCAGAACTACACGGCAGGACCTGGTCAATGACCTGAAGAGAGCTGGGACCACAGTCTCAAAGAAAACCATTAGTAACACACTACACCGTCATGGATTAAAATCCTGCAGCGCACGCAAGGTCCCCCTGCTCAAGCCAGCGCATGTCCAGGCCTGTCTGAAGTTTGCCAGTGACCATCTGGATGATCCAGAGGAGGAATGGGAGAAGGTCATGTGGTCTGATGAGACAAAAATAGAGCTTTTTGGTCTAAACTCCACTCGCCGTGTTTGGAGGAAGAAGAAGGATGAGTACAACCCCAAGAACACCATCCCAACCGTGAAGCATGGAGGTGGAAACATCATTCTTTGGGGATGCTTTTCTGCAAAGGGGACAGGACGACTGCACCTTATTGAGGGGAGGATGGATGGGGCCATGTATCACGAGATCTTGGCCAACAACCTCCTTCTCTCAGTAAGAGCACTGAAGATGGGTCGTGGCTGGGTCTTCCAGCATGACAACGACCCAAAACACACAGCCAGGGCAACTAAGGAGTGGCTCCATAAGAAGCATCTCAAGGTCCTGGAGTGGCCTAGCCAGTCTCCAGACCTGAAGCCAATAGAAAATCTTTGGAGGGAGCTGAAAGTCCGTATTGCCCAGCGACAGCCCCGAAACCTGAAGGATCTGGAGAAGGTCTGTATGGAGGAGTGGGCCAAAATCCCTGCTGCAGTGTGTGAAAACCTGGTCAAGAACTACAGGAAACGTATGATCTCTGTAATTGCAAACAAAGGTTTCTGTACCAAATATTAAGTTCTGCTTTTCTGATGTATCAAATACTTATGCCATGCAATAAAATGCAAATTAATTACTTAAAAATCATACAATGTGATTTTCTGGATTTTAGATTCCGTCACTCACAGTTGAAGAGTACCTATGATAAAATTTACAGACTTCTACATGCTTTGTAAGTGGGCAAACCTGCAAAATCGGCAGTGTATCAAATACTTGTTCTCCCCACTGTATATTATGTAAACACAAATATATATATTCATGTATATTTTTATATTTTAATTATATAATACAGTATTATATAGATGATGAATTTTAACACAATATATAGTAAATTAATTTATAAAGAGTCTTAGGAGAGTTGCATTACTTTATATATATATAATATTTTTTTATTATAATTTAATGATACAGTACTTTATTATTAATTTATAAACACTGTTTATATTAATTTAATTGATATGTATGTAATTTGTATACATTTAATTATAAAATGTATACACTTTAATATATTAAATAAATTCATGTATAACAATAAAATAATTTAATGCAATTGCTATATATGAGAATTGCAGAATTGATCTATATTTTTAATTACATTTGTATAATACAGTATTGTTATACAATTAATCGCATCTAATCTAAGAAAAACAAAATTGACTGGATTTAAAATTGACAAGATTGGCAATGTCTTAAAATGACAGCATGAAACTTTAATCAAAGTTGGATATGTCCTCATGTGACAAACAGGTTTTGAGATTATGCGATGTTAAAGACTAACCCTGGAGAAATGGCATCATTGACGTGCCTACAGAAGAGCAGCATCCCGTCCAGTTACGTTTCCTCAATTTCCTTCCAGCAGCGCGGCCCTGAGAACTCGCAGTGAGTCAGACGGCTGCTGATAGACTGGAAATGTGGCGGAATATCGACTGGAGCGGGACAAGAGGTAGTTGTGACAGATGAGTCATTGGAAAGGGAAAAAGTGGGAAGAGATGGTGACAATATATAGGTGTGTTTATTGTGGCAGGTTTTTGGCATTCTCATGAGGATAATATTTCTGAATGTTAAAATAGTGTTAATAGTGTTTTAATTATACACTGTAAAACCCAACAAGTTAAGCTAACTCATTTCATTTGAGGAAACTGATTACCTCAATTCAATTAAGTTTAAAAAACTTAACTGAAGTAAAAAAGTCTACTCTGAACTTATTTTAATCGAGTCCACTAAACCAAGGATATTTCTTAATATACAATTAAACTTTACACTGCATTAAAATACTTTTTACAGCTAAAAATTCACTATATTGAGTAAAACCTCTGAAATTACAAACTTTAAATGAACTCAGTGCTTGCAGTTACTGCTAGCTCACAATAGCACACACAAAGTCAAACCCAATAAGTTAAGCTAACTCATTACATTTGAGGAAACTTATTGCCTCAATTAATTTAAGTTTAGAAACCAATAGTTATGAGTATTTTAAGCTTGTTTTAGTTGAGTTCACTAATAGAAGAATGTTTCTTAATGATTCTTAATATATGTTGCAGTTAAGTAATTAAGTGATTAATTAAGTGATGATTGAGCATTAGTGATGAACACCTGCTGTTAACAAGCACATGCACAGGAGGAAAGAGGAACAACAAGAATAGAAACTCCAACTGACTTCCAGCCACAGCCTTATGAAATCAACTGAAGATAAAAGACAGCAGAGGTGGATTTAACAACTCACAGCATTACATCCTCACTTGTTACTAACCAGTTTGACTTCTTTGAATATTTCTTTCATACATGTACAAAAGTTAACAGAAGTTTAGATGTTTCATTTTTTAAGGAACCATGATGGAGATCAGTGTTTGCTTTAGTTGGGCTCTTGACCCTTGGCTTTGTTTTTCTTGGTTATTGTAACAATGTGTTTAAAGAACACATTTGCTTTGGCAATAAATGCCAAAAGCAAATGAAGTCAGATGATGTTGCTAATGTGTGACAAAATCAACATGAACTGGACTAATTTGCCGATTATAATTCAAACTTAAAAAATAATGATTGTAAGGGTGTTGTTACTAATATGCTATTAATTTTGAGAAACTACAGCAGTGTTTATCTAGCCATGCATTTTTATTGTAACATTTTGGGCTTCTCTATTGGTTAGGCACACAGAAACTTCAACAATCAGCATATGAATCTCAACAATGGTGACATGCTGGATGCCAGCATAGTACAAAACTCATCTATTTCGCCCAGCATGCATTGCGGCATGAATAAGTCATGCAGCTGTATTGTTTTTTTATGTTTTGCTGTCACCATTGTTGAGGTTTGTATGATGAGTGTTGAAGTGTCCAGTTAAAAAAGTGAAAAATGTTGTTGTATCTTTAAAATATTTGTTTACTTTGTAGAAGTTCTATTGCATTAGTAATATTTTTCACAACAGCTGTGTTTAATATAAATTCTGTAAATCAATCAAGAACTCCTCCTTATAACATTCATTTGAATGTTACAAAAGCAGACACCTTCAACTCATCTGCTTCACTTTAAATCCCGATCTTTGCCAATGCATGTATTCATTTTCTTTGAAAAACTATTGCATTTGCTAATAGAGAATACGTTTGTTAAAAGTCAAGAGTCAAACTGCCTAACTAAAGCAAACACTGATCTCCATCATCAACCAGAACTTATTTTCAATAAAACATCAACCTCTAAAGCTCTGTTAATTCTCAGTGAGAACTTCTGTAGACGTCTGACAGATTTAAGTCAATCTGGTTAAGAAGTCAATAAGTGAATAAAAATATTTTTTGTATAAAAATATGCTGTTAAAATTGCTGTGTGAATGAATGTATGACACCTCTGAGCAGCATTAAACAGCATTAAACTGTGTAAAGACACCTAACTGCCACTTCAGAAGCGCCAACTTTGCAGTGTAAATTTGCCGTTAGACCAGTAGAGTCACCTAGCAACCATACAGAAAACCCTAGCAACACCCTAGGACACCTTAGCAATAGCAAAACAATGTGGCAAAAACCATAGACATGTATACATAGATACGATTCCAGACACATTGGCACGGCCGCCATCTTGGAACGGTCAGCGTGTCGTCACTCACAGTAAGAATCAATGATGCCACAACATTGCACAGCTTCTGGTTGTGAAACTGCAGAGATTTAAATTCACAAAGAAATGGGATAACCTTTCACAGGTGAGAATGTGTTGGTTTGTGTTTTTATATGTATTAATTCAATATTGCAGGTTTTTGGTACTTTTTAATGTTTTTACTTTTACTATGGTAACTTTTTAATGTCGTGTAGATAACGCCTTCATCTTGTTGTAGTCTATTGTGTTAATTTAGCAAAATCATCTGCTGAAGTCTATAGAGTGCAACAGTCATTTCCGGAAGTTTTTTTCCATTCTTTTTCTCCATAGGGAAATTGACTTTTAAGGATAAGTTAAAAACCATTAAAGACAGCCCTATTGTGAGCTACGAGGTTGTTAATCGATGCTATTTGCTTCAGTTAAAGGCGAAGTCGTTAGGGACTCAGTCTTGTACCTTTGTCTTTTTATCAGATTTTTGACAACTTTTTTTGCTTCAAATCAAAGTTTCATGGCTTATAATGCTTTAACAAAGACTTTTTAAAAATCCCTATGGGAAAAATTAATGGAAAAAATACTTCCTGAACCAGCCAAGGACACTAAAGCTTGGTTTATACTCGCCGCGTCCGCACGAGCGCGAAGGTGCGCGCGGCAAAAATGACGTCATCGCGGAGTGGGCGGTAGTGCGCGTTGAGTGCGCGAGACCCCATTTCGCGTGACGGTGTGCAGCCATTTTTTGTAACTTTTCGCGCGGCTCCGCATCCGAAGATGCACGAGTTCGAGGCGAATCTAGCCGAGGATGATGTCTCATCACACCGGCACCCAGTTGCTTATATTTACAAAATGAGCCTACAAAAGCAGAATTAAGCCCTTTTATTGAAAATAAAGATCCATGTTTAATAAAAAAATTCACGAAACTAAATGAAAATGTTTAGTGAAATTAGGAAATATTTAAGAGATCGTTAATTTAGTTGTATACATGTATACATGTGTAGAACATTTTGTTCTAATGTCACAAGTAATAATATCAAGGTTTACTGATTTTTACACAATTCTTTTGTAGTGTGGTTTTTGGTGAAGTGTACTAAAATAAATATCGTCACCTGTGTACATTACTTCTTCTCAGCGCTGTTTCCTGATGGTTTATAGAACAATTACTCAGAGTCGCCCTCTGTCGTTTCTAAGAATAGTACAACGGCGAGCGCGTCAAGTATAAACGCCTCGTCTGTTTGGAGAGGAGCGCACGCAGTTAGCGGAGGCTCGCGCTGCGGAGCCAGGCGAAAGTATAAACAAGGCTTAAGGGCACGGTCACTAATGCACTCTATTATAACTAATATTGTGTTGGTCCCGCTTTTGCTGCCAAAACAGCCCTGACCCGTCGAGGCATGGACTCCACTAGACCCCTGATGGTGTGCTGTGGTATCTGGCACCAAGATGTTAGTAGCAGATCCTTTAAGTCCTGTAAGTTGCGAGGTGGGGCCTCCATGGATCGGACTTGTTTGTTCAGCACATCCCACAGATGCTCGATTGGATTGGGATCTGGGGAATTTGGAGGCCAAATCAACACCTCAAACTCGTTGTTGTGCTCCTCAAACCATTCCTGAACCATTTTTGCTTTGTAGCAGGGCACATTATCCTGCTGAAAGAGGCCACAGCCACGAGGGAACACCGGTTCCATGAAAGGGTGTACATGGTCTTCAACAATGCTTAGGTAGGTGGTACGTGTCAAAGTAACATCCACATGGATGGCAGGACCCAAGGTTTCCCAGCAGAACATTGCCCAAAGCATCACTACCTCCGCCGGCTTGCCTTCTTCCCATAGTGCATCCTGGTGCCATGTGTTCCCCAGGTAAGCGTCGCACACGCACCCGGCCATCCACGTGATGTAAAAGAAAACGTGATTCATCAGACCAGCCCACCTTCTTCCGCCGGTGGACAGGGGTCAGCATGGGCACCCTGACTGGTCTGTGGCTATGCAGCCCCATACACAACAAACTGCGATGCACTGTGTATTCTGACACCTTTCTTTCAGAACTAGCATTAACTTCTTGACCAATTTGAGCTACAGTACCTCGTCTGTTTGATCGGACCACAGAGGCCAGCCTTTGATCCCCACGTGCATCAATGAGCCTTGGCCACCCATGACCTTGTTGCCGGTTCACCACTGTTCCTTCCTTGGACCACTTTTGATAGATACTGTAATGAGGACTCAGGCAGATTGGGATCCATGTGCAGTTTATTAAAGTAAAACAATCTCAGTGTACAAACAGGCGTGTGTCGAGAAATCAGGAAGAACAGCAATATCAGAGGCAAGGCAGAAAGCGTGGTCATAACAGGCAATGGGTCAGGGCAGGCAGCAAACAATCAGAATCCACAGTCCAGGCAAGCAGTAATCAAAGCCAGGCAGCACAGAGTCAAAAACGGGAGTCCAAGGCAGAGTCAAAACACAGACAAGGTAACAACAGGGGAAAATAACGCTCAGAAATGCAGCCGGGGCAAACAAGACTTCGCAATGAGTGACTGAGCAACCAGGGTTTAAATAGTCTGTGTGATGAGGATCAGGTGTGCACCAATCAGTCCCAGAATGTGGGTTCTAGGGAAATGGAGTCCGAATTAACCATTAGTACTCCAGAGAGTGAGGCTGACGGTGGAATCTTCACCTGCGTTTGTGACAAATCATTGATAAGATTGGGGTCAAGGATATCATCCGCGTTGACCCCAGGACCTCTCCTCCGGGCCGTACCTCTCCCAGTCGACCAGATATTGGCTCTGGCGCCCCCCCGACGTCTGGAATCTAGCAAATCTCGCACTTGAAACGCCTCCTCGCCTTCCACGATCATGGGTGGGGGGCCTGGGTCACCGCCTTCCTGCTCCACCCTCGGACCACCGGCCGGTTTCAGCAGAGAAACATGAAAAGTAGGGGAGATGCGATAAGTGGCAGGTAGTTCAAGGCGATAAGATACCAAATTAATTCGTTTGGAAATTTTGAACAGACCCACATACCTGGGACTGAGTTTCTTGCATGGTAGACGGAGTCGGAGATCCCAGGTTGACAGCCACACCCACTGTCCCGGTGTGTAGTTCGGATGGGGACGACGGTGACGATCAGCTTGTTCCTTGACTCTGTTTATGGCACATTGCAGGTGGACATGTGTTTGGTTCAAGACAGCCTCGCTACGTGGGAACTAGTCGTTTACCGCAGGAACTTCGGACGGTTCACCGGACCATGGAAACAGTGGAGGTTGGAATCCCAGAATGCACTGAAAGGGTGTTAGTTTGGTGGATGGTTTGAGAATGGAATTCTGTGCATATTCCGCCCAGGGAAGAAAGCGGCTCCAATTGGCTTGGTTCTGCTGGCAGTACATTCTGAGAAACTTGGTACCTTGCTCTCGTCCATTGATACTCCTTCTGGACTGATGATGTAACTGAGGAATGAGACTGATGACTGGTGAAACTCACACTTCTCGGCTTTGGCGTACAGCTGATGATTGATGAGACGCTGCAAGACTGTCCGAACCTGCTGGATATGTTCCTCCATGGTGTCTGAGTAAATCAAGATATCATCGATGTACACGACCAGGCATTGATTTAGCATGTCTCTGAAGATGTCGTTGATAAATGATTGAAACACGGAGGGACTATTGGACAGCCCGAAGGGCATCACGAGATATTCATAGTGCCCGTTACTCGTGGAAAAGGCAGTCTTCCATTCGTCCCCTTCCCGAATGTGAATGAGGTTGTAGGCAGAGCGAAGGTCGAGCTTGGTGAAAACTTTGGCAGTTCTTAATTGTTCTAGGGCGGCAGGAACTAAGGGTAGTGGATATCTAAACTTGACTGTGATGTTGTTTAGGCCACGATAATCAATGCAGGGACGAAGACCCCCATCCTTTTGCCCCACGAAGAAGAATCCTGCTGCTGCGGGTGAGGTGGATGGTCGAATAAACCCCTCAGCCAGTTCTTCTTCGATATAAGATTTCATTGCTTGGTCTTCGGGTTCGGACAGCAGGAAGATGCGGCCTCTGGGTGGTGTGGTGCCAGGTAGGAGGTCTATGGCACAGTCGTTGGCGCGATGTGGTGGTAGTTGTGATGCTTTGGTTTTACTGAAGGCTTCTTTGAGGTCAGAATACTCAGGTGGTACCCCCAGAGCGGTATTGAGTGCGTTGGTCATGACGGTGGTTCTTATTGGCATTAGGTTGGTTGATCGCAGGCACTTGGAATAACAGGTGGAGCCCCATCGTGTGATCTGTCTCTCCCGCCAGGAAATTTGTGGATTGTGGTCCTGCAGCCAGGGAAAACCAAGGATGATGGGATTATGTGGAGAATTAATGACGTAGAAACGGATGAGTTCGGTGTGTAGAGCGCCAACTTGCAGGTTCAGATCGGTGGTGGTGTATTGTACATGACCAGTCCCCAGAGGGCGCCTGTCTAGTACGGCCACTGCCAAGGGAGAGTTGCAAGGAGTTGCAGGCAGCACAGAGTCGAAAACGGGAGTCCAAGGCAGAGTCAAAACACAGGCAAGGTAACAACAGGGGAAAATAACGCTCAGAAATGCAGCCGGGGCAAACAAGACTTCGCAATGAGTGACTGAGCAGCCAGGGTTTTATTAGTCTGTGTGATGAGGATCAGGTGTGCACCAATCAGTCCCAGAATGTGGGTGCTAGGGAATGGAGTCCGAATTAACCATTAGTACTCCGGAGAGTGAGACCTCCGGTGGCCGACGGTGGAATCTTCACCGGCGTTTGTGACAGATACTGACCACTGCAGACCGGGAACACCCCACAAGAGCTGCAGTTTTGGAGATGCTCTGACCCAATCGTCTAGCCATCACAATTTGGCACTTGTCAAACTCGCTTAAGTCCTTATGCTTGCCCATTTGTCCTGGTTCTAACACATCAATTGTGACTACAAAATGTTCACTTGCTGCCTAATATATCCAACCCACTAACAGGTGCCGTGATGAAGAGATAATCAGTGTTATTCACTTCACCTGTCAGTGGTAATAATGTTATTCCTGATCGGTGTAGATATTCATACATTCATACAATATACAGTGGGGAGAACAAGTATTTGATACACTGCCCACTTACAAAGCATGTAGAAGTCTGTAATTTTTATCATAGGTACACTTCAACTGTGAGAGACGGAATCTAAAACAAAAATCCAGAAAATCGCAATGTATGATTTTTAAGTAATTAATTTACATTTTATTGCATGACATAAGTATTTGATACATCAGAAAAGCAGACCTTAATTTTGGTACAGAAACCTTTGTTTGCAATTACAGAGATCATACGTTTCCTGTAGTTCTTGACCAGGTTTGCACACACTGCACCAGGGATTTTGGCCCACTCCTCCATACAGGCCTTTTCCAGATCCTTCAGGTTTCGGGGCTGTCGCTGGGCAATACGGACTTTCAGCTGCCTCCAAAGATTTTCTATTGGGTTCAGGTCTGGAGACTGGCTAGGCCACTCCAGGACCTTGAGATGCTTCTTACGGAGCCACTCCTTAGTTGCCCTGGCTGTGTGTTTCGGGTCGTTGTCATGCTGGAAGACCCAGCCACGACCCATCTTCAATGCTCTTACTGAGAGAAGGAGGTTGTTGGCCAAGATCTCGCGATACATGGCCCCATCCATCCTCCCCTCAATACGGTGCAGTCGTCCTGTCCCCTTTGCAGAAAAGCATCCCCAAAGAATGATGTTTCCACCTCCATGCTTCACAGTTGGGATGGTGTTCTTGGGGTTGTACTCATCCTTCTTCTTCCTCCAAACTCAGCGAGTGGAGTTTAGACCAAAAAGCTTATTTTTGTCTCATCAGACCACATGACCTTCTCCCATTCCTCCTCCGGATCATCCAGATGGTCATTGGCAAACTTCAGACGGGCCTGGACATGCGCTGGCTTGAGCAGGGGGACCTTGCGTGCGCTGCAGGATTTTAATCCATGACGGCGTAGTGTGTTACTAATGGTTTTCTTTGAGACTGTGGTCCCAGCTCTCTTCAGGTCATTGACCAGGTCCTGCCGTGTAGTTCTGGGCTGATCCCTCACCTTCCTCATGATCATTGATGCCCCACGAGGTGAGATCTTGCATGGTGCCCCAGACCGAAGGAGATTGACCGACATCTTGAACTTCTTCCATTTTCTAATAATTGCGCCAACAGTTGTTGCCTTCTCACCAAGCTGCTTGCCTATTGTCCTGTAGCCCATCCCAGCCTTGTGCAGGTCTACAATTTTATCCCTGATGTCCTTACACAGCTCTCTGGTCTTGGCCATTGTGGAGAGGTTGGAGTCTGTTTGATTGAGTGTGTGGACAGGTGTCTTTTATATAGGTAACGAGTTCAAACAGGTGCAGTTAATACAGGTAATGAGTGGAGAACAGGAGGGCTTCTTAAAGAAAAACTAACAGGTCTGTGAGAGCCGGAATTCTTACTGGTTGGTAGGTGATCAAATACTTATGTCATGCAATAAAATGCAAATTAATTATTTAAAAATCATACAATGTGATTTTCTGGATTTTTGTTTTAGATTCCGTCTCTCACAGTTGAAGTGTACCTATGATAAAAATTACAGACTTCTACATCCTTTGTAAGTGGGCAAACCTGCAAAATCGGCAGTGTATCAAATACTTGTTCTCCCCACTGTACTTTAAAAGTGAAAATCATAGCAGAGTTCTAGTCAAGCACAAACTGAGACACATTGCTGGTGTTGTGAGGGACTATGGGAGATGGAAAGAAAAGAGAGGGAACTGAGTGTGGACTCCACATAGTTTTCCCTGCGCCATGGCAACCAGTGTATAGAGCGGAGCGCTGAGATCTCCAGGCTTCAGTCTCTGACCCTGCGCTTCCCAGAGGAGCTGCTTCAGTGCTGCACTTCTTCACCTTTATGCTGCCTCTCCAGCCCAAATCACAATCCCACCCGTCATAAAAGAAACAACAGAACTGCTCCGATATCTGCAGCGGGACACCACCACAGCCTCATGGGAACTGGCTTTTTTCAAATGTACTGACGTAATAGTGGCAAAGCCCAATTTTGTCATCTTCATTTATAATACATTTGCTCTCGTTTTGTTTGCTTCTTATTATCATCAACCGTTTTGGCAGCTGGCATAGTGAATGAAGTGAGTCAGCTGTTTCAACAGCTATTGTGAGATTAACTAGCTGATTGTCATCTAACTATTTAGCCCTGTGTAGTTTTAGCTTAGCATCCACCGCTTATGTTGCCCTTGATAAAAAGTCACAAATCGTTCCTCAGCAGGGAGAATCTATACAAGGTTAATTTTATTTTGTTTTGTTTTGCTTTATTTTGAAATCTTTCTTTCTTTCTTTTTATTTATTTATCTTTTTTTATCTTATCTTATTTTATTTTGTGTTGTATCTTTATTTATTGTGTTGTATCATTTATTTTATTATTTTATTTTACTTTTTTATTTTACCTTGTTTTATTGTATTATCTATTTTATTGTATTGTGTTGCATCTTTGTGTATTTTTTATTTGTTTGTTTATTTTATGTTTTACTTTTAGCTTTATTTATTTAAGGTTTTACGGTTTTATTGTTTTTATTTTGCCTTTTTTATTTTATGTTATTATCTATTTTATTTTATTGTGTTTTATTTGATTATTTTAATCTTTCTTTTAACTTTCAACTTAATGTATTTATTTATTTATTTATTTGTTATTGTGTTGTAACTATCTATTTCTTTTATTATTTTAGCTTTTTATTTGATCTTATTTTATTATCTATTCTATTGTATTGTGTTATCTCTTTCTTTTATCATATCTTTATCATAGTTTTTTATTTTATGTTATTATCTATTTTTTTTATTGTGTCTTTCTTTTAACTTTGTTATCTTAATTTATTTTATATCTATTTTATAATGTTGTATCTTTATTTATTTTAACTTTATCAAAGAGTCAGAGTCTTTATTATTATAGCTTTTTTATTTGATCTTATTTTATTATCTATTCTATTGTATTGTGTTATATCTCTCTTTCTTTTGTCATATTTTATTTTAGCTTTCTTTCTTTATTTATTGATGGTTTTATTGTTTTATTTTAGCTTTTTTATTTTATGTTATCTATTTTATTTTGTTGTGTTTTATTTGTTTTTATTTGATTATTTGAATCTTTCTTTATTTTAGCTTGTTTATTTCATGTTATTATTTATTAATTTCAGCTTTGATCTTGTTTTATTATCTAATTTATTTTATTGAGTTGTTTATTTATTTATTTATTGTGGTTTATCTTATGTATTTATTGTCATTTTTTTTTTATTTTTATTTTTTTAAATCTATTATTATAATTTTTTTCCAGGCATATATCTAGATGAATGTTGTATTCCAGCACACTTTCAAGGAGATTGCCCTTCATAATGACAGGTCAGTTGCGGTCATAACTAGGTGCTGACATGGTTACCTTGGTTGTCCTTTAGTAGATTTCAGGGGTTT
>CM077192.1:12682126-12967126 GCA_039654105.1 Coreius guichenoti | reverse complement strand
TTAGGTTTTGAAGAAATTTCTAAAGAAGACACACCAAATACTTTCACCCCCAATGGGACTATTGCCTTTCCCTTTTCTCTGAAGCTGTGAAACAGTACCATAGGTGAAGTCAGAGAAACACAATTAAAAATACTGCTCCATGTTCAACTTTGCTCTCTTCCCACCCCCCCAATCCCATATACAGCTGCAGGGTTTCTCACAGCAGCGCCGGGGGTGTGAACTTTGACCCTTTGCAACCTTGACCTCTCGATCTGATCTTTGAAGAAGCTGCTTTAACATGAACAATCATTCTTGAGGACATGTCTTTAAGATTCTGTGACTGAACACCCTATAGAAACCACTAAAAAACCACCCAGAACACCCTAACAACCACATAGCAACACCCTAGCAACCACTCAGGACACCCTGGCAACCACCAACACTGAGTCTGTTTTTCCCACATGACGGTCACAGCGTTTTATTTTTTTAACCTGTGTTTAGCATGCGACACATCCAAGAGATTTATGGGTGGATGGATGAACAATGACTTAAGTGTGGTTTAACACTTTTTGGGGCCACTTTATATTCAAAACATTCATAAAGTATATCACAAGATGCAGATCACCCCTGACTGGGAATACATCTATTAATCCAACTATGAAGATGTTCCTTGGAGGTGTAAATCCCTGACACATCAAAGAGCAGCCTCTGGATCTGCAATAGAGGTTTAGGGGCCATTGAGAGCAGTAGACCTGAACAGACCGGGTAGTGCATGTGATTAATGCTGAGTTGAAATTAGGGCAAATGGGGGGTAGATAAGCGGTCATGCTTGGCCAGCCCACCCGGTTCAGGTCGTGGTGTTTGGGGCAAGTCTGTTCGCAGCTGGGAAATTCCCATAGGAAGAAACAAAAGAACAAGGGATATGGGGTTAATCTGAATTTAGCATAATGTGATTTGACATAATACAAATCAGATTTACTTCTATAATGAACTATAAAACGAATATTTATATACACTACCAGTCAAAACTCTTATGCTCACCAAGGGTGCATTTATTTGACAAAAATTATATATATATATATAGTGCCGCTTGAAAGTTTGTGAACCCCTTGCAGAATCTGTGAAAATGTGAATAATTGTAACAAAATAAGAGGGATATTACAAAATGCATGTTATTTTTTTATTTAATACTGTCCTGAATAAGATATTTTACATAAAAGATGTTTACATATAGTCCACAAGACAAAAAAAAAGAAGCTGAGTTTATAAAAATGACCCTGAAACAATGCATTAGGAGTCGGGGGGTGAATACTTTTGAACAGAATGAAGATGTCCAAATTTTTCATATTTTGTTTAAATATCATTTTTTTTCATTTAGTACTGCCCTTCAGAAGCAACAGAAGATACTTACATGTTTACCTTACAATTTACCTTGATCTTCAAATTCAAAAAGTTTTCACCCCCTGGCTCTTAATGCATCGTGTAGAACCTTTTTTAATAGTTGTGTTTGAGTACCTCAATTGTCTTCAGTGTGAAAAGATGGACCTCGAAATCATACAGTCACTGATGGAAAGGGTTCAAATATGTAAACGATCCTGGAAAACCAAAGAATTTGCATTTTTATGAAGAACGTTGGCCAGTTTAACTACTGGAACTCAAGAACAACCATCACAAAACAAATAAAACAGCCGTGGATCATCCAGGTAACAACATACAGTATTAAGAATCAAGGTACATAAACTTTTGAACGGGGTCATTTTTATAAATTCAGCTATTTTTTTGTCTTGTGGACTATATGTAAACATCTTTTATGTAAAATCTCTTATTCAGGATAGTACTAAATAAAAAATAACATGCATTTTGTATTATCTCTTTTTTATTTTGTTAAAATTATTCACCTTTTCACAGATTCTGCAAGCGGTTCACAAACTTTCAAGCACCACTGTATATATATAGAGAGATTTCTGCTTTAAGGTTATTATTTTGTGCCATTCATTATTATCCCAGTGTTTGAACTTCATTGTTTTGGAATGTCTTGGAGAGCTTTGGATGCTGTGGAATAATAAGAGGGTAATGAGACTGAGGGAAGGGGGAGGGCTATGAAACTGGTGGGCTGAACTGCAGAGGGGAGAATTGGCTCTCCAGTCTCTCTCCAGTCAGAGAAAAATTACCCCTACAATCCTCCACACGAGACTCAAGCGATGCGATAAATACTACACCTTTGATATCTGGCCATATTGCATCAATATTGCAGGATTACACGGTCGAGACGTTTTGGTCTGGAGTTTAAAGGTAAGAGAAACTCTTCTTGTCCAACCTTTAACTTCTGAATGTAATGCGACAGGAATCTTAACCGTCAGTAAGTCTTAAGTTTTATTATAAAAGTTCGCAATAGACCGTTTTAAACGTTAGTGTAAGATATAACAGAATGGTTGAATCGTGAATACGACTTTTTTTTCGTCGCGATTCTGACATTGACTCTTGTTATGTCGTACACATTTGACAGTTAGTATTAGTATTCACAAAATGTTGTCGAGCGAATATTTAATAAATAATTTAACACGTATTATTTAGCGCGATTATTCAGTTTTTCTGGGTTTAACTTTTTTTTTTTTTTTTTTACAAAAAGTAAATTATTAATTTGCTTTGCTTTAAATTTTCTTTTACATTAGTAATACGTTTTTATAGGCTACTTCCAGTATTTTAAATGTTGCTATACTAGAGTTGCTATATAGGCTACGATATAAAAACAGTTTAATCGTATGTTTAATATATATAGTTTATATATATTTATCAGTTGTGGCATCTCTTGGCATGTCTTCTAAATTCGACACCGCTGAGATTCGTATTAACAAGATGACACCGAATAGACATTCGAATAGCGTTATAATTTAGCGGGATTATTTTGAATTATTTATCGCGTTTTCCCTGTGTTCTACATGTACTGAAACATGTTTTTTGAGATTTTACTTTTCTAATTGTTTTTGTCGCGTGCTTTTAAACAAATAATTAAACTGCTTTTCAATGAAGCTGTGTCCATAACATCAAGAAATATAAATATTCCATTATACTAATATCATGCCGTTCATGTGTTTTAATTTATGGCAATTTATTTCTTCTAGCGTTTTCATGATGCAGTTTTTGGATTTGTGGACCGCATTCATCCTCTCTAAGGATTTCTACCTGACTTGAGAAAACCTTGCTTACATGACATCATACTGAGAGGAGAACTGGATACCCAGCTTCCCAAGTCCACCAGCACCCCTCTGTGGCCTGTGGTGGGTTGCACATTGGATTTAAAAGTACCAAGCCAGTGCGAACCATGGATGACCTAATCGCCAGACACTACAACTTCACTGGGAAATTTCGCAAGGTCGACAAGGACCCGGGACTCAAAGCGGACTCTGTCGTGTTCATCATCGTGTGCTGCTTCATCATCCTGGAAAATGTTCTGGTTCTCCTCACCATTTGGAGGACCAAGAAGTTCCACAAGCCCATGTACTACTTCATTGGGAACTTGGCCTTGTCAGACTTGCTGGCCGGGGTTGTGTACACGGCAAACATCTTGCTGTCGGGAGCCAATACGTATAAGTTGACCCCAACGCAGTGGTTCTTCAGGGAAGGGAGTATGTTTGTGGCCCTGGCCGCTTCGGTGTTTAGTCTCTTGGCCATTGCTATCGAGCGACACCTGACCATGCTGAAGATGAAGCTCCACAACAACGGCAAAACGTGCCGGGTCTTCATGCTGATCAGCACCGTGTGGTTCATCGCCGCCATCTTGGGGGGCTTACCCATCATGGGATGGAACTGCATCGAGAGCATGAACAACTGCTCCACAGTTTTGCCTCTCTACCACAAGACCTACATCCTCTTCTGCACCACCGTATTTAGTGTCATCCTCATGGCCATTGTCATCCTGTACGCCCGCATCTACGCCCTGGTCCGCACGCGGAGCCGCAAGCTGGTCTTCCGCAAGGTCTCTAATGGCCGCGGCAGCAACAAGAGTTCAGAGAAGTCCATGGCCCTCCTGAAGACCGTCATCATCGTGTTGAGCTGCTTCATAGCGTGTTGGGCGCCGCTCTTCATCCTGCTCCTACTCGACGTGGCCTGTCAGATCCGCACTTGCCCGATCCTCTACAAGGCAGAGTGGTTCCTAGCTCTTGCCGTGCTCAACTCCGCCATGAACCCTCTGATCTACACCCTGACCAGCAACGAGATGCGCCGGGCCTTCATCAAGATGCTCAACTGCGCCGTCTGCTGCCAACCAGCGGGCAAGTTCTCCAGGCCCATCATGGGCGCCGAGTTCAGCAGGAGCAAGTCAGACAACTCCTCCCACCCCAATAAGGACGAGCCCGAATACTCGCCCAGGGAAACCATAGTGTCTTCTGGGAATATCACCTCTTCTTCTTAAAGGGACTATCTTCTACATTTCCATTTCAATCTGTAGCAAGTGTTTGTCTGAATGAGTGTGTTTGTTCGGTCTTCGGCGTCCTCATCGTCATCCTCAACGGTAGCGGAGTACTGGGAGAAACCAGTGGAAGTCTCGGCTTGCGCTTACATTTAAGACAGACCGCCTGTTGAAACTTTTCCGCAACTTAGGGAAGCACTTAACCAACTGTTATTCCGTGTTTTTTTTTTTTTTATCCCAGTCAAATGGAATCCTGTAGACAAGCACTTTTCGGGGAATTTCTCCTTGAGAACCAACATAGGCATTACTGACTCGGTCTAAAATGGATTGACGTGAAACATACTAGCTTGTTATGGTTGTTTGTACTACATTTTTGGAATTAAATTGAAGAAATGCAGTCGAGAGGTACTTGTGTTTCTTTGAGTTAACACTACGGTATTAGGATGTTATTTCGCCCCGATCCAGAATGTATTTTGTATATGTATTTGTTTTTCTTCACCTTTCAACAAATAAACTGTTGTTGTAGAAGAGTGTGCATGTACATTAGCTGTCAATATTAATTTATCTTGAAACAGTTCCAATAAATTTGAAACTTGGAGGGATGGAACTAAGTGTTGTGTTTATTAATTGTAAATATATTTTATTATTTTACTTTGATAGTATGCCATGTATTATAGCTTGTGCACAATGATCTGCTCTGCCGCCCAGTTTTGTCTTTGCTGGGTTGCATGGCTCAACTCTAATGAAATTAATTCGGAGAATTTAAGATTAATGTCTGTGAATTTTCTGATGGCATGCCACAATACAACAAAATTCCAGCTGGTTTATCAATGTACAGGCTTCTATTTATCCATATGTTCCTCATACATACAATCAAAATCATGAGCCAGTTTTATCCTCTGTTCACTGTTGCACATTGTAACATCTAGCCTGTGTTTTTTGTTCTGTTAGTTGTTAATAAATATTGTTGATGAAAAAGAAATCATAGTTGTGATTTATATTTTAATGTAAATTACATTTTAATGTGTTGTTTAGTATTTAAAATTGGGTCCAAAAGTTTGAGACCATGCATAATCAAATTTAAACCTGGAAATAAAGGAAACTTATTAGACAAAAAGGTCAGGTGTTCTTCCATTGAAGCTCAAAATGGTCTTTGCATCATTCTCAAATAATTCTGGAGAACGTTTGACACAAAACCATCAGCTGCTACTGTTATTAAAGGGTTAGAAAAATGAAAATTGTGTCATCATTTACTTACCCTCAAGTTGTTCCAAATCTGTATGAATTTCTTTCTTCTGCTGAACTCTAAAGAAGATATTTTGAAGAAAGTTGGTAACCAAACAGTTGATGGTCCCCATTGACTTCCGTTGTATGGAGAGAAAAAAAGGAAGTCAATGGGGATAAAAAACTGTTTGGTTACCCATATTCTTCAAAATATCTTCTTAGTTGTTCAGCAGAAGAAAGAAATTCATACAGGTTTGGAACAACATGAGGGTAAATGATGACAGAATTTTCATTTTTTTGGGCAAACTATCCCTGTAAGGCAGACATACTGAATCCTGGAACATACTGATTTTTTTTTACGCTAATTATTTAAAATGAAACTCAGATTGTTATGCTGATTATATAATTTGTAATTAAAAATACATTTATCATTAATGATTTAGAAAAGAAGCATTTTCACAAGTGGTAATTAGACTTTTTGACCCTATAGTAGCTGTAAATATAATTTAAATTTTAATTAAATAATATAATTAAATAGATACACTTAAATGATAAGACAATTTAATAACTCATAAAGAGCACAAAACAATAAAACAATAAACATCACTGTAAATGTAACTGATTCATTCACAGTGGCAAAATATAATGTTCACATATATGAGCAAAGAGCGCCACCTACTGTATACCTGCTGAAATGGCTTCTTCATAGCGTCATAACTTTTAACACTTTAACACAAGGTTTTCATAAATAATATTTCATTGGAATATCAAGCATAAATGCTTATCATGCACACATTTACACTTAAAATACAAAATTACATTTAAATGGGTGATATCATATTACGTTTTTTATGACACACTTCTAGTTTCAAGATCGGTACAGCTACTGCAAAAAAAATTCTTATTTATATTAATATTCTGGATATTTACCCTGCAAGTATGAGCATTCAGATCATTTGTTGTTTGACCTTAGATGTACATTTTCCTTTATACATTCATATAGCCTATGTTTTAATCTAAAAGATAAAAATATCAAACATGTTATGAATAAACTACCCATTTAGCTTTTTACCACAGACGCATTTTTCCCCTCAGTAATTATCATTATACTTAATATTATTCTAGTAATAGCCTACAAATAAAATTCAACCCACTAAAATTGAAAACGTATGTTTAATTTCTGCCTATCACTTGGAATTTCATTACTGATGAAGAACATTTAGATGAAACTCTCCAAATGTATAAAATAGAATGTAGAAATTATTGTGTCAAGTTAAATGGATGGAAACAAAGATGGTGAATATAGCACAATGATGAAAACATTTCTACAGTGACCCAAAGCATTACTATGACAAAGAACAATATAATTCAGTATTGCAATAATTTGAATATGGTTGTGAACACAATACAAATCAAGGATGGTAAGGTATGAATAATGGATACATTACGTAAAGAGTTTATTTTACTTAAGACACATGACTAATACATTTTTTTTCATGGGTTCAATGGGTTCAGTTTTATTGATGTCATGGAATGGGCCTGCACTGCTCTGCAACAAGAGTTTCTTTACATTTGTGTAATTTATTCATCAAATGCAACATATTAATGTTTATAACAGCATACAGTATTTCAGTAAGTAAATATCTCTTCGTTTATATCTTTATACTCCCTCACACATACAATAGAGGGAGAAACTGTCACCAAAAAATGCAACCAAACTCTTTACCCACTTTCACGGCGATGGTAAAGCAAAGGCATCATGGGAGCATGAGTTCTTTTCGCTGAGTTTCTCCATTGCTAGTTGCTATGGCTGCGAAGCGACAGAACTACATTTCCCAGAATGCCATTTTCTGTACATTGGCTCATGTTATACATGGGGGAATAAGAGAGCGGCGGAGGAACCGAAAGCGACAGCAGAATCCCTGGCGATAAGTATAGCGATTAATAGCGATCGTGAAATGTGGGGAATTCAATGCCACATCCCTCAAAACAGGGTGTCGTAAAAGGAAACTCGCATTTTGGTATTGTATTTTTTAAATATAAATTTGGGGTGGACCGGGGTAAGGCACCTCCCTGCCTTCTCTGCGCCGGGGTGTGTGCGTGTTTTTCGGGTAGGCTTCATCTCATCACCGCGCTGCAGTGTGTTACTGGAACCGATCTGAGGTGCCACGCCGCCGGTTACAGCTGCCCTGCGCCGTCGCCCGATACTATGTCAAAAACAGAGAGAGACAAAGTAACACTGCGAACCAATCCTACTGACCTATGCAATGAAAAAATGGCAACTTTGCTCTCTAACAGCTGTGGTTTGTAGCCATAAAGAAGTGCAATTGTACCGAAAAATATAGTGGAGCGATTTTTGTGCCTGATATTAAAAAGGTGAGGTAAAAAATGCATCTCACTGCAAACGTTACTTTCTTAAAAAAAAAAAAAAAAAAAAAAAAAAAAAAAAAGAGGTCACTTTACATTACAATGTTACAGTCAATGCTACTGTGTAATTACATAGCTACGGAATATTAATAATCAAATATATGTATGGTGTTTGTGAAACTGCTGGTAATTGCACACGATTGTAATTAAACAGGTTGTTATCATTGCTGCTGTTGACCCATAAATGTAGTTATCCATCATTCAGCATTGTAATACAAGTTTTTCAACATGTAAAGTGTTGCAAAAACATCTGGTCAATTGTTAAAGGTGACATGTAAAATTTCTGCCCATTGACTGAGACCTCCCAGCAAAGTGGACTGGTGGAGTTTTGGATTTGCACTGCAGATGGTTTAGGGAGCAAATGTACAGTTATATGACTTTACAGGAAGTAGAAAGGGGAAATGTACCTACAAGTCATGTTGTACCACTTCGAGTATATGTCTTGAATATGTGTGCTTTGCAGTTCTGAACGGAAATGCCAGTCACATTTGTTTCAGCCAAACTTTTTCTGTGTCCGTACTATATTTAATGAAGAATTGTCTAGGCTGACCAACATTCTTGGTACCTATAGCTCTTACACATGAAAAGAGACACCCGGATAACCAGTTTTATTTGTCAGCTTTTTGACAGCCCCTCAGTTTCATAAGACTTATGGGACCGAAATTTGGCCTCTGGCTGAACACCTCAGTCTCCGCAGATTCTGCAGATAGTCCCGCCCTAAACTCACACCACAGAGAGACACTTTTTGTTCGAATCAACCTTCGAATGGTTAACTTATAGTTTTCTCTGTATATAAAGCTGGAAAAGGAGAACGTACTTTCTTACACTTCACCTTTAACATTGTTTGCTAATAATGCAGATTGTTAAGTCTGGGATTTTGTAATGGATTTTATTGCACATCCAACTGAAATAGTCTTGTCCAGTCTCCTAAACGTTTCTTGTTTTTTTGTCAGCAGCTTTGAAAAGCAACGCAATAGGCAGCCCGCATGGAACGAGCAGGAAGCATTCAACTTGATATTCCAGACTTCAGCAACTCCGTCCTGTCGCACCTGAACCAGTTGCGAATACAGGGACGTCTGTGTGACATCGTGGTCAATGTTCAGGGCCACAGTTTTCGTGCCCACAAGGTGGTCCTTGCCGCCAGCTCCCCTTACTTTAGGGACCACATGTCGCTGAGCGAGATGAGCACCGTGTCCATATCAGTGATCCGCAACCCAACCGTGTTTGAGCAGCTCCTTTCCTTTTGCTACACAGGACGCTTGTGCTTGCAGCTTGCCGATATCATCAGCTACCTGACGGCTGCCAGCTTCCTCCAAATGCAGCACATCATTGATCGCTGCACCCAGATTTTAGAGGGAATCCACTTTAAAATCAGTCTATCAGATGTGGAGGAGGAGCTCGGGAACGGGGCCCACAGGACCACCAATCAAACCATTGAGTCAGGAAGAGTCGGGACGGCGCTAGGTGGATCCCGCTCCCTAAGTCCAAGACATACCAGCTCCCGATTGATCAACACTGGGGTGATCAACATCCGTGATGTGAGGGAAGTCCGAGAGATCAGTCCCCCTGAGGAGTCCATGAGCCCCCAGATAGTGGAGCACAGCGGCATTGGCTCGGAGGAGGTGGGATCTGGGAAAGAGCCCATTCTTCGTATTAACCGAGCTGGGCAATGGTATGTTGAGACGGGGACTGAGGTAGAGAGAGGTGGAGAGGAGAATGTGCGGATGGTGGACGGGTTTCGGATTAAGACGGAAAGAATGGAGGAGTGGATGGGGGCGGAGACCCAGGCATCGGCGGAAGAGGGCAGTGGGGCCGAGGAGGGGCCGACAGTGATGATTGACACCTCAGGACGCAGCACACTGGTGCAGGAAGGAGGAAGAGGCGGGAAAGGTTCTCAGCCATCCAGTAGCTTCAGTGAAACCGAGAGGTGTGTAAAAACATTTTGTTTTTGTATTTTTGTTTTAACTATCCCATTCCACTCTGAAATATGGCATATATGGAGTTACAAACATTGTTTCATGTTGGTTTTAAGGTTTGAAAAATCCAGGTGTGATGCTTTAAGATGTGCTACATTTACCCCAATAACCAGTTTTATTCTGTCGACAAGTGTGCTGTAAAAGATTGAACCCATACTGTGGTTTTCTTTCAGGTTTAGTCCAACAGGAAGTGTTGTGGTAATGGCTGATCGTCAGAGAGCCAAGAGTGAGTCCCCAGGAAGAGTTGACGATCAGAGACTCCCCACCTCACAGGTAGGGCATCCTAAATGTAGAAGACTTGATCAAGACTTAACCTTTACACTTACTTAGTTTCAAATGAATATCAGTGAAGCACAACTTCCCAAGCAAATAAGAAACTGTAGATTGCTTACATTTGCCTCATGCTCAGAACAGGTGGTGTGCCTAAGTTAGGAACAATTCAAAGTGCATTTCAATTTGATTTCAAAGTGGAAATTGTGGATAATGAAAAGTGGATCATGAAACCAAACAATAACCTTTCACCTGTCCCCTACAGGGAGAGGAACAAGCTGTGTTTGACATGGGGGGATACGAGGAGTACCTTCGAGAACAGGTAGGTGACCGGTGGTTCCGCTACAACCCCCGTCTCACCTGCATTTACTGCTGCAAGTCCTTTAACCAGAAGGGCAGCCTAGATCGTCACATGCGCCTACACATGGGCATTACCCCCTTTGTCTGTCGAATCTGTGGGAAGAAGTATACCCGCAAGGACCAACTCGAGTACCACATCCGTAAGCACACAGGAAACAAGCCCTTCCATTGCCACGTCTGCGGCAAGAGCTTCCCGTTCCAGGCTATTCTCAACCAGCACTTCCGCAAGAACCATCCCGGCTGTGCTCCACAGGAGGTGTCCCACAGTGCCTCGCCCGAGACCACCACGGTCACCTCCCGTGGAGGCCAGAACGAAGATGAGTCGCCCTCCCAGGAGGAAGTGGAGGGCAATGGTGGAGGGGGAGGCGCCGGCTCGTCCTTCGGAGAAGGGGTCCAACCTTCAGTATCCACCACTGGGCCCGACTGAAACGCTTCAAAGGAAAACATTGCAAGTTTAGGGAGACAAAGGACAGTTGGGTCCAACAGGACCATTTCTCGAGAGATCACTCTGTCCCTTGTCTCCCACCATCCATCCACACTGAAATTGCAAGTTGGAAGGAGTTGAGCGAGCAGGAGGTTCTCAGCTGCTGTCAACAAGGAATGGATAAAAAGGGAGAGTCTTCTGCGTCCTACTTGGACGAAGATCCTCTATTTTTTTTGTGATAACAAAGATGCAAGGAACAGTTTGCTAGGAATAGTATTCTCTAGGGATTTATAAATGGTATTTCCGCTTTAAACCGCATCTACCTTCACCATACAAACTGAACAGAACGTCAATATATGAAGACAAGCCACACTCCAACAACCTCACACACCACTGGATGCAGTGATTTTTTTTTGTTTTCTTTTTTTTGTTTCTAGTCTTTTCTGTCTTTTATATGTTATGTTTTTTTATATTTTTGTACTATTTCAAATCTTTCAGGATAAACAAAAAGAGAAGCTCTAGCTACAATTAGGTCGAATTGCGTTGAAATTGCCAAACTTCTCTGTGCCAGAAGATGAGTTTTAAAATGAGAGGACATCGTAGTCCTTTGCTACTTTGCCTTGAGACAATCTTGATAAAATGTATCTGGGGCTAGACGTTGCGCTCCCCAACCATGGCAAGCTTAGGAAAACGGGTTCAGTTTTTTATTAGGGACCCTCAGGTCTGACCTAACATCAGATTCTTGATTTATTTTTTCGTTTTGTGTTAAGTGCCGATCCGGCCTGCCATAAAACCTGAAACGCATTTCTCACACTCAACACAAGGAAATTGTAGTTGTAGAACTTTGGGTTTATAACAAGAAACACTCAGATCATATTATTTTACTTGTTAATGTTGGTGGTAATACTGTGATATAGGCACGCTGGTGAAAAGATGATGGTAGAGTATAGCATGTTACATATGTATTTATTCACAATTAATTCCCGTTAAGGCCTTCATACATCTCCAAGCTCAACAACTCAGCTGCTGAATGTTGACGATACAGTGATATAAAACAGGAAATTCTTCAACCTCAGATAAGCTACAATAGACCGCTCAGTTACCTCTCTCACACATCACTACGCAATACCGATCTGTCGCACGCAGATGCGTGGATGCACTCGGCCGATTTTTATGTTCAGTGTTTTTTTCTTTCCATACTTTTTAACTGCTTTTAAGTCGCTCATTGAGATTCGCAAGTCTTGTTTTAACTGGTCTGACGATATTTTGTTTGAACAGGGGGAAGGGTCTCTAAGAGGGCGTGAACTTCTTCCTTTTTTATGTCAAATCTTGCAGGCTTTGTTGTCGATGCCATTTAGAAAAACGGAAACCGTATGTCTGTGATGACTGGGAAACGTTGAAATGCCACGGAATGACTCTGAGTGTAAGATTTCCCTTCATCTGATGGAAGGCACTTTAACCTTGGGGTCAAGTGCCTTTACACTTGGCTTATGAACAGATGTTTCCAGCTGGTGCTATGACGTGAATTTACTGAAGCGTTCAGTAACCAAAGGAACTGAAATTTATTGTGGAAGTTCTAAACTCTTAAGATTTGGAGGGGGAAAAAAAGAGATTACATCAGGCACTTAAAGAAAGGGTGGGGGTGTTTTTTGTTTTGTTTTTAGAATATTTGTATATCTATATACATGTCACTTATGCATATTTAGACAAATTTATACTTGTAATAACTATACAGAGGTAGTTTCTAGAGCGATCAACAAAAGCAAAGGTGTTTTAAGCGAAAGTAAAGCTGTTATCATTTTTATAAGGCTGTGAATCACACTTGGTTGTGACTGATTTTTTAGGAAAGGTTTGATGCATATTATAAAAATCAGCTACTGATATTTCCAATAGGGATTTTGTGCACCTCACTTCATATCATTACTTCTACCGTTACTCACATCTGTGAACACAGGTCAGCAGGTAAACACTTCTTACAAATATCAGGAACTCACTGTTTACTTTTTGTGTTTACCTTTTTGGGTTGTACCAAGCCGATTTTCTTACTTGGAATTCTAGCTCTGGGTAACTTGGGTCAGCAAATTTCACAAGTGCAGCAAAAAAAGAAAGAAAAAACAACAAAAAAACTACATACGTATGACATTTCCTCTCAGTGTAAATACCCATGCCTCAGAAACAGTGAATTACAATCCTGAAACTATAATTTCATGGTTGTTGTACAGTGCAGAACCCAGGTAAAGAGCATGTTGATATTGCTTTTATTTGTCACAATGCAACCTCATGATAATAGAAAAGGGCAAATGATTTTATCTGTAAACAACCTACTCATAATCTAATATGTTACAATATATCAAGAAAATAAGTTCTTTTTTATGGCCTTTAAGTTTAAATTTAGATTTGGGGCATGGGCCTGTTTTGTGTATGCCAATCATATAAGGGTGATAGTGTTTTAAATTATCTCTATGTGAATTAATTAATTGCAATTTAATAACAAGGGATCTATATATGTAATCAGTAATTCCAATTATTGTACTGCACATTTTAGCAGTCTAAATTAATAAAATTAATTTGAGTTTTAGGGTTAATGATAACTTTCAGCATGTTTTCCCTTTGTTGACCTTCAAAACATTAATGGTTGACCAACCTGCCTGTTTGTTTTTCATTTTAAACAATATTATTCATTCAAATATTATGTTTGGCTTCTGTATTTGTTTTTCAAGCTTTAAATAACATGACAGATGATAGATGTGTTGCTACATTGTATATATTAGGCTGTAATATTTAATGTTTCTGTATGACAATACATCTACTGCAGTTTATTGGTATTGACTGAACAAGTCATTTCTGACCAAATTATGTCTAATCCTAACACAGTGTTACTGAATGTGTGGAACTACATTCGAAGCAATATTTTACCCTATTTCCAAAATTGCCAAGTTGCTTTCAGATAAAGTGGTGCAGAATTAAAACACACCATAACAATCACAACATCGTATAAAACATTGTGCAAATGATGACCAATTGATTTCGACAAGAAAAAAAATCCTGAACTGAGCAATTATGCATATTAGCAAATGTGATCAAATTTGTTTCAGCGATTACATTTACCTCATGGTTTTTATTTGGTTAGTTTTTCATGGTCTGGCTTGTGAAAAGTGATATAGTGCATGTCTCTACTTAGTTTTTTTGGGAAGACCGAATGACAACACTGAGCCATATTTACGGAGTTTGTTCAGTCTTGTCGCAAGTCCCTCTGGAGCAAATATTTTGGAAGTGGACACTTCAGTGCAAATAGCCTACATATATATTTCAACACTTAGTCTGTCTGAATAAGCAAGCAAATGTGATGCATTGTCAAAAAGTTGTCAGTTGTTTTCTTACCTCAAAAGAGTCTTTGTACAAGGAAACAAGACATTGTTTTTCTACTGACCCTCAGTAGAATTTGTTTATTTGCATGTTGTCTGTCTTTTGTAATGGCCAAACATATAGACATTTCTAAATTTGCACCAAGAGAAGCCAAAATGTTGACATGTACGATTTGTCTTGCTATATTGTTTTATCTTGCAAAAAGCAATATAGTCTTTCCACGTGTCTTATATGTTAATCACTTTAATTTAAATCATACTTCAGAAAATATTTTATTTTACATAACCATGAGATTAAACAAAATATAATAGGTATTTTATTCTTGAAAAAAAAAGTCAAATTCCAAAACATGAGCATTATTATCTTAGAAGTAAATTTCTTTGATTTTATTAGCAAACCAGTATATTTATTGAAATAGTAAATACGTTTAAAAGTCTAGAAATTATATTCATATATGATAAGGGTATAATTTCTTATTTGAGATTAATCAGAGTTTATGATTGCTTAAAATTTGAGACTTTTCACGTTTAAAAAGGTACAGGAATCAAAAAGATTAATCATTATTAATGTGAATGCCATTTTCACAATAACCACTATGTTTTTTTTCCCTTACTGGCAGTGTGTCAAGTCCATTCTTCTAAATAGAAATAAAGCACTTTAAGTGTAACTGTGAAGGATTTTTGATTATGTTCTTTAAATGTATAATTATGTAAGCCCAGATTGTGTGATACTGCTAAACCCAAATTTCTAAAATGAAAAAATAAACCTGTTTTATCCTTATCTTGTGCCTGTACATATTTTTATTTCTTTCTTTTTCAAATCCTCTTTGCAACCTCTTGCTCCTTGATGTTTTTTTTTCCAGTGCTTGCATGGTGGACTGACAAAAACTACATATTGTTACAAATTGAATGCTCATTATTAAGCAATAAGGCCAGAAACAAGGCAGCCTTGTCAAGTTAAAAATTAGCCACAAGGATGATCAATAACCGTCCTCAGCCCGTCCTGTCAAATCCATATCCAATCCATATTAGCTGCTCCCACAAGGATTTGCGACTCGCCCAGTGAAGAGCAAGGCGTTGATACTGGACTCACGGATCAGCAGAAGGAAGGGCCGGTCCGCAACAAAATAATCCCGGAAGATGTTTAAGGAGCGTCCAGTAGCCACTACTACCGTAGCGGCAGTGGCCTCACTACCTTCCTCATTCACCTGAAGAATTGGAAAATCAGGCCGTTGACTTAGAAACTGTGTAAACTTTCTTGCAATGCGGTTATGCTAATCATAAAAACATAGTACTTGATTTTACAAAAATTACTGAATGCATCTTACCTCAAGGAAGGCCTTATGGTAGGCGTCAGAGATGTACAAGTTGGGCCCACCACCGACAACCATCCCTAGTGTAACATGTCATGGGGCAATATTATTGTGCAGTCATCAACTCAAATACACTGCTCAAAAAATGAAGGGAACACTTAATCATCACAGTATAACACCAAGGGTGCTTCTCATTTCTTATTTGTACATCCTCGTTTCCTTTCCTTGCGTCTCAGCTCCACCCCCGTAGGATGCTAGGGAAGGCTGCAAGGAAAGAAAATGAGGACAGAGGAATCGAAGGAAAGCTTATTTGTATATTGGAATATTCTTGATCCCTCGAGCGTCACTTCACAGCGTGCATCCTCGCTCATAACTCCTCTGGAAGCTTCCTCACTCCTTGTTCCTCGCCTTGCGTTGCAATTAGAGAATTGAAATGTCCTTCAAGATGGCTAACTTTGATCGGTTCGCGGGTCACAGGCTGGACGACGGAGGAGCACACCAAATCAGTTAAACTTCAGGAATATCAATCTGTCCAATTAGGAAGCATAAGTGATTGTGAATCAGTTTCACTCGCTTTGGTACAAATGAAAGTGACAACAGGTGCACTGGAGAGGCAACAGCAAGACAACCCCCAAAAGGGAATGATTTTACAGGTGGAGGCCATAGACAATTGTTCTCTCCTTATTCTTCCTGACTGATTTGTCTTTAGTTTTGTGCTTTGTTAGAGTCCTTGTCACTGTCTGTAGCATGAGGCAGTACCTGCAACCCAATCAGGTTGCACAGGCAGTCCTGCTCCTCTAGGATGGCACATTCATACGTGCCGTCACAAGGAGGTTTGGTGTGTCTTCCAACACAGTTTCAAGAGCATGGAGGAGATACTGAGAGACAGGCCGTTACACAAGGAGACCTAGACAGGGACGTAGAAGGGCAACAACCCAGCAGCAGGAGCGGTATCTGCTCCTTTGTGCGAAGAGGAACAGGAGGAGCACTGCCAGAGCCCTACAAAATGACCTCCAGCAGGCTACTGGTGTGCATGTTTCTGACCAAACTGTCAGAAAGAGACTTCATAAGGGTGGCATGAGGGCCCGTCGTCCTCTAGTGGGACCTGTGCTTACAGCTCAGCACCGTGCACCTCGATTGGCATTTGCCAGAGAACACCAGAATTCAAGTCCGCCATTGGCGCCCTGTTCTCATCACGGATGAGAACAGGTTCACACTGAGCACATGTAGCAGATGTGAAAGAGTCTGGAGATGCTGTGGGGAACGTTATGCTGCATCCAGCAGTTTGGTGGTGGGTCAGTAATATTCTGGGGAGGAATATCCTTGGAGGGTCGCACAGACCTCCACGTGCTAACCAATGGTTCCCTTACTGCTGTTAGATAGCGGGATGAAATCCTCAGAGACATTGTCAGACATTATGCTAGTGCAGTGGGCCCTGAGTTCCTCCTGGTGCATGTTAAAGCCCAGCCTCATGTGGCTAGAGTGTGTAGGCAGTTTTTAGTTCCCCAGATCTGAATCCAATTGAGAACCCCTGGGACATTATGTTTTGGAGCATCCGAAGCCGCCAAGTAGCACCACAGACTGTCCAGGAGCTCACAGATGCCCTGATCCAGATCTGGGAGGAGATCCCCCAGGACACCATCCGCTATCTCATCAGGAGCATGCCCAGACGTTGTCGTAAGTGCATACAGGCACATGGGGGCCATACACACTACTGACTTACATTATGAGTTGCTGTGATGAAATTCATGCAATTTGGATCAGTTGGATTTTACATTGACTTTTGGTATGATTTTGAATCCAGTGTGTTGATGATTTTGGTTTCCATTGACTGTTGTCACATAATTATAGAATGTATATAAATAAAGATTTTCAAAATTAATATTTCATTAATTGAGATCTAATGTGTGATTTAAGTGTTCCCTTAATTATTTTTGAGCAGTGTAGTTCGCCTTGACAATGACATTCCTGTCGTTTTTCCAAATTCATATGATGTCTTTGTCCCCGTGGAACACACTTCCATACAGCAAAAGTTCATAGTAATCACACCAAGATCCCTAAAGAACCATAAAAATAGTCTATATGGCTTGTGCTCTACATTCCTAGTCTTTTAGGTTCTACAGAAGGAAGAAAGTCATACAAGTTTGGAATGATATGATGACAGAAGGTTAATTTTTGGGTGAACTATCTCTAAACAATAGCAACAAGTTTTTAATGTCATACCTGGGAGACTGGCATTTTCTGGACTAAAAAGATCTTCAAGGCCCATTTTTGTCAGCTGCTCTTTGAGGCTGAAGCTGTCCTCGATACGGAAACGAGGAACCTGCACTGCAACTGTGGTCTCTTTCATGGCATGTAACCAGCCAACAAGTTTCTTGAGGTTCATGTTTGCCACCACCTTAATTGGATGCAGTTATGTTATGTAAGACTACAGAAGAAAATCTTAAGGAAAACATTTTGTTTATTGTTTATAATCGACTTACTTCCGACAGGGTTGCACCATCAGTAGGTAATATGAGAACCATTGTGATGTCACCACCATTGTAGGGCAATTCAAGGATCTTCACTTTGTCATCAGCGATTTTGGCGTACTGGAATTTCTTCTCTTGGTACATCATGGAGACTGGACACTTGTGCGTCTCGCTAACGTGAAAGTCTAACTTCATGACATTTTGCTTATCAAACTTTTGTTTCCATTGACCCTGGAACACAAAAAACAGATTGCAACAGTTCACAAGTTAGGGGGTCCAATCCTGCTCTTGGAGGGCCAATTTTCTGCAGAGTTCTGCTCAACAAACCTGCCTGGAGGTTTGTGGTGAGCCTGAAGGCCTTGGGTGCTTCTCATTTCTTATTTGTGCAATCCATAGGTCACATCTCCACCCCCATTGGATGTGAGGGAAGGATGCAAGGAAAGAAAATGAGGACAGAGGAATCGAAGGATCTTATTTGTACATTGGAATATTCTTGATCACTCGTGTCATTTCACAGCGTCATCAGCTGTGTTCAAGGGATCTGCTCTTATGTTGTTGAAGTTTGGTTATTTAAGAAATTCATAAACAATAATAATAATGCAAGATGCGCTGTCGAAATATGTGAGATGTATGGTTTATTTAAACTGCAATGGTAAAGCATAAATTAAAATGATTGTGACAGATGTGAAGGGGGAGGAGAATTTATACACGAGTCAGGTTTCTCGACATGAAAGACTCCCGCAAAGGATACACCTGTGCATCCTCGCTCATAGCTCCTCCGAAAGCTTCCTCATTCCCATAGACTAAAAAAAGATGGACGACGCACCTTCACTCTCGCCGCCAATGTCCCAATATGGTGCTGACATCTTGTGCTGATTGAGTGAACTCAGGACCAGAGTCTGCGCAGTAGTGAGTGTGAAGTGGAGCCACGGAAGGCCCCGCCCACACTCCCGCAGAATCGGTTACTGCAGAACAACTCATGTCGGTGTGAAATAAACAGTTATGGAAATGTAGAAATTAAAGTTAAAGCTCCAATCTCTGAAAAAAGTCTGTTGGTGCCTCAGTGACTACTTCGCTCAGAGAAGCTGTCAATCACACCCCCGTTTTTATAGCACCAAGTAACTAACTAAAACCAAACTTATTAAAAAACAAAACAAACAATTGAACTTACATCAGTGTGATAAAAATAACTACCTAAAATGACAGAAGCCATCTTTGGAAAAAATTTATTTGAAGTGATCAATTAGATCAATTCTATCTTCTATTCTATCTATAATTTGAGTATTGAGAAGCACCCCTTGATTAGCTGGTTCAGGTGTGTTTAATTGGGGTTGGAGCCAAAGGTGCATTCACGTCATGTAGTAATAACCGTAACAATTCTGAACTGTAAAAAGCTTTCATGTACTTGTAGAACTCGTAATTTTCTGAGAGTTACGACTTGTACCACATGGCTGCTGTATCACCTGACCACTGCAGATATAAGGTGTGTTCGACTTGAAGCGGTGCTGTGCAGACCGATCGGTGTATGACATCAGAATACCGCGAGAGCAATTCGAAAGAATACAATGCTTTATTTATGGTCATTACGACATGGCATGAACACATCATAAACTCTGCTGGAAGGTGGCCCTCCAGATGCAGAATTGGACACTACTGTCATAGGTGGAAAAATTGCATCTTAATAAGTACCTCTCTACATCCTCACTTACTTTGAAGTAGATCGCGTTCACCAAGACTAATATGGTGTTGGAGTCTATTGAACCTTCAGGCAGGGTGTCTTTTATTCGGTTCTCCGTCTTGTTGGCAATCCATTCATTTATCGCCAGCCTCGAAACATCTGGTTTCTCCTAGAGGGCGAAACTTGAATGATTAGTATCATGGATCAGATACCCTACATTAGGAACTTATGGAAATGTAACCTTAAAATTAAGAGGCATCAACTTGGCTCCGTAGACCATCTCGCTGATGTGCTGAAAGGACTCATTAAAAAGCGTAGATTTGTCTCCAAATAAACGGTTTGCAGAGATCAGCTCTGTCGTCTCGTGCTTTTTGCGGTATAGTCGACAGTTCAGCTTGGCGAAGAAGTAGTGAACCTGGTCAGATGTCTTCTCCTTTATCGAATCGAACCGAAACACCTACATGTTAAGGATAGAGAAGTTGTTGACCTGCTTGAGTGATCGATCTTAATTTGAAGTTACTATTACTTGACCTTACTTTCATGAGCTGCTCCAGTGTGGTGTTACAAGCCCCTAGCTTCGTCATGGCGAAAGCTGTTGAGATACTTATCGGCGACAGAAAGATGTTTTCATCATTGGACTTTCCTTCGGCAAGCTGCTTGAAAAAAGAGAGGGCGAAGAGGCTGTTGGCTTTGGACAGTTCCCACACTCGAGGGTTGGTGCCAGCTGGGATCTTCTCAGGTTCTTTGGTTGGTTGTAGCTCAGGATCCGGGTTGCGGTAGATGCACATTGGCTCCAATAGCTCTTTGGGCTTTGTGTTGCAGATATCTTTGGTTGCCTGGACCGAACAGAAGGCAAGTACCCACAAAGCCCACGTACATGCCAATTTCATCCTGCCTAAAGTGGAATGGGAAACCAGCCCAGGAAAAGTAGTTCAGTGCAAGTTCTGGTGGTCAGTCAAGTCATATGGTCAACAATGTCTGTTGCAAATTCGGAAGAGATTTTTAAAAACTTTGTAGAAAAGTAGTGTTATGGAAAAAGGTTTGCTCTTTGTTCAAATAAAATCTGCATTTACAGAGTTAAAGGTTTTTCCATTTTCCTGATAATTTACTCACCCCATGTCATCCAAGATGTCTTTCTTTCTTCAGTCGAAAAGAAATTAAGGTTGAGAGGAAAACATACCCAGATTTTTGGACTTCCACTGGGAACAACGGGTTGAAGGTCCAAATTGCAGTTTCAATGCAGCTTCAAAGGGCTCTACACGATCCCAGACGAGGAATAAGGGTCTTATCTTGCGAAACGATTGGTCATTTTCTAAAAAAAAATAAAAGTTTATACACCTTTTAACCACAAATGCTCATCTTGCACTAGCTTTGCAATGCGTGTCCACAACTTCACGCATTACATACGTAGTCACGTTGGAAAGGTCACGCATAACGTAGGCGGAAGAACCCAGTGTTTACAAAGCGAACGTGCAAAGACTAAGGCCCTGTACCAAATGGCACACTTCATAAGCACTTTCGGTCTTGTGGACTTACAATGGCTGCGGTGTGCGCATGTCCGTTAAGTCCATGAGACCGTAGGGCAGGGGTGTCCAATCCTGCTCCTGGAGGGCCACTGTCCTGCAGAGTTTAGCTCCAACCCCAATTAAACACACTTGAACCAGCTAATCAAGGTCTTGCTAGGCATACTAGAAACTTTCAGGCAGGTGTGTTGAGACAAGGTGTAGCTAAACTCTGCAGGACAGTGGCCCTCCAGGACCGAGTTTGGACACCCCTGCCGTAGGGTGTCCCATTTGTCATTTTAGGATTCAGAAGGGTGCTCGCGAGCACCCCCTTTGCGGTCAATATGCGACTTTGATGCGCACTTTTACTGAACCCGCACTGGTGCGAGCTTCGCAGCAGACTTGTTCCCAACAGTCAAAGTGGTGCGAAAAGTGCGGACTTGTAGGAAGGACTTTTACAAAAGAAAGGGTAAAACAACGATGTTGAACGATTTTGAAGTTGGAGGGGAAAAGTTTTTCGCCCTTCTGCCGACCTTTCCAACGTGATTATGTAATGCGTGAAGTCGTGGACACGCATTGCAGAGCTAGTGCAAGAAAACCTATATACATTTTTATTTTTTTTAGAAAATGGCCGATCGTTTCGCTAGATAAGACCCTTATTCCTCAGCTGGGTTCGTGTAGAGCCTTGAAACTGCAATGTGGACCTTAAACCCATTGGTCCCCGTTGAAGTCCACTATATGGAGAAAAATCTTTGAATGTTTTCCTCAAAAATCTTAATTTCTTTTCAACTAAATAAAGAAAGACATGAACATCTTGGATGACATAGGGGTGAGTAAATTATCAGGAAATTTTAATTCTGGAGTGAACATCCTTTAACAGCTTGCAAATTAAAATCCACAATGATTACAAAGAAATTAAAACCATTTGAAGTTTATTTAGCATAACAAACCTAATTTTGTCAATTTTGTACTTTGGGAAACTAGCAATGTATGATTAATAATCACAAATTAAGGTTCAATCGGAATTAAATTTTACTACCAATGGCTGATTTACTAATAAAGATCCACTTTATACTTGGATCGTGTCTGAGGTGAAACGTTTGAATCCCCACAACACTTTTACAACTGTTTCAACAAAAAAGATATTTATTGGATTTATGAATCTTTCCACTTACCTGATGTTGTAGTTTTTTGCTTTCTACCAGTTTTTAGGGCAACGTTGTACTAAAGTAAGCAGTAAAGTGAAGCAAAACACTGCTCTCTGGACAGGTCAGTGCCCTTAAGAGTAGCTACTGGAGTGACTAAAGAGATGAAAATTTACACAGGACAACCTTTGAGCTATTGATTGGTTTTGTTAGGTTAGTCACAAACAAAGCAAATATGATTCGTAATGTGAGATCCATTAAAAACAATCATTTCAGTACAAATGTGTACATCAAATGTCTTTTAAAGCCTGAGGTGAAACTATTTTGTTGACAGTGGTAACTTTAAAGGGTCTTTTGTTCAATGTTCAGCACCTAGTGGTTGTCGTATAAAAGTACACAAATCTGTAAGAAACACCAGAGAGGAAAATGATTTACAATATCATTTAATCCATGCCAGAATCACTGCTGCACATAAAATACATTTCTTATTAAATAATTTTTTCAAGTTTTTTGATATCTAATTCAAAAATCCAGTTAGTAATACCCCCTGCCCTCTCAAAGAAAAGCAATTGTATTATACAAAAATGCAATCCAAAATTTCACACAGTGAATTCTTGTACAAAGAGAAAAAAAAAAAAAAAAAAAAAAAGGTATTACAACTACATCCACATTGGAGAAATATTCTAAACATTCCTTAATGGAGTATAATATACAAACATTTATTTTCTTATTCAGGTTGAAGTTAAAGTGTACCTTAATTTAAGCAGTCTATCATGAGATAACATGGGAGAAATCATCAAAAACAATTATATATCCCAATGTTAGGAATCATGGTATAAAGACCACAATGCAACACCCCATCTCACGAAAAATAGTCAATACATGAGTGCAAGCAATGAGTTTCAGTGGGAACAAACATACAGAAATGAGGTGGACAGCACTCTCTTTGGACACACCTGAACACAAACACACAACCATTCATTTCAAAACTACTTCCTACAGCTATAAGCTAAAACACTAAAGCCTGTATTTGTGCACAACCCTTGTTTTCAAGTAACATTATGACTTCTCATAAATCTACTACGTGTGTATGTGCACGACGCATACTTTCCCCTCGAGACCAGGGAACAATATGTACCATTAATCATTTATCTGTGTGGGAAAACATACTACAATCTCTGGTGTTTCAGGCACTAAGTGTCAAAATTCAGATTTCAATCGTTCCTACTTTCTCATTTTTACGATGTCTGACACTAATTAGTACTACATTCGTATTGAACCCTGAACACGGTCAACAATCACAATAAGAAAATGAGTTCCAGTGAGGAAACACTGAGGCTTTTTTATTAGACACTGATCATAAATACAAAAATTTTTTTTTAGAAGTCAGAATTGGGTGGATAAATCTCACAAATTTGTCATATTTCACCCCAAAAGAACTTTTAAAATGTTGCATTAAATAAAGCACATCTTTAGGACCATTTATTTTTAGACAATTTACCAAAATGTCATTACCGCAATGGAGGAAAAAAAAATCTTGTAATACAGTAATAAAAACTACCATAATACAGTAACAAAAAAAAAAAAAAAAAAAAATCTGTATAAATTAAACTATAAATACTACATTGATGTATCAATACTTTTTTTTTTACAATACAAAGAATTGCTTGTGCTTAATGTCATGAAAATAATATCCACAAACAAAAAAATAAAAGGTCACAAAAATAGGATTCATTTAATGCAATGCACATACACACACTTTAACTTTGGGATGAAATGTGACTGTTTTTTTTTTTTACAGGTTTCATGAGATTTATCGAGGTAAACATTTTGGTTCCCTTTTCAAATTGATAGTGATTCCCATTGGCTCATTGGGCGATCATGTAAATGTTGCTTTGCAACAATAGTTTAAAACAGTTTTCAAACGGCCGACTTCAAATACATAATTTCAAAACCACAAGAAATGGAGCCCTTCTGCGAGAGAGTTTATACAATCTGCGTTTCGTTCAAGGAAACATTGAAAATCAGTCTCAGTTTGGTACAAAGGAACTTTTATGAGAACAGTAAACCTGACCTCCAATAATGTCATTAAACATGAGCCTTGATACTCCCTCTCTGAATATCAATATCAAACTATGACAAAATTCACAGACTGTCCTTGTTTTCCTGTTCCAATTCAGACTCTTCAAAGAACCCTAACATCAAAAGACCACCGTCACACCATGAAGCATGCTTAAATACTCAAGTTCACTTGCACGAAAGATACACAAAATGGCTACAACAACAAATGACCTGGCAATAAATTCCTTTATCTCAGAAAGGATAGGCAGTACTCAGTTTGGCGGTCTAAAAGCCTGCAGATTCGAAGAGATCATTTAATATAAATGCTGACTTTGACTGAGAAGAGTTGAATATTATAAATAAAGATGGTTCAGCTACATCTACACACCCAATATGTGAATAACTGCAGATCTGCATAAAGGCACAGTCCTGAAGTCTTCAAGTCTCGAAACAGACAATTGCAGTCCTGAAAACGAACAGAGTGCGCAATGCGACAAAGACGTTTACACCCAAATACACTTAAAACCGACCCTGAGATAAAGACAGGTGTTCCTATAAAACAAAAAAAATAAAGATGGCGTTACCCAAGTGAACCTAGAACGCATACTAGATCCTAAAAATTCCTACGAGAGCGTTTAAATTCGCCTTCACCTTTTTTAACCAAATGCCAATAAAGTTCGTAATCCATTTGGCTTCAAACCAACAACAACAAAAAGCTTCTGGTTTTCTGTTTCTTTCGAACAAATTTTGGGTAAATTCGTGCTATCCTTAAAGTCTACACTGTGCATCACAGTTCTGTTACCTAAACGCAGATATATCCAATCTTGACGATTGCTTAAATGTCGAAAGCTCAGACCAAAGCCACAGTAATATCGTAATAACGTAAATAAAAACAATAGAAATCAACTCCAACTTAAGAGAAGTTCCACCAAAATAGGTGCTTTTAAGGTTGCGGTAGGATGTCTCAAGAGACTATTATATGCTAGCAGGAAAAATAAAACTAATTTCCAACTTAAAGCTAAATTATCGGAAGTGATGATATCTCACCACCAAGGAAGCGATCTACATTGAAGAATGCAAGTTTGGGATTTACAGTGCAAGTGTTTTGATAAACCTACTGCAGTACTGACTGCAGGTTAGCTAACAGAAATATGACGACGTGTTGTGCACTTTATTTAACATTTAACAGTCGCGTTTTAATGCAATTGCTGATGAGCCTAACATTGCCAAGGTTCATGCAGAATCTGCGAACATTGTATTGCGTCTTTGCTCGTTTATTTTAGCTAGTTTAGCAGATTCTACAAACGTTGACTTTTATACCCAACAACACAATCTATAAGCCATAGGCGGTCACTCTTGATGTTTTTATGCGCCAAACGCCTTGCAGTAAATACATTTTCGTCATGAAAAACTGGGACTGACATAACTACAAAATAAATTTTTGGTTGGTTTGGGAAAAAAAAAAAAAAAAAACCATTCCAAATAATGTGAAATATGGAAATATTCTTGATTAGTAGATTGGCTCTCTCAAAAGATAAGGAGTCCAACTCTTTCTAGTTCAAACAGTCAGACAGGTCTGACAGGTCACATGGCGCAAAAGCTCTATTAATCTGCCATCAGTATTTGAATGAAGTCGAGGAAGATTGTGATGTGCACAATTGAGCCCAGCCTGTAGGGGAATTCGATCGAACCGGCCCATCAAAACAACGTTCTTCAAACTTCAAAGACGAAACAGAGAATGAAGGAGTCTTGAGGCGGCTACAACTGGATCAAAGTCTTTCTTTTTGCTCTGAATATACGCCACATCTTTCAAAGTAAAAAATACATGAAAAATGTGGCTTGTTCTGAAGACTGTAAGTTCACTGACAAAGTGAAGAGAAGTACATACGCATTCTTACAACAGAACGCATCTTTATGCATTATCGTAATGGCTTTCTTTCCATCCTCAGGATGGAAAATGTATATGTACCCACTATGAAAAGAACCAGACTGACCTGGATTGTTATTTCTATCCATGTCCACAAAAAAAGAGGCTGAATAATGCATCCCTGAGGACATTACGGCAGATGATGATGATGATGATGATTACAGGCGGTTCAATCGAAATCCCACAGGCAGTGTAGTGTAATACACTGAAAACAATAAAAGAGCCATTTTAAGACTTTTGGGGCTTTTGGATTTGTTGGCATGAGTGCAATCGAGGTCAATTCAGTTAACATTTGGGTTACGAGCATTACTATAAATCACAATAATGTGCATCATAACAATCACACTGTAAAAGCCAAAATGAAGCCTAGCGTATGATACATAGTTTTGACCCTCCTGATAAAACAAAATGGTTTCTGTTGGGTGAATAATGCAGCAAGCCTGCGGTTATAGTAAAAAAAACGAGTTTAAACTCAGAAGACAGAAGTGTCAACGCCACACTAAGCACAAACAAGAGCGTAACTACCGAAAACGTAGCACATTATGATAAAAACGCAATTTTGAAACCCAAGATAGTGGATTAATGAACATTAGGCAACATAAGTGAGATCATGTTATATGTTGCCTGACAAATACTTAAGACTGAGGATATTTTGGATTCACCCTGATTTACGAGGCAATGAAAAAAGGCTTGTCTCAGGAAAAATCATACAAAAGAAGAAAATACTTAACAGCAGATACTGCTGTAAAAAAAAGGAGCTAAATCAGGGCATGATTGTGCAAGTCTGTTGAGGCACATGCACAGTGAATCCCATCCAAACTCCACCCGTATTTGCATGACGGGTGTTGGAGGGTCAGCGGAGGAAGCTAACGGTCAGGATTAAGCGAATGCATGCTGTGTTATACAGCGATGATGGAGCATCCTGCTCCACAGGGTTTAACTAGGGACTGGAGAGCCGGCTGGTTACGGAGCGCTCCGGTGTTTTGCAGAAGGGGTATCTGAGGTAGAAAGAGCCGGCTAGGAGTGGACAACTCCGTTCTTGGGCAGATCAGGGCTGCTGGCCACCTGTTCGGAGGACAAACTGAGAGATGACGTCTTGCTGGTCAGTGAGGACATGCTGCTGCTGACGAGACCGCAGTCCTGGACCAAACTGATGGAGCCGTTTAAGCCCTCACTACAACCAGAGAGAGAGAGAGAGAGAGAGAGAGAGAGAGAGAGAGAGAGAGAGAGAGAGAGAGAGAGAGAGAGAGAGAGAGAGAGAGAGAGAGAGAGAGAGAGAGGGAGAGAGAGAGAGAGAGAGAGAGAGAGAGGGAGAGAGGGAGAGAGGGAGAGAGAGGGAGGGAGGGAGGGAGAGAGAGGGAGGGAGGGAGGCAATGAGAACTACTGTGATGAACACAATAAACCACATAAACAGTACCGGTCAAAAGTGTGGAAACATTACTACTTTTAATGTTTTTGAAAGAAGTCTCTTATGCGCATCAAGGCTGCATTTATTTGATCAAAAATTAAAAATAAAAACTGAAATATTGTGAAATATTATTACAATTTAAAATAATGTTTTTCTATTTTAATATACTTTAAAATATAATTTATTTCTGTGATTCAAAGCTGAATTTTCAGCATCATTACTCCAGTCTTCAGTGTCACATGATTCTTCAGAAATCATTCTAATATGCTGATTTATTATCAATGTTGGAAACAGTTGTATTGCTTTTTTTTTTTTTTTTTAATTTAAAACCTGTGATACTTTTGTCAGGATTCATTGAATAAAACGTTAAAAACAACAGTATTTATTCAAAGTAGTAATAAGATTTCTATCACTTTTTATCAATTTAACACATCCTTGCTAAATGAAAGTATTCATTTCTTTCAAAAAAAGAAAAAAAAAATTACTGACCCCAAATTTTTGAACGGTAGTGTATATTGTTACAAAAGATTTATATTTTAAATAAATGCAGTTCTTTTTTCAACTTTTTATTCATCAATGAATCCTGAAAAAAGTATCACAGGTTATAAAAAATATTTAGCAGCACAACTGTTTCCAACATTGATAATAAATCAGCATATTAGAATGATTTCTGAAAGATTATGTGACACTGAAGACTGGAGTAATGGCTGATGAAAATTCAGCTTTGCATCACAGAAATAAATTATATTTTAAAGTATATTAAAATGGAAAACCATTATTTTAGTATGTATTTGAATTTCATTCAATGTAGTGGATGCAAATCATGCATTTCTAAAAGCAAATCATTGGGTGAATCAAAAATAATGAATCAAAGATAATGAACAAATAAATACAATTCACACACCTGAAATGTTACTGTTAGGAAAATATATACAAATTATGTATATTTAACAAAAAACATACACATCATTTTTATATCATTTTTTTTCTTTAGATTTTTGATTTAAATAATTTTAGTAAGATTCACTGTTATAGTTCACCTAAGAGTTAGTGGATGGTCCTCTCGTTGCAAAGCATGTTCGTCTTGTCCGTTTTCAACTGAGACCCGCTTGTACTTGCCATCGTGGTTCTCCTGAAGGCAAAATAATTTAAGCTCAAGCACAGTGATGTAAATCACGTGATCTTAACATTTCCTGAAATTCAAGTAACTGAAATTATACTCTACAATACCAAAAAAACTACTTTTACAAATGACCTTGCTTAAAAATGGATTTTCTGCTCATGAATTATTCACAGGTAATAGAATATATTAATTATGAATAATTAATAGAAGCTCTATAAATGGCATGTCTCACTAACCATGGCCATCTCCTGTGTCCTCATGTCGATCTCTCTCTCCACTTGGTGCAGCTCGTGACTCAGCTGTTCACTGGACAAACTCCCAGAGGACCAGTCCACTCGAGACTGCTGGGACATCACTGAGCTCGGCTTCTGCCAAAGGAGAGGTTGAGATGCTGAATCATGATATTTTTACATTACACGTACACACACAGTCCTGGTAAACCCTACGTCTTGGGGACAAAGCATCCTCACAAAGACGCTTTGGTGCCATTTAGTTGAATCGAACATGTTGTGAACAGGCCTTTAAAATGACATCCAGGTAGATAGACAATCTCACCTCTGGGCCGCGGCTCTGAGTCTGTTGGCTGATTTGCTGGTTGACCTGCTGTAGCTCCATCCTCAGCTGCTCACGCACCTGCACGGCAGGGGATAAACTGGATCTGCAGGATGAGCGGAAAATATTTTGCTCATTTAGGACATTTACAGATTAAGAATACACTGAAACCAAGCGACTGCTTGTAAAGAGCGGGGCAGGGCGACATACCGCTCGCTGAAGTGCCCCTGAGACACTTGGTGCGGCTGGTAGGAGTCGCCGCTCCACCCGCTGTGGTTCACATAGGTGTAGTCAGCTTAAAAAAGAAGACAAAGACCAATCAAAAAAACGAAATAATTGTGCTGCCCCATTAGCAATGCTGAAACAAAGCAGGAGGAGTTTACCGGCGTGTTTGGCAGTGTTAGGCAAGGGTGGCATCGTACTGTTTGGCGGGTAGCCCGGTTTAGACGTGCGCGAAATGGCTCCGAAACGAGACACGGTCGGCAGGGAGCCAAAGGGAATGATGGGGTCGTCGTCTTTCACGTCTGCCGCTCTGCGTTGAAGCTCCAAGCTGTGCGCTCTCAGACTTTTGCCTTTGTCTAAATTTTGCTGGGAGAAATGGTTACAATTTAGCTGAAGAACTCAACTAAATTACAATATGCTTATTACTCATTTACAGCATACTATTATTTAAATATTTTATCAAACTGTTTACATGGAATAAGCCTGAACCACGCACAAAACTCACTGGTGCTCTGTTAATATATATGGCCTTTGGTTTGTCAACAGTATGATTAGTACAAACTAGACAGAATAAACACTGATAACCTTTTGTATTGGAACAGCCATTGAAAACGGCTCAAATTTGAATGTGAGGGAGAAAACTGGACAAAATGTAATTGCAATGTGAAGCCTTTCAGCTTTAATGAACTCAGATTTACATTTTCTAATGCAATCCTTGCCCATAGAAAATTCTAAATTATGATGCTAAGGAGTTGTGGCTGATTGCCAGTAAGGGTTGAACGACGTCTGTTTTTGTGTGATTGCTTACAGCCCCAAGTCAAAAAAGCCCATTACTAAGTTTCTATAATATTCTGTTCTTGTCTATGGCAATTTTCCTTCTTTTTATAATCAGGCAGGTGAACATCTTAGAAATGTACCCACTTAAGAATAAACAGGCAAAACTTACTGTTTCCATGGAGTTCATGCCCTCTTTGGACTTCATATCCTTGCTGCCAATGTAGGAACCGAAGGTGTCACATGACCAAGGGGAATATGGGGCAGTGTAGTCCTGTTCCCGGAAGTGCCCAAAACCGTGCGAGTTCTCCTCCATGTACTGTGAACAATACAGACGTGGCAACTCATTACCAAACTGAGAAAAAAAAAATTCTAATAAAAATTTATTTAAAATGTGATTTAAAAAAAAGCTCTATATTTGATTTACTAGTTTGTAGGGCTGCACAAATTGACTAAATTTATATTAATATGACTATAAAATAAAAATAATAGCAACAACTAATAATTATTATCATTATTACAAATTATTATTAAATAAAACCATCACTATAATATTTCACTGTAACATTATTACTGTAAAATAATAAGTACAAGTAAAATATAACCATAATAATTATTATATTTTATTTTACATTACAATTGTAAAATTACAATACTGGTATTTATAGCTGTCTTCAATTCTGAATTTTGAACCATTGTTTTAGATTAAAAGTGCAGCCCTACTACCTTCTTCTGGCTTACATGGCTCTGTCCCCTCATGTCTTGAGGGTAGCTGGGGTCATACGAGTGCGAGGAGCCGAAGGGCGGCGGGGAAGCGACCTTTCTCTCCTCCAGCTGGGCCATGATCTCCTGTCTGCGACGGTGCAGGTAGTCTAGGGACGGCTGTGCTCGCGTGTAGGCATTCTGGGGACACATTATCACATTTTCTTAGGTTCAAAAAGGGACCGGTGCAGTTAAAATATTGTAAGCAACAGATCTTACCCTGTGGTAATTCCTGATTTGACTGGAGTGGTTATAGTTCTCTGAGCCGTATCTTTCCTGAGCTGATTCTTGCAGGGGCTGTAGTGGCGGGGGAATGTCCGGACTCCTTCGGACCAGTTCCTCCCGTGGGGCGAATGTTTGGGGATGGGCGTAGGCTGAATGGCGACGGCTGTCGTGGTGCGAAGGGTATCCGTAATGGGAGCTGGGGTTGGCATACTGGTGCTTTGATGGGTAGGAACTGGGATAAGAGTCCGGATATTGTGGCATGCCTGGATCTGGAGCGGGATGACGGGCGTAGCGTGGGTGGACGTGGTGGTGGGGATAAGGATTACCTGTTGAAATGAGGAAAATGGAGACTTTTTCCTATCTAAAAGTGCAACATAATGTGTTTGTTAAAAAAATTGTGGTTTTGTACCTGGAGAGTACTGGGGGGATTCATATTGGGCGGATGATGGCGGCGGCGCTCTAGTTTCAGGGTAATACAGTTCAGACTGGTGTGAATATGGGTAAGGAACTCTAGGCACAGCAGACATGTGCTTCTGTCCGACTGAGCCATCGCCGGCCACCCTAGAATTTATGAGCATTCCAGATTTTGGGATGGATTCCAATCTGCAAATCAAAAGAGAAAGTGCAGTCACTCTTTTTTCTTTTTTAAATAATAAAAAAAATTCAACTCAGATATATCCATTTGTTAATTTATATGGCAAGTAGCTGTGTAACGAGCTTAATAATGTATAACAGTGTTGTTATTGTTAACTATAACAAACTATTAAAAATCAATCATTTAATTTGTTTATTCAATATTTTAGGACTTATTTTAAGTTGGTTGCCAAGGCAAATTTATAATTTTTGTTTGAGTTTAAGTTTGTCATCTTAAATAAAATATGACAATATATTAAATATAATTATTAGATGACAAACACGAAAATGACAGAAAAGAGAAATGATGTCTTGGCAACGATCTGAAATAAAATAAGCAAAAGCACAGTTTCTAAAATGAAAATGAAAACTGAAAATATAAAAACAAAAGCTAACTCAAAATATTACTAATAGAATATAAATAATATTAAAATAACACTGATGTATAGACAACTAGTCTATTCAAAAAGTGTAAAAAAAAAAAAAAAAAAAAAAGTTGCTGCTGCTGCTGCTGCTGCTGCTGCTACTACTACTACTACTACTACTATAATAATAATAATAAATAAATGAATAAATAAATTCTTGTTGTAAATAATGCCACTATTTTGATCAATTATTTATTTTTTATTTTAAACTAAGTTATTAAATGTTAAAATATTAAAACGTTAATATTTTACAGATAATATTTAAAATATTGTTATTTTTCACATAGCTCTTAATACATGCAAATATACATATTCCTTTATATTTTAAGAAAGGAGTCATTTGCAAGGGGATCATCACATTTGGGGATCTGTGGAGTCAAAAAGTTTGAAACCCCCTGTGCTAAGTAGGTGAACGTTATTTTACCCAAGTACAACATGTTCCATCAACATCCTTGTTGATCCTGGAACAACATTTCAATCAACCAATCAGATTAGAGGGATAGTTCTACAGTTAATGTCAAGTTTAGGCTTACAACAAGGGTTAGGGGATTCTACATCAGTGTTATTCACCTATCATTTCCCTCTGATTTTTGGGATACCTTATGGGTAGGGTTAGGTTTAGGAGTAGGGATAGGCTTATTAATGTTGTTCCAGGATCAACAAAAGATGTTGATCCAGGAACATGTCTTACTTGGCAAAATCACAGAGACCGTGCCAAGTAACATCAATCAATAAACTCACGAGTCTGGAGGTGAGCCAGGGGCACTGAGGCTCCCCGAGTCCATCTTCCCCGGTTTGTGTGATGGATCATAAGACGGGTCCGAGCCTCTGGAAACCAGGTGGGCCAGAGCGGATCCAGGTCCTGCTGCTAGGATGCCGTTGGTGATGGAAGAGGATTTACGTGGAAGACCCTCCATCAGCAGCCCCTCGTCAGGTAACAGACCAGCGCCGAGGTCCATCTCGTTCAGCTGGGTCAGGGACTGACTGAGCTGCCGGCGCAATCCCAAACGTTTATTCATCTTACGGTACCTGTCGTCAGAGAAGAGAAGGTGAAGCTGGTGCTAATGCTTTTTCCGTAGTACTTAACGCACTTAATGTGTCACTCACTTTTCAAGCTCTTCCTGAGAGTGAGCGAAGGTGCAACTTGCTCCGCGAGGACAGCCGCCTTTTTGTTTCATGTCCCGACACATGTAGGTCTTGTATTTGCTGTGCTGAGGTGGCTGTGGGCAGTGAGATATGTTTACTCTTTTTTTCTGTGCAAGGTATTTGCATGTTTACAACCTGCAAAAACACGCAAAAATCGCCCCCTATACCTATGAATGAGTGCACTCAATGTGTGGTTTCGGACACCACTACAAATGGCTGTCCCCTCAAATAGTGCCCTATTTAAGGGAATAGGGGGCAATTTTGGGGACACAAAGTTTCTAAAACTTAAATTAAAATTGAAAATATAAAAATGCAAGCTAATTCAAAATAGTAAGAAATAATATAATAGTACATAAATACTAAAATAACATTGATGTATAGATAATTTGTCAATAACTGTTTCCATCCACCTATTTTTATACACATTTTGGGATATTGCATTAAAAAAAAAAACACTGAATGGAAATGTCAAGATGCACATACATTCAAAAAATTTGTATGCGCTCATCTGAGGTGGCTAATTTTTTTTTTTATTTCGATAAGACAAGCCCATAAACTACAGTGGAAACACATTTACCGAATAAATCCTTCGATGAGCAACAAAAAACTTGCGTGATTTTGCCTCAGAGGATAACTGGATTAACCAGCGGACCAATCGCATCGCACAGCATCTGAAATGTTGGTTTGATCAATGCCTGAGCCAAGGTCTGTCATCAAAATGATGTGGTATAGTTAGTATAGTTGGTAAACTAGCTATAGTTAGCTATAGTTATAGAGAATGGGGTCTCACACGATTGCGTTCCCAAAATAAACATGCCGTTTATTGGGTTTCATCTGCGTGCTCTGAGGCACAAGTCATTTATGATGTACGAAAAAGAGCCACAGGTTTCAGAAACCTGCATTTTTATTACAGATATTTTTTATTTCCCAGGAAGTGACGATTTTGTTATCTTGAACACATGGGATGGAAACCTGGGACACCGACCTGCTGCTGATCACCTCCCTTCTTGCTATGGTTCTGGATGAAGTCCACCAGGCCATGAACGACGGTCCGGACCGCTTCCAACCCTTTGGCTAGCTGCTCCCATGTGGGTGCAGGAGCATCTATCAGTGCAAAAGAAAATCAGTCATAAAAATTCAGACATTTATGTTTTTATGAATGCATAACAGTTGTACTGGCAAATGTGTGAATACAGCAGGCCGACAGACCTGGGCTGGGGTCGATGTCGGCCAGCAGCTCCAGATGGGGTCTGAGGCGGTTGAGATTGGCTGGATCTCCGGTTCTCTGAAGGGCAATGGTGAGTTCCTGAACACTCTGAGCAAAGGATGCTGGTGTTTGCAGCTGAAACACACAAAGCCACATAAACACATACCAACAGACAAAATCAACATATTTTTATGCACAATGTGATGTTTGCTACACCCTAAATGCACTCTCTACACAGGGAGGGGTGTTACTGGAGAATTTAAACATGTAACACTGGGTAGTACCTACAGCACCACCTAGTGAAATCTTAAAATAATACTTTTGCAAGTTCATACCTTGTCTATAATGGACTGCATGTGGGATTTGTGGGACTGGTCGCCGTACAGTAGAGATGACCACTGGTCAGGGGCGATACGCAGTCCGCCCTCCATTGCAATCTGAACGATCTGAGAGTCGTGTTCTCTCCGAAGAGCCTCGTATGTGCGAAACTCATCCTTCAGCTGCATCAAGGAGGAATCCTCATCACGTTTAGTGACCTGAGGTTAAAACAAATAAAATGCTATATAATTAACATTTTAAAAAAAATCTAACCTTTCTGCAGATTTTTCAGACCATATTTAACATAAATTGTTCATACAGCATCATTTTCAGCATTATGTTTGGTATACAGTACAGCAATCTGTAAATATTTTATTTTCTCAGTTTTTTCAACGTGATAACATCTGCTTACATGATGAGAAGAAACCTGAAACGACACATATTTACATAGTAGTCTGATTTAGATGATAATTTGCAAATTAATCTGTTGCTGGTAACAGTTTTGCATAATGAAAATGTGCGCCTTTAATTCATTCAGTCGTGTTTGACAATCACTACACTTTTGCCTTGAAAACACTCTGCTTGTATGAAAATGTATTTTTAGAAATTCTTAATTTTATGTTTTAAAAAAAAACTGAATAAGGGTAATAGTCTGACACAGAAATTATTCAAATCATACTTTTTTCAAACTGCGTAAAAAGTAGAGGCACCTTAAAGCAGGAGGCCCTGTAGAGGAGCTGCACCACGTGTCCTATGCTGGTTTTTGAGGCCTGTGGAAAACGTGGTTCGAGTCTCTGGACCACAAACAGGACCAGAACCTTCCGTGAGAGGGCTGAACCATCCTCCAGAGCGAGAAGAACCAGCTTCAGTGCTTCTTCCTGCATGGCTTTTGGACGACAACCAATTTTTGTTAGTACCCACAAATGATTTCATCGGCCTGCTATCATGTTATCGTGGTAAAATCTTACCAGGGCCGAGAAACTGGCAGCCTCTGGCTCTGACGGCAGCCCACAGGTTGGAGGAGAGCTGCTGGGGGTTCTGGTGCTGGAGGATGAGCTCAGTGACGGTACGTTCACCCAGAGAGCGGGCCGCCCGCATGGCCCGGATGCGGCCCTCCTCTTCCACCAGCTGGCAGTGCACCAGAGTCACCAGTTTCCGCTGCATGGGTCTGCTGAGCACGCTCTGAGCGGCGCCATTCAGCCCTGCACCTGCACCTACACGGACCAAGACCAACAAAAACTAAGTGTTAACTGATTACTAAATTACACAAAGGATGATAAAGTGAATTGTTAGGTATTCAAACAATTAAAAAAGAATAAATACATAAATAATAACAATAAAATAATTAATTACAATTAATTATAATTAAATAAAAAAATATTACAAAATTAAACAAATAAAATATTAAATATTGCATTTTAAAAATATCAAACCATTTTGTACCTTTTTTTGCTGTGCAATCGCGATCTAATTATGATATCTTTACGCATGTGATGACGCATGAATGTTTATGATGAATTACTTAAAAACGATAAACAAGGTGAGTTGTTAGGTATCCAAACTACTTTAAAGAATAATAAATTAATTAGTTAAAAAATTATTAAATAAAAAAATAAATGTAAATAAAATAAAAAAAATAATAAAATTATATAAAAAAAAATATTAAAAAGGTTTCTGTTAAATTTTGCGGTGCAATCGCAATCTTCTAATTATGATATCTTTGTGCATTTGATGACGTATGAATGTTTATGATGCATTACTTAAAAACGATAAACAAGGTATCCAAACTATTTTTTTTTTTTTTTTTTTAAATACATAAATAATAACAAAATAAAATAAATAAAAAATAATAATATAATATAATATTACAAAAAATACTGAAACTGTATTTGTTCCTTTTTGGGGTGCAATCACAATCCAATTATGTCTTAATGCATCTGATGATGTATGAATGTTGATGATTCACTTAAAAACCATAAACGCTTTAAAAATAATAATAATAATAATAATAATAATAAATACAATTAATTTGTTTCTTTTTGCGGTGCAATTGCAATCTAATTACATTTTGATGCTTTTGATGACGTATGATTTTTGATGATAAATCTCTTAAAAACCATAAAAGCATATGCTATTGCTAACTTATAGTGAATAAATGAACAAAAGGGGTGATGTAAAACAGCAGGGACCTCTGGTGTTGCTCAGGGGTTTGAGATAGAGCGCCAGGTCTTCCACACATGTGCGGGACTCCTCATAGTGCTTGACGTCCTCTGCAGCTGTCAGTAAGGTGACGGGGGGAGGTTTGGGTACCTGCAGGAGAAAAAAAAAACGACAACACTTGTCTGTTACCATGCTAAAAGATAGTTCTCGTCTATAAGGTCTTAAAAGCATTCTTCACATAACTGACCAGCATTTAATGGGGCTGTGAACATTCCTCTTTTACAGAACACGTACACTCCTACAGCATCACGCTGAGCAACCATTCTCATAACAACATGTGATTTATCACCAAAAACACAGAGAGAGGAACGACTGTTGGGCTGTCGTGGTTATGAGGTTTGGCTGATTAATGGTCATATAAATAACTGCATTTCTGAGTGCAAACTGAAGCTTTAGGTCTGAAACTTTGAAATGATAGATTGATTTTTAATTATACATGATTATTACATAATATTCACTACTGTTTAAAAATTATTTTTTAAAGAAATTAATACTTTTAGTCAACAAGGACACATTAAATTGATCAAAAGTGACAGTAAAGACATTTATAAGTTCACATTGTAGATTGTCAAACATTGATCAAGCTTCATGTTTATAATAATAAAAAAACAAATCGGTAAAACTTTAGTTTAGGGTCCAATTGTCACTATTAACTAGTTGCTTATTAGCATGCATATTACTAGGATATTGGCTGTTTATTAGTACTTATAAAGCACATATTAATGCCTTATTCTGCATCCCTTAATCCTACCCAATACCTAAACTTAACAACTACCTTACTAATTATTAATAAGCAACAATTAGGAATTTATTGAGGCAAAAGTCGTAGTTAATAGTGAGAATCGTACATTAAACTAAAGTGTGACCAAAAATTCTTTTCACCATCAAAAATATGTTTTTGACATTTGAAAATGGTAAAATGTTTGAAAATTTGACATGAACAATACGATTTTAATTTTAAAATATGAAGAAATACTTTAAAATATTTCTCTTTTTCATCCACTTTGTGACTGTCAAGTCTGATTTCAATACTCGCTGTAATTTTTCGGGACCCATCCCAACTGAATAATGTATTAATATATTAGTAGTAATAAGAAGAATAAGAATAAGAATAAGAATAAGAAGAATAAGAATAAGAATAAGAAGAAATAATAATAATAGTACAAACATATTTTACTACTATTTTTGGACATTGCATGAATAAAAACCTTTGAGTTTCTGTGTGTAGATGACAGATTTTTAAACAAATATTCCACTGGGCAGAATGTCATGAATAATATGATTCTAAATACTGAAATATGAAGATATTATTTAAAATATTTCTCTTTTTGGTGAATCACACTTTCCATTTTTGGAACCCATCCCAACTGAATAATATATTCATATATTAGTAGTAATAGTAGTAGTAGTAATCATTATTATTTTCCAATAGTAATATTTTTTGTGCTAATTTCTTTACTTTTTTTTCATAATTTTAAGGCAGTCATTTTCTGCATGTAGTTGACACATAGAAACAATTTTTAACACACTGCTCATTTCAGATTTGGACAAACAGACAGCTTTGTGTGAAAACCTTTAACGAACCAAAATATCTGCAGTTACGCAAATGTGAAAGCGTGGTATTTTTGTGTTTGCTTAAATTCCCTTATTTGAATGCAGTGCCCAATGAAGTGCTCAGTGACTGTGGTCATCTTAAATAATCATGACTAGACGATTATGTAATAGTTGTAATAGCAGTGTGTTTTACTGCCTCCTGTCATGCATTCTCACGCTTCGGTATGTCACATCAGGGCTGAAATCCAACCAGACCGGAACGACCGCGAGCTGATCTTTAGAAACATGACGCCCTGAGCTCCACCTCTCCATGCTGCACATGACACATTCTGCTCGTCCTCTTGATTCAGAATGGATGCAGTAAACACTGTGATAAACACGCTCCACCTAAAATACAACTTCTGTACTGTACTGGTCTTTTTGGCCCTTTGCCTTATGCTGCGATTGTTATCAAGATAATTTGAAAAGGAAAAAAAGTACAATGTTTGAATGACAAGGAACCACTGTAGTTTTACTTCCTCATCCTTGCTGTTCAACAGTTTAGACTGAGACAGCGGTGGGGAGAGGGACAACTTCCTCCATATAAGGCAAACAAAGTCAAAGTAAACGTGTTGTGCACTGAGCTGGCACGTAGCAGTACATTAAGGCAGTGTTTCCCAACCTTGTTCCTGGAGGCCCACTAACACTGCACATATTTCTGGTTTTGGAGTCTCTACTAAAGATCTGACGAGCTGAATCATGCATGTTTGATTCGGAAGAGTTGGAAAATGTGTAGTGTTGGTGTGCCTTCAGGAACAGGGTTGGGAAACACTGCATTAAGGTAGTCACGTTTACCATTGTTCTGCAAATTTTTGCAAGTGAAATCCAGTCATTTTGATAGGAATCTCTGCAATCAGGTGTTTTGTGTGAAAGCAAAAGGTTTCGCTCATGTTCAATTCGGTCGTGCAAATTCGGGAGTTTTTGGGGCTTGCATGGGCATTGTAGCTGTGCATTTAAGTGCCGTCATATTTTTTGTTGTTCTGCAAATTTTTGAGGGTAAAATCCAGTGTTTTTATTAGGGATCCATGCAAACAATTTTGTGCGAGGGCGAAAAGTTTCCCCTCGCAGACTCCGCTCATGTTCAAATGGGTCACGAATTTGCAAGTTTCAGGGCTTGCATGGGCATTGTAGTTGTGCATTAAGGTGCCGTCATATTTATCATTGTTTTGCACATTTTTGAAGGTGAACTCCAGTGATTTTAATAGGGATCCATGCAATCAATTTCATGTGAGGGCGAAAAGTTTCCCCTCGCAGACTCATGCTCAAATGGGTCATGAATTTGCGAATTGTAGAGCTTGCATGGGAATTGTAGCTGTGCATTAAGGTACAATCACAGTTACCGTTGACTGGCGAAATCCAGTCATTTCAATAGGAATCCTTGCAATTGAGAATTTGTGTGAGAGCAAAAAGTTTCCCCTTGCAGATTTCGCTCATGTTCAAGTTGGTCACGTGAATTTGGGAGTTTTCGGGGCTTGCATGGGAATTGTAGCTGTGCATTAGGATACGATCACATTTACCGCTGACTGGCAAAATCCAGTCATTTCAATAGGAATCCATGCAATTGGGAATTTTGGTGTGAGAGCGAAAAGTTTCCAATTACAGATTCCGCTCATGTTCAAGTTGGTCAAGCGAATTCAGGAGTTTTTGGGGCTTGCATGGACATTGTAGCTGTGCATTAAGGTTCCACCATATTTATTGTTGTTTCGCAAATTTTTGAGGGTGAAATCAAGTGATTTTAAAGGGATAGTTCACCCAAAAATGAAAATTTGATGTTTATCTGCTTACCCCCAGGGTATCCAAGATATAGGTGACTTTGTTTCTTCAGTAGAACACAAATTAAGATTTTTAACTCCAACCGTTGCAGTCTGTTAGTCGTATAATGCATGTGAATGGTAGCAAAATCTATCAGAGTAAAAAAAAAAAAACATGCACAGACAAAAGCACAGACACGTACGATCACTTCCGGTGAGTGAGTTCAATGTACAATGTACACGATCTGGCGTAGTTTACACAAGTGCCGGAAGTGATCTCTCGCGCGTATCTCTTTGCCAGATCATGTACATTGACCTCACTCACTGGAAGTGATCGCGCGCTGAAGGCTGTTGGACATAGTGGTGTATTAGAGGTAAAAAATTATATAAATACTGTTCGGTTTCTCGCACAAACCGATTGTTTCGTGTCTTAAGACATCAATGTGTCGTCACGAGCCGCAGTGTTTAATATGGATTTGTCTGTGCATGTTTTTTTTTTTACTCTGATAGATTTTGCTACCATTCACATGCATTATACGACTGACAGACTGCAACGGTTGGAGTTAAAAATCTTAATCTGTGTTCTACTGAAGAAAAAGTCACCTATATCTTGGACACCCTGGGGGTAAGCAGATAAACATCAAATTTTCATTTTTGGGTGAACTATCCCTTTAATAGGGATCCATGTGTTGGCGAAAAATTTCCATGGCAGACTCCGCTCACGTTTAATTAGGATTGTAATTGCATGAGAATTGTAGCTGTGCATTAAGGTGCGGTCACATTTATCATTAGCGGTACAATGGATCGCAGTTGGTTCGGCACGCATGTGATTTGCGGATTAATTGCTAAGTTTAACCATCACAGAGTTAAAGAGAGGCTCGTTTCAGATGTAAACACCGGATTGATTTCTCTTTACCGTTTTGTTGCACTTGAACGGACGCACAAAATTATGTCAAAATACCCATCTCGGCAAGTATTCTCTTGGTTACGTCTTAAGTGATCTCTTCGCAGATTTCGCTCATGTTCAATTCGGTCACATGAATTCAGGAGTTGCATGGCTTGCACCGGCATTGTAGCTACTAGATTTCAATAGAAATCCATGTGGATAGGAATAGAAATTTTGCGTGATGGTGAAAAGTTTGTCATGCAGGTTATGCTTATGTTAAAGTTGGTCTTGTGAATTCACCGCAATGACAAACAGAAAACAGCTTGGTTTGAAAGTGACTTCTATGGATGCGTTTACACTGCAAGTCTTAATGCACAGATCTGATCTTTTGACCATATCCGATTTTTTGGCCCGCCTGTTAACATTCAATTTAGACACGACTGGTATCCGATATCTGCGTTTACATTAATTCCCGCCCAAAGTGATTGTCGGTGATCGTTTTATTGTGCACATGGTAGACCCTCTGGTTTTGAATGGCCGTGCTATTAAAATTATTTATATAATTCATGTCGGGTGGCCATGATTATTTGCCAGCATGGACAAGATAACAGCTGTCATGGATGTTTTGACCGAACAGATATATACACAGCAAAATAACAGTAATTTTTGTTTGTTATTTTACATACAGCTCGTTAGATCTAGAATTATGAAGTGAAAAAGTAGCGCTGTAAGATTTTTTTTTTTTTATGAATTTGAACGAATTAACGAGAGAGCGAGAGAAAGAGGGAGAGAGTGCGAGAGAGAGCGAGTGAGTAATAGTGAAGCTTGTTGGTTTAATTACACCGAAGTTATCACCTCACTGATGAAAAATATAATGTAGCTTTCAGTAGTGAAGCTGTTTTATTTATAAAACTCACAGGACAGAGGATGAAAAGCAGCTCCTGAATGTTTCTGTGAGTGCGCAATTTCTTTCCTTTATAAAGTGTCCACCTCAAAGCTGCGAGCGAGCGCATCTAGGCACATCTGCATCATAATACAACATTAAAAAGCTATATTTGTGGACAAACGGGTCACCCTGGCCTTGTGGTGGCTTGGAATTCAAAGGGGAATTGGATATTTGTGTTTAGACGTAGGTCGGATGTCCAGATATTGGATATGTATCTGATTTAAAACCACATTTGGAAGTGACTCAGAACGGATGCGAAAACATTGGATCTTGTGTGAATTTTTGTGTTTACACGTGCGCAACAAATTCCTGTCTGTGTCAGATGTGAGGAAAAACTAGTAGACTCACCTGGCCGCTGACGAGCTGCAACAGCGCAGTGTTGACGGGCAGCTGCTCGATGTCCGTGCTGATGGCGGTCTGGTCGAATGGGCAGGCCTTGCGGTGCAGTTTGTTCAGGCACATTTTGCACACGGTGTGTCCGCAGCCCAGGCTGATGGGCTTGCGGTGGCTCTCCTCGAAGGTTTGCGTGCAGATGGGACACAACAGAAACTCGGTCCATTGCGGGGCTTGCACAGGCATTGTAGCAAAGCGCGGTCTTGTGTTGCACCGGTCCCCAAGATCTTCTCTTATTGCTGCATTTGTATCAATGTGCGTTTTGCGTAAAGCGATACGGCGGTAAGTCCTAGAGGTTCCACTGGAACCGATAAAGCTCTTCCGAAGACCACAGTTCTTAAATAGTTCCTGGCATTGTGGGGGCGTTCAGCACATAGTGTGAAAAACATAACCTGCAAGACAAATACAAAATTTTTATTATAAATTAATGTTATTTGTGTCTGTACGCATTATATTATTCAAATAAAACATTAAAAATGCATTTCTAATACCATACCTAAATTGAGCCTCATTTATGAAACATAAGCAGAACAAACTTGTGTGAATCAATGTCGTTACATTCCTTGTTTTTTATGAAATATTGCAGTATTTATAATAAATGATTTACCTGTGCACATTTTTATTTATTTATGTGCCCTCGTATTTTTTTTAAAATCAAAAATACTTCCCCTTCCTCTTGCAGCGACATCTCTTCTCTGAGAATGTGTATACTGTCACGAGGGCAGGGACAACCTGTCACTCACATAAGATCGACCAATAGCAAACCACAACAATCCAATCAATTCCTGCCCTAAATTTTTTCTTGTAGGGAACAAAAGACTATCGCAACTTCCGTTTCATGTCGACTTTAAAATAACTTAATATAAAAAAATAAATAAATACTCTTTTAGTTTTTCGGATACAGAATATAACCAAAAAGGTTTAATTAATGGCTGGTTATCACATTTTAAACATGAAAATCCCAGAAAATAACACTATATGGCCCTGAGAAACGTAATCCTGCTATTTAAACAGTCAATAACACATTAACAACATAAAAACACACAAAAATAACATCATAAACTGCATAATTAAAAAAACAAAACAAATGAAGTCTAAAAGATAAACTAAAAAGGACACACAGCAATAAAAACTAAATTCATTTAGTCGTTCATCTTTTTACACAAATTGTCACACACTACGCATTGAAATAACATTTAAATTATTAATCATAGATATAAGAAAAAAAAATTGTTCTGCTCACTTCATAAATAAGGCCCAATAACTTTAATGCATCACTTTTGTTTTTTGATCAAATTCCAGGAAAACTTTATGATATTCAATAGTTCAATAGATTCAAAGTTTTGTTTATTAAAAAAAATGTTTCATACTTGGAAAAATAAGTTTGAAATCTGTTTAGTTAATAATCAAGAATAATGCTAGGAAACTTCATTAAATCAATTCTTTTGTTGAAAAAAGAAAAAAAACAACATGAATAAAGATTACAATCACTAGTGCATAAAAAACGTTTTGTCATCGTAGACGTTCTTATCACTGACCCGAGTACAGTAGGTTTATTTTGGTATCAAAGAATACCAACCAGGCAAGATCTTTTTGGCCATCATCACATTTAAACCTTTTGGCTCAGCCTGACAACGCCTCTCCAGCACGACAACATGAGCTCTATAAAACATTCAGTCCCGGGAAGTCCAGAACAGCAGCAATAACCTGACTCATCATTTATTACAGCTTAGTCTGTGTACCGTACCTCAGTGCTGCCGAATATAGCCATTATATAACCAAAACAACACCTCCACAGCACAAAACCGAGGGGATTTCAAATGACTAATAGTGAGTAAAGTGCAATTGCTTCGACCGCTCCAGCGGGAGACATCACAAGGAAGCGTTTAAGCTCAAATCAGGCTATGTACCCCGCGCTGTGACTCATCAGACAAACATCAAAGCTGCGTGAACATGTTTTCAGAAGCAGGAAGGCAGGAATTCTGACCTATAGGGAACAGAAACATGAGCCATAACAAAGATCACAGTTTCTATCACATGCACGGCAGTTGCACACTCATGCTTCGGTGACAAAGGGAAGCTGAAAATAAAATGATAGGGTATTAAACGGAACACCTGTTTCCTTTCTGAATCTTGGAAAAGGTGTACAAATCGGCACTGAAACTATTCAGAACTCCACCTAAATCGCAATGACGCCATTAAGAACGTTCGCAAGGATTCCTGCAGGTATTTTTAGCACACGTTATGTGCAAGTATGCGAACTAAACCCTAGAAAAATTTAATAAAAAAATTATTTGTATATAATAATAATATAAATATACAAACATGCATTGTCTTACCTAATAGGTGCATATATATGTAACATTCAAATATGTGCTGTTATCTTCAGCAGCCACCCATGCGACTAAGGTACTTCCTCTTGTGGCAGCCATCAAAAGCACCGTTTTAGGTAGCCACACCCACTCTTTTTTCTTTCTGTCATAAATTCATTGGTACCAGGATTTCCCTATAACTATATTTAAGTTTGGTGGGCGATTGAGGAAATGGGAACCCCTCTCTCCCACTATATATATATATATATATATATATATATATATATATATATATATATATATATATATATATATATATATATATACACACACACACATACACACACACACACACATAAATATATATAGCTAGCTTTTAAGGATGGCCACTATCTAATGATACAACCATATAAACACCAACTAGCTTGTTAGGATGGCCTCTTGGTATAACGTTAACTGTATCTCCAAAAAAGTAACTGATGCTGAAAATACAGTGTAATCATGACATTGAGACCTGTTTGTCAACTAGATGTGACTAATGTAAAGGTAAATATATTTCATATGACTCAGAAAGGCCAGTCACATGCCTGACACTCATGTATGTGATTCGAAAAGAAAATTATGTTCAGATGCCAGTGTAGTCATGGAAAAAATTACCTCAGCTCAAAGCATGTTGAGACTTATCTCCTGCCATTTGTCTATTGGAAACCCCCTAAAGCAGGTTAAAAAGATTTTAAGCATCACTTGATTATCTGGAGTTTATTTATAGAACTCAACGTGATTTAGCAACAACTACAAACTACATCCATCCTACATACTGTGCTAAGAAAGAGACAATAAGCACGTGTGCATCATCACATTCCCATCAAATTTTAGCTGCCAAATGAAGCAAATCAAATGGATAATTATCAAATGAACCTCCAAGAAATTCTAGTCAAACACTTCTTGAGAAAATCTGATTTCTGTGTAATATTTCGCATAACATCGAACCCTTCGGGACAGGAAAGAAAGAGACAAAGCCCTTTGACTAGAGCTGGATATAGCTGAAATATAATAGAGCACTCACGTGAAACTTTAAATGTACAGAACCCAATTATACCTTTAAATATATATATATATAGTATATATAACCTACTCGTTTATTCAGCCAAATGCCACGCTATAATGAAGGAACATTACTTATTTTAAAAGCTCAGATTGTCAAACTGTTATGCTAGTCAGCTAGCAGGTTAATAAATAGCCATTTCTAATAAAACAAAAACACCTTACTAATACCTACCAAGCACCAAAAGATGTTTTCTACATATAAGCATTGCACATCGAATTTAAGCTAATATAGATCTGCATTTGGACAGTTTAAACCGATCTGAAATTTGAATATTAAACAGCTAGCTGGTGTGCTAACAAAACAAAGCTTGTAGCGTTCGGCTAAACGTCATTTTTTCAGTTAAAACGGAAGTATCGTCAATCCCTTGATACTTGTAATAATATTTTGTTAACTGAATCATTTTAAAAGCATACAAACTAAAAACTAACCGATGATAAAATATATTCTTAGTTTCTTACTGAATAATGTGCTCGTGTGCGTTAGCATTTATGCTACGCCGGTTGATGCATCTTAGGTAACGCTTACAACGCTCGATTGTAATAGTTTTAGGCAGTTCAGTCGAATTACACCTATATTTAACGATATTCACTGCAGAAATGTCGATTTTAGCGTTTTAATTCAAGCTATACTGCGGCATTCATAAGCTATAGACTCCTCACATTGTTTTAGCATCTATGAACGGTATATATAAAAAAAACAGAACCTAAAAGACAATAAACCTACATGATATAAGCAGTACACTATATACTCACAATATTTGGTTCAGCTCAATCTTCACAGAAGAAGGGCGAGTTTCGCCTGCTGCTGTAATGGAAGTTTCTTTGGACTGTCTGTCTGAGTCTCAGAGCTCAAGTGACTGAGAGAAGTCCAGGATTGCGCAACCGGAGATCATCCACAGATCAAGATCGTGTCCTGTATGGAGTTAAGAGCTCCAAAACATACGTTGACAGCATTGGTAATGTCCAAAATGCTGTTTTATCCCCAAAAACGGCTTTCTAGGTTTTGAAACATAGCCTATCATTGATGAGCCTCTTTATACTTGGTAGACAAGGGTGATTAGAAACTCAAGAGGTTGTGTGTAGCTTTTGTCTACATTCAAAAACATAACAAAAGTTTTGAAGAAAATGGTTCTTGTGCATGCAAAAGTCACCACCATGAAGCCAGCACGTTCTAATACTGTTGCTAATGTGCTCCAAATGGTGTTTAGTATTTTGCTGTGTGGTTGCTACGGTGTTATGAATGTAGAAACAATCTTGGGTGGTAACTTACCAGCCCAAATCAAAAGCCTTTCTGGTCCCTAGATACTTTTATATAAATCTACATGGTTTTGTTGCCAGGTGTGCTTGCCAAACGGAGATGCATTTCTCCAGATCTATCAGGATATGTGAACACGGTTGTGATGGTCAGAGATAAAACTCACAAAATGAAGTTATATAAAAGAATACGTAATTTAATTAAGAGACAGATACATGTACATAAAGTCATTTAAAAAGAACATACAAAATGATATAAAAAAAAAAAAAAAAACTCAGCAGTAGTTGTCCCTCTGAAATTGTCTGTGTCAACTTTAGGTAAATCAGCTGAGTCAAGTAATGGCAAAAATAAGAGAAGATTTTGAATTTGAAAGTTTAAAATTAGTAAAGGGAAAATGAAACAATACTGCCTTAACTGAGTCACTTCATACATGGAACTTTACTCATTTGCTGTACATGACAGAGTATTAGGTAAACAAAAAACCTTCAAGTTTCACATGAAATAAAAAATAAACATTAAGGCCCCTTTGGGTAAGGCAAAACAAGACGAAATTCACAGAAATAAAACACTTAAAAGGGTCTGTACACTTTCAAAAATAAAATCGTGTTATACTATGTAAACAAACACATTTTTGAGGACTGCATTAAAACATTCCTTGAATCCCTTTGACAAACAGAAACCACCCAGCGACCATTTAGAAGAGCTTGGGCAGCTGCCGTAACCTACTCAGATCCAGGAAATTTCCCACTGACCCCTGAGGCTCTGTGACTTCCTGCGTCCTCTGGTTTTCAGTTAGCGAGGACCTACGTTGAGGCAGAACATTCTTTGCGTCATTCTCCTTCTCTGGGTTTGTTCCGCCACGCATAAGCAGCTTCATTTTGGGCCGCAAGTCTTGAATTAACTGCTCTTGAGAGTCAACAGGAGTCGTATAAAGATTGGCGACTGCCTTGTTTGTAATGTTTTTGAGAACCGCAGCACTTTGTTCTTGGCGGTCTTGCCTAACGCTCACGTTCTTGGACGTTTCGTACTGTACGGAACACCCGAGAGCGGAGTCTACCATAACGGCATCCTCTTGCTCCTCCTCACTACTGTTTCCTCTTTCAATCAGTCCGTATTTCTTCATGTACTTACAGGTAGCTAGAGACATATTGCTGGGGGACAGTATACTGAGTCCAATGCTGCTCTTTTCAGCAGGGGGTCTTCTCAGGAGAATTGCGCTGGGGTCTGGATGTGGGCTGGAGGACTGACCGCCCAATGAGAGTCTTGACAGTTGCGAGTCGCTTAGGTACTTAAGTGCAATAGCGTTGGCCTCCAAGCTGAGGTCTACACTGCCGCTTGGTCCCCAAATGCTGGTCCCCACTGGTTCGGAAAGAGCTAGTCTTGGAATCACTGCAGCAGGGTTTATGCAAGCGAGGGTGCTGAAAAGCGAAAATGTGTTAGAAACACAACTTTTAATAATGCTTTGATTAAACAATCTGTCAGACTAGGTCTTTACCTGGCACTCTCCACAGTTGCACGTGTCATCTTTGCCTGGGAAGAGTCCAAGTCTATGTTCACCCCGAACTGTTGGAGTTGTCTCAATGTTGCACTTAAGACACGGTCCTGATCTGGTGGACTGGATCTGTGCTTTGCTTTTTGAGTTTGGGGTATGGATGTTGTCGGTGATTTCCTTGACTGATGACCTACAGGGGACAGACTTTGTCTGTTTGAGACAAGACTCTGTTGGTCTTGCTCTATCTTTTCAGCTGCAACCGTGGAGTCTTGCAGACGACTTTGCACCTGACCCTGGAGCAGGAATTAAAATCAAAGTTGGTTTGAACATTAATATTGTGGCAATTTCAAATTAAACATATGAAAATTGCAACTAAAGCATACAAATTGGGCCATACCAGTAGTTCTTGGTAAAATCTTGGGTCGTCCATTTCTCCATGTTCAGACAAATCTTTGCTCTGTGACTGCGAGTGATAATACATGCTAGCACTCTCTCCCAACACTGGACTCTGAAACAAATGGGCTCCAAAACCAGACGACATGCTGCATAAGACAAATAAAGTCACAATAAACATCAAATAAACATGGCCTGGAAAACAAAAAATATATAGCGGCCTTCTACAAACCAAGTATAAAGGAATTCAAGAGGATAACAGTTGCTAAAAAATGCTTTTTGGAAAACATAGGGCTCATTACTCGTGTTGTGGAGATGTTGGATGTAGAGGAGATCCTGGACTCTGCTTTTCGGAGTAATGAAATGCATTTTCAGATCTGAGTCTGGAAGTGACTGTACTGTCGTTTTGACCTTCAGACTTCGGCTCCATCTCAGTTTGCCAATCCAGACTTGAGGCCTCATGTGTGGGGGCCTCTTGGGGAGCGGTCCAGAACAAACTCGCCCCTAAATAACAAACAACGTTAGACAAGAACTTCATGACATTGAAAGGAACTGATAATAAATGCAACAACCTTCCGTCATAGTACCTGTTCCTACAGCAACACTGACACTTGTTCGTTTAGGTGGAGATGTTGGCGTCTGATTGGCTCTTTCCTGATGAGCATCATGTTCACCTGGAGTTGTTTTGCTCTGAGACTCAAGGAGTTTTTGAATCTGTTGAGGATAGTCTGTTAACAATCAGCGATGACAGGTCAACGCAAAAACAATTAAACTAATACGAACCTGGAGTTGAAGTAGCTTCAACTGACGCTCTTGATCCATGAGCATCCTGTATGCATCAGCAGGAAGGAGACCCACAGGGGTGTCCTGGACTTTGCAGCACTGGGCTTGACAGGAAGGGACTTGCTCAACAGAACCTTTGTTGGGGTTAACTGTGGGAACACACGGACTGGGTGATGGAGAGTAGTGAACTGGAACAGTAGGATGGCAAACAGGACTTTTTGTTGGAGATATGCGACAACCCAAAGATTGCAGAGAAGGCGAGAGGCAGTGATCCCCAGGTGGGACACTCTCAGTGCCACAATGAAAACCACAAGGATTGTGCACAGCGGTGGGATACACTGGTGGCCCTTGCCAGTTGTTTTGATACATGGGAACATGGGTGGGTTGGTTGGTACAGCAGCTGCAAGGATTGGTGGCTGGGGTGCTATGGAAGATTCTGTGTTGGGACGGATGAGGGATGGGGGTCTGGTTAGGCATTACTGAACTCTTTCTGGCACGGCTGTGACCCGATGTTGGAGGTCTGGAATAAATCGATTGGGGTTTGGTTTGAAAACCTTGTGAAGAACGGTGCCTTTGTTGATGAAAAGAGCCATTGGGCGAAGCAGCGTTCTTTGTTGAGGAAGAAGATGAAGACGAGGATACGGATGATGCTGACGAGCCATCTCTTGATCTTGTTAAGGGCAGGGATTTTCTACTCGCATTGGATTGTGGTGTTTGTTGTCCTGGATTAGGATGTAGTTTGTTTTTCGGCTGAGAGAGGACGGGAGTTAGTGGTCTTCGGATTGGGGGAGGTCCAGGGACGCTACCCTGTTCTGAAGGTCTCAACACTGAGAGGCCCTGGTGGGCAGGACTAATGCTTCGCCGCTGAACATTTGAAAGTCTATGAGGAACAGGAGTTGAGTCTTGTGTATTAACAAGACTCACGTCCAAAAAGCTGCCATCTAATACCATAGAGAGTTCTGGAACTGAAGGATGAACACGCCTAGTCTGAAGAAAAAAGGAATATTTGAACCTGTTAATGGGAATCCATCCTGAATAGAGAGGTATATCAGGGGTGCAAGGCCATAAGTTAACAAACCTGCTGACTGACAGGATGAGGGTTTGGAGATGGCCGAGGAGAGAGGTCTTCATCTTCTACACCTGAGTCATGATCACTGATAGACAATTTATTCTGAGGAGCAGCTGAAGATGCTGCAAGAGTTGTCCTGATAAGACAAAGCAGATGTAGTGTGTTATATTTCTTCTTGCTTCTTGCTATTGTATTCTGTCAGATACACTAAACAGCCAAACACAAATCTCAATCTCAAAGTTGAAATTTTAGAGAAATAAAAAGACTGTACCCTGTTAGCACAGTCTGAGAGAGAACTTCCTCAAACAGCACAGTTTCCTGATTTTGGCTCTCAGCACTGAGCTCAAATTGTAGAGGCCGTCCTTCTGAAGGCTCTACATTCTGTATTGTAAAATATGTAGTATGATTAAAATCTTAAAAATTAAAGCAATATGTACTATACAATAGGGGTGTAACGGTACACAAAACTGACGGTTCGGTACGTACCTCGGTTTTGAAGTCACGGTTCGGTACAGCAGTTTTACAAAATTGCTTTTGTTTAATTATTTTTATTAAACAGTGGTTTACTGAAAAAATTGCGTCTGTCCTTAAATAAATTCAATTACAACTAAAAGTTTCTTAAAGATAATGCTGTAAACTATATAGGGAGCCCTTACTTGCACATTACTGTAATATTAAAGGTTAACAACAAAGCCCAAACTATTAGCCTAAATTCAGTTGCTATTTATTTTTAGACATAATAATCAACACTCAAATAACACATTGTATGCAAACATGTAAACTTCACATAAGGCAGTTTTTGCATTAACTTCTAAATCTAATTATAAAATTATGTTTTTTCTCCAATTTGTTGAAATATAATCATTTATACACATGACATTTTCATGACAGATTTATTAAACATACATTAAATCATCAAGACATGACTAACAGGTTAAGTAGAATATAATGAATATATAGGCTAATATAGTGCATATATTTAGCGAAAGAGTTCATCTCTCTAGTGAACTAACAGCTGTGGACACTGAATGACTTCTGAGGTAAACATTGTAAACATTGCTACGTGACATTGTTTACAACCTTATTTTATTGTTTTATTGACGTCTTTCCGCGGTTGAAACACTGAGCGATTGCACGACATATGATATGTTTCAGTAAGTTGTAATGTATCCTCAACATACCTTCAGATATTAATTCATGTTTATTCTTTAGGAAGAGATGATCGAGTTCACACGCGCGCCGCTTTAACTGACGCACCTATACAGTGATCAGTCATGTCACATTAAAGAGCGTCAAAACGGCATTTATCGTTTGAATTTCGTGATAAAATGGACTGAATACTTAATATGTTCGTGTGGGAACTCGGATTGAAGTATGTTCCGCACTTAAAACAAGCCTACTGTTAACTGTTAAAGATTGCATTCGGAACCGTTCGGTACACACGTGCACCATACCGAAAGCCCTGTACCGAAACGGTTCGGTAAGAATACGTGTACACCGTTACACCCCTACCATACAAAAACCAAAGATTAATTGGAAAAACAATTGCTCTAGAAATATTAATTTAATTCATAATCAGATGACACATACAGTACAATACAGGTTGCATGAAAAGGGGGAAAATGTTTCCTATCGACCATGGCGTATTCAGATTTAATTTGTAAAGTACAAAGGCATAGACAGACCGACCTTATAAAGTGTGAACGACTCTGTACTGGTGAGCAGCTGAAAGCTCATTTGCTGCTGCCCGACACATGGCTTACACTGGTAAAACTCCGGATCCCGGTGAGTCAGAGAATACAGGACCACCAGGAAAGCGCCTCCCTCTGACATCACTCTGGAAAACCATCAGATGTAGACATGACCAGGAATTTTTTATTTTGATGATAATATTATTAATTTTTCCAGACATTTCACAAAGACTCTAGCAAGATCACATTTACTTTGATTTACACCAACATGCTGAAATAATTTAAGCAATAATATTAAAACAATACTTTCATAAACAACAGATTAGTAATCTACAAATATCTATAAAAACAAACAAATAAAAAAAAAAATGAAGCTGCATTCAGAATGCATTTCATTTCTGTAATATGATCAGCATTATGGGCTGTGATATCTTTGGTTAATAATTTTCATTTAATTTGAAATATATTAATCAGAATAACATTCACACAAATTTTATATTTGAGCCCTTCTTGGAGCTAACTGACTTTTTGGCAAAAGAGCAGATGGATGGGACACTCACTTGTCTTGGAGGGCGGTGCTGTACAGGTACCTCAGACACCACGCCCACACCAGGGGATTATGGATGTGTGTAACGCCACTCAACCATCTGCCGCAGGAGAACAACTGTTACACACCTGCTCTGAACATCTTGCAGGACTCCAAGCATGTAATTAACGGGGCTGAATTATAATACCTGCCAACAGTCTGAATAAAGTAGTAAGAAAGTCACCATTTAAGTACTTACATTCCTACTAATGGGAGAGTGTAAGCTTTCGGATCAGATTCAAGTATGAGGAGAAGTTTCCTGGTCTGATCCATAGTTAGAAACCTGAGACAGAATGTCACATTTTAAAACACAAAAGATTCTGAGAACAAAACATGGCCATATAAGCAAATAGAAGTGCTTCCTTACCCACGTTTCCTGCTGTTTTGGGCCACACCTGCGGGGTTGCTGAGGTTTCTGGCCAGTGCAGTAGGAATGACGGGAACTGCCCGGACAGGGACGGCATCTAGCGTGCAGGCCAGAGTGACACCCGCCCAGGACAGGTCAAAGGTGAGTCGGTCCATGTTCTCAGAGCAGCTGAGACGAGCTCGCAAGGTGAGGAGTTTGGACAACTCCAGCATCTCTTTACTGCAGCAGAAATGTTGAAGCATCTAGAAAGAGACATGGAAGTAAGCATTAGTGGACCATTTAATTTTAAATGTACATAAAATTTAAAATAAGATTTCTGGACAATTCTGGAATGAAATAAACATTTAGTTTACCCCTGCCACCCAAAAAGGTTTTATTTGAATTTAAAGAATGAAACAGGGATTAATAAAATCCTTTAAAAGATTTGTTTTATTGTTTTAATTTAATATTTATATTTACATAATGAAAATGGTGTATTTTAAATTACTTTTAAAATGAAATATACACTACCATTTAGAAGTTTGGGGTAGGTAAGATTTTTTTAATGCTTCTGAAAGAAGTCTCTTTCTACGTTCACGCTGTAAATCTTGGTGCTTAATTCTGATTTTATTGCTCAGATCCCATTTTTTTTGTTTGGCTGTTCACATTGTTTTTTAAAGGTAGGGTAAGCCATTTTTTTATTAACCCCTTTTGTTATACTGGTTAAAACTCTCTTCACATCCTGATAGCAATCAATAATAGAAGTGGTCTAAATATTAAAACATGTACATATACAGTGCATCCGGAAAGTATTCACAGCACTTCACTTTTTCCACATTTTGTTATGTTACAGCCTTATTCCAAAATGGATTAAATTCATTATTTTCCTCAAAATTCCAGAAACAATACCCCATAATGATAACGTGAAAGAAGTTTGTTTGAAATCTTTGTAAATTTATTAAATAAAAAAAAATAAATAAAAAAAATAAAGAAAATAATAATAATTCACATGTACATAAGTATTCACAGCCTTTCCCATGACACTCAAAATTGTTTCCACTGATCATCCTTGAGATGTTTCTACAACTTGATTGGAGTCCACCTGTGGTAAATTCAGTTGATTGGACATGATTTGGAAAGGCATACACCTGTCTATATAAGGTCCCACAGTTAACAGTGCATGTCAGAGCACAGACCAAGCCATGAAGTCCAAGGAATTGTCTGTAGACCTCTGAGACAGGATTGTATCAAGGCACAGATCTGGGGAAGGGCACAGAAAAATTTCTGCAGCATTGAAGGTCCCAATGAGCACAGTGGCCTCCATCATCCATAAATGAAAGAAGTTTGGAACCACCAGGACTCTTCCTAGAGCTGGCCGCCTGGCCAAACTGAGCGATCAGGGGAGAAGGGCCTTAGTCATAGAGGTGACCAAGAACCCAATGGTCACTCTGAAGGAGCTCCAGCGTTTCTCTGTGGAGAGAGGAGAACCTTCCAGAAGAACAACCATCTTTGCAGCACTCCACTAATCAGGCCTGTATGGTAGAGTGGCCAGACGGAAGCCACTCCTCAGTAAAAGGCACATGACAGCCCGCCTGGAGTTTACCAAAAGGCACCTGAAGGACTCTCAGACCATGCAGTGTTTCCCCTACAATGTATTCAGCAGCGGCGCAGCGTCATATGGTGATTGTGAAACACACGGAACACTTCACTTGTAAACTACCTATATACAGCATGTTATATGCATATCTGTTTGGGACAGAGGGGAACACGGTTGCATTCGCAGCACATATATGCTGCCCATCATAAATCAAAGCACGAGACAGACAGGGGTCGGAGAAGAACACCGTAAAATGTGACAGAATGGACGATATTTGTCTGTATTTGCAGTACACAAGCCGCGGTACAGCTGCGCGCGACAAAGGCTGGCAGTGTGAAAGCACAACGCTACCGCTCTCCATAAGCACAGCTTCTGCGCTGCCACTGCACTGCTTGCACGTGCAGTGTGAAACCGGCGTGAGAGCTAATTTCCCGAAGACAAGCCTCCATCAATGTTCAACAATAAACTATTAAAAGGTAAGTAATGTAATAGAGCAAACTGATGTGCCACATCAGGTGTATGGTCTAACGTTAGTTGTAGGCTTGTAACGTTAGCGTAGGCCTATGTAATGTTTGCATGGAAAAGCTAGACGAACGCAGGCTATTTTAACTGTCGGATAGTTAATGGAAATATGAACATATCTTGGCAAAGTATAGCCTACATTCTGCCCACTTAGGTAGTTATAAATAGGCTAATCACAAACAGACCTTTTCTACGTTTAAGGCATTAAACATACTGTAAGCTACATTCTCTTATGACTAAGTAGAAAGACGTGTTCTGATAACTTCCACATTCTCTGACGGTGTCACTTTGTGGGGCTTTGTTAGGCTTCAGTGTCACATGATCCTTCAGAAATCATTCTAATATGATGATATGTGATGCTCTTTTTTTTTTTTTTTTAAAGATTCTTTGATTAATAAAAAGTTAAAAAGAACATGTAATAATATTTCACAATATTAGGCTACTGTTTTTTTCTGTATTTTTGAGTAAATAAATGCAGGCTTGATGAGCATAAGAGACTTCTTGCAAAAACATAAATAGTATCCAAACTTTTCACACACACTTATATTAAATTTTTTTTTTTAAATATATTGCCCCTCTCTTACATTTGAGCCCCTGCCCCTGAGGAACTCTCTGCACGTCCCTGGAGGTTAGTGAAGTAAAATAGGTTATGTAAGCTAGTCACCTTTTAAACTAATGAAAAGTTTCATTTGGATTTTAATGTTCAAAATGTCTAAAGGATAAAGTAAATGAAAGTACTGGTTACATGATGTATCTAAGTGCTAAAGTGTGTTACAGAAAAAAAGATCAGTAGTGCTCACAGATTGGGTGTGGCCTTTGCCATTAAGATAACATTTTAAATAAATTGTAAATCTTTTTCTGGGTTGTGCCATTTCATTCTTCCCCTATCAATTTCTACCAATGTAAATGAAAGCTGAGAATTAACAAAAGAAAAACATGAATAATCCTGTCTAAAATTATAAAATGAAGGTTTCTGTTTGTGACCAGTTCAAGGTACGTGCTGCAATAATCATGCCTTGAATCTGTTGATGGTATGTAATATTTGTATGTCTCAAAATGTCCATTTCTATCCACAAAACTTGCCAGAAGTCATGGTTTAAGGGGTTATTTTAAAAAAAATTATTCCGGAGGTGCATGCCCCCGGACCCCCCCGGCACGCGGCTTGGTAACAACCTCAGGCACAGAACAGCACCGCTGCTGGAAAAAATTCTAGGGGAAACACTGCCATGAGAAACAAAATTCTCTGGTCTGATGAAACAAAGATTGAACTCTTTGGCCTGAATGGCAAGCATCATGTCTGAAGGAAACCAGGCATCGCTCATTACCTGGCCAATACCATCCCTACAGTGAAGCATGGTGGTGGCAGCATCATGCTGTGGGGATGTTTTTCAGCGGCAGGAACTGGGAGACTAGTCAGGATCGAGGAAAAGATGAATGTAGCAATGTACAGAGACATCCTTGATGAAAACCTGCTCCAAAGCACTCTGGACCTCAGACTGGGGCGAAGGTTCATCTTCCAACAGGACAACGACCCTGAGCACACAGCCCAGATATAAGGAGTGGCTACAGGACAACTCTGTAAATGTCCTTGAGTGGCCCAGCCAGAGCCCAGACTTGAACCCGATTGAACATCTCTGGAGAGATCTGAAAATGGCTGTGCACCGACACTCCCCATCCAACCTGATGGCGCTTGAGAGGTCCTGCAAAGAAGAATGGGAGAAACTGCCCAAAAATAGGTGTGCCAAGCTTGTAGCATCATACTCGAAAAGACTTGAGGCTGTAATTGGTGCCAAAGGTGCTTCAAAGTATTGAGCAAAGACAATTTCGTTCTAGCCTGTGTCAGTCTCCTACACAGTTTACGTTGTAAATAGTGCAGCACTTTTCGAGTTCTACGGCAGCCGATGCTGTCCACGTGAGCACTACGACGCATGCGTGTGATGACACGGGAGCTGCACTGTTTTTACAACATAAACTGCATAGGAGACTGGCACAGACTAGAAAGAAATTGTTGAATAAAGTCGTTATTTTTGTTTGTTTTTGCACACAAAAAGTATTCTTGTCGCTTCATAACATTAAGGTTGAACCTCTAGAGTCACATGGACTATTTTAACGATGTTTTTACTACCTTTCTGGGCCTTGAAAGTGTTAATTAAATAGCTGTCTATGGAGGGGCCTGAGAGCTTTCGGATTTCATCAAAAATATCTTAATTTGTGTTCCGAAGATGAATGAAGGTCTTATGGGTTTGGAACGACATGAGGGTGAGTAATTAATGACAGAATTTTCATTTTTGGGTGAACTATCCCTATAACAAAATGTGGAAAAAGTGAAGCGCTGTGAATACTTTCCGGATGCACTGTATCTTCTGTGCAAGTCACAGGACAAAAAAAAAAAAAAAAAATGTTCATCCAATCATTGCATTCTGTCAACAGATGCATTTCCATATCTCCACGCAACCTGCTCGCGCAGACAGCGCGTTCCGCAAGGCTATGCAGAGTTAGACAGACGTCAGTCACCGAGCGCCACAAAAAAACAAAACCACAAGCTTATGCTGCGCACACGCCAGGTCGTAACCGTAATTATGAGATGGTAAACTGTGATGTTCATGTCCTCAGACTCAGATTTATGCATTTCTATGTCAACAATATCAACGGCGTAATGAATCTGCAGCAGTCAGATGGTACAAGAAAGTTGTTTACGTTCTGCAAGTTGCTTATGTTCATTATTATTGTAATGTTATGTGCTTTGAGACATGAGGTAATTTAACATCTCATCTCATGACAGAATCTGCTGTGTGCGTTCATGTGTTTTAGAGGAGACGTGGCTTTGGAGAGTGGGATCTTATGCTTTAAATGCTAGCCTCTCTGAAATTGCCTACGCTACCTTTAATAGGGTGATGCGCCATGGAAACCAGAGAATTTGTGCGCAGGCGATGAGGATGCAGACGAGGATGAGGAGAAAAAGAGCAACTTTTTTTCGTACAGTTTTTCCTCAAGTTTTGCTTGTATAGATCTGTCACCGTAATACTTAGAAGTATAAACAGCTCACTGTCCCCACTGCCATCTTCCATATTCTGAGTGACAAAATAACTACCCATATGAAAAATCTTTGGAGTGACTACCATGAGCATAGAATTATGACAAATGTTGATCTAGACTAGAGTGACGTAAGTCGCATGAAATTTAATAGGACAGTTCGGATTGAGGTCACATATGAAAGTGGCTCACATCAGAATCAAAAAGATCAGATTCCATGTGGTTTGGCTGTTCACACTGTTACGAAAAAAAACTGATCCGTGTGGTATACAAGCAAAAAAAAAAAAAAAAATATTCGGATTTGGGCCACTTTTGCCTGCAGTCTGAACATAGCCTTATGTTCTTCAAGGTTGGATTTATTTAATCAAATACAGTGAAAACAGTAATATTGTAAAATATTATTACAATTTAAATAAATATCCATTTTCTATTTTAATATATTTTAAAATGTAATATATTCCTATAATTAAAGCTGAGCTTTCAGCATCATTACTCCAGTCTTCAGTGTCACATGATCCTTCAGAAATCAGTCTAATATGCTGATTTGCTGCTGATGAAACATATCTTATAATTATCACCAACGTTAATATTTTTGTGGAAATCATGATACATTTTTGCAGGATTTGCAGCAATTATTTGAAACTCTTTTTGTAACAATGTAAACATCTTTTACTGCCATCAATTTAATACATTCTTGCTGAATAAAATAATTTCTTTAAAAAAAAAAACTTTTGAACTGAAGTGAATATTAAAATGTATTAAATCACACATCCAGGTTAAATTAAGAACATTAAGAAACCACGCCAGATGGAAGCAGTGCAACACACTTATTATAATCACCTGTCTCTAAGGAACACTGTGTCACAATCAGGGCAGCTGTTACTGACAGGTTACAGGGTGAAGTTGACTACTATTATGCCTCAATAATTTGCCATAGCAACAAGAGGAAAGCGCCTCAGCCGTTAGATCCTAAACATGTGCTGTCAGCAATTCTCAGATCAGTTACCTTAAACGAGATGTTCAAATCCTCCCCAGAGTGCACCGTGCTGCCAGTAACATGCTGGGCTTCAAATACACACGGCACAAGGATGTCTCCGGGGAGCAGGGCAGTTGGTGCTTTCCCAGGACATCCCGTCTGCTCTCTTCCCGGATCAAAACGATCCAGGGTTATCGTCACACCTTCCTCGTCTAGGATAATAAGATCTAGTCACTAAAACACATCTAAATATGAAACAATCATTGTAAGATGTCCAAATACAGGCTCTCTCAGGAAATGCAACATACTAACCGCCGTCTACTGCCAGCGTTCCAAGCAGGAAACAGAAAAACTGAGGCTTGTTGGTCTGTCTAGCATGCCGGTGAGCTAAACGTAATGCTTTTTCCACAAGTAACAGTCTTGGATTCCTGAAAAACACCAAATGTTACTGAGAACATAGAAATCATGAAATTTTTCCAACAGTGTTTTACAAAATCCTCAGATCAGATCTATTAAAAGTCGTCTTCAGTAATTGCAAAAGCTGAAATATAATAAAATATTCGATGAAAGACTTTATTTCAGTTAGTTCGAATTTTTAAAGGTAAAAGTTGAGGTACTACAATGACTAAAACTAAGTCTGAAATAAAAACAAATTAAAAAGTTATATGTGAATAGAAAAATGAAAAAACGGTAACACTTTACAATAAGGTTCCATTTGTTAACAGCTTATTTCTTTAGGGTAGCTTTTACTTGATTATTGAAATTAAATAAAAAAAAAAATATTATATTTATATATATATATATATATATATTTTTTTTTTTTTTCTTTTTTCTTATTTTTTAATCTTACTTATTTTAAAGTATTGTTTGTATAATTGTGTGTTTTTTTCCCCTTCTGTGAAGCGCTTTGAGATGCTACTTTTAAAGGCGCTATAGAAAATAAAGTTTATTATTATTATTATTAACATTAATATGTATTAATCTTTGTTAATTTGTTGAAATTAACTAAGATTAAAAAAGTATTTTTCATTGTTAGTTTGTGTTAACAAATTGGAACCTTATTGTAAAGTGTTGTTGCGTTACTGAAAAATGAATAAAACTGACAAAGGTACAAACAAAGTTACTAAAACTAACATTAAAATGAAAACTGTAAGTATAAAAATATTAATGAATAATACTATAATAGTATATAAATTGAAGTAAAATTCGATGGGTTGCCAACTTGCCACAATGACTGAAGAAATGGCCAAAAATCCATTTAATTTATTACAATTTTCAAATAATATACATGACTAGGACAAAATAAGGCTAAATGCAAAATACATTTTGCTGTCCTCATGTTTCCTCGTGTTTTTCCCCCAGTACGTAATCACATGACGTTGATGGTGTAATATGGTGTAAAATATGAAAATATGTTTCACCCATAAACTTACATAAATGACAAATATAGATGACAGAAAGACTCACCTGTAAAATGAGAAATGCAGACTGACAACATCACCACTGGGAGATGGATCCCAGAGAGAGACTTTAGATGTTGGGAATGTCAGTGGAGTGAGGGCATTGTCCGATGATCTTAAAAACATGCAAAATCATTACTTTATTGAACAAAAACAACGTTTTAAAATAGTGGTTTGGGTGCAATGCATGAGAAAGCTTACCTGAGGTTTTGAAGGGTTTCTGTTCTAACACTGTTCTCCAAGATGTGGGCTGGCAACCCTTTAAAATCCACTTGTACACGACTCATCCTGTGGAAAATATGATTCTTTAATGAACTAAAGCTGAATTATATCTGATCACGCGCCAATGTTTTTGCTTGAATAGTGCGCTTTCAAAATATAGATACTCAGATTGGATGTTTTGATATTATGTTTGGCAGGTTGGGTGACTTAGCTTACATGCTAACATGACAATACTACTAGAAACACTTAAAAACCTATAACACGTCACTTAAAACGTCTTATAACTGATGCAGTATATTTAATATCTTACCTTTGGGCTGTTTGAACGCTTTTCTCATGCCTTCGTCGTGTTTTAATCGCGACGCTGCAAATCCCGTTGGGTGTGAGCGTGAATATGTATGGACCACAAATGTGTTGAAACTGTCCTGCCAGCGCTTCGAGCGGTATTAACCGCGCCAAGACGCGTGTAATGACCGCTGAGTTGATAATTTAACTCGTTTAACGTGCCAGAAAACGGAGAAATGCCAGTTGTTGTCAATAAACAATGAAATACAAGCCGAACGCATTCAGCAAACACAACAACTCGAAAATAAATTGTGGCGCTGTTTCCAGGTTCCAATGGCGGGCGCTGCAGCAGGGCGGCTCAGCCAATAGGAATCCACTTGCAAGGGACACTCGACCAATCAGAAAAGAGCAACCAGATCCCTTGCTTGCGGATTGTTTTTGAATGGGTATAGTATCAGCGTACTATTTTACACGTGAATTCAGCTTTTTGACGCTGTTTATTATTATTATTTTTTTAAACAGAAGGATGTTATAGAATACATGAATTTATATAATGGTAGTAATAGTATATTTGTGACCCTAACTGCTTTTGAATATCTTTAACAAAATTTTATTCTGATTTCATGGGTCAGCATAAACAGATCTGACATATAAAGTAGGCTATAATAAATAAAATATATAATAAAATACTCAGCACACAAATTTGCACTTGTTGCTCGAAAAAATAAGTAATTTGCTGATGTCTTGAAGAATTTGCAGATACTTAAATGGATGTTTACATCATTCTATCTGATCCATCATCCATCCACCTACCCATTTGTCCATCCATCCATCCATCCATCCATCCACCTACTCATTCATTCATCCACCTACCCATTTGTCCATCCACCCATCCATCCATCCAGTCATCCATCCATCCATCCACCCATTTGTCCATCCATGATCCATCCATCCATCCATCTACCTATTTGTCCATCCATCCATCCATCCATCCATCCATCAGCCTACTCATTCATTCATCCACCTACCCATTTGTCCATCCATCCACCTACTCATTTGTCCATCCATCCATCCATCCATACATCCACTTATTTGTCCATCCATCCATCCATCCATCCATCCATCCATCCATCATCCTTCCATCCATCCATCCATCCATCCACCCACCTACCAATTTGTCCATCCATCCACCTACTCATCCATCCATCTACTTTTAAAAGTAATGCATTTCAACATTGGGTTACTCTCAAAAAAAGTAATGAATTACATTACTTAGTAACTTTTTATGGAAAGTAATGTTACATGTTATTTTGACTTACTTTTTCTCTCCTGGGCTGGGCTTGCTTGTCTGTTTTTTAATAACGAAAAACAAAAGTTCTATTTTTGGCAAATGTAAAGACAATGTTGTTTTGTGGCATTTTAAACATTTTATTTCAATCCTTAATGCAACTTAAAAAGATTAGGCCATAGCAACTTAAAAAATTACTTGCACTATTGATTGGTTGATTGAAGTTTAATTTAACTTCATTTATAATTTACTTTTATATATTACTTATTATTTATAAGTTATTATTATTATTAATATTATTATTATTATTATTATTAGTAGTGATAGTAGTAGTATCAACATCATCATTATTATTATTATTATTATTATTATTAGTAGTAGTAGTAGTAGTAGTAATAGTAGTAGTATCAACATCATCATCATTATTATTATTATTATTATTGTTGTATGTAATCCATGTCATTAAATTTCTTTTCCCTTGAAAAAATAAAGTAAGGGATTTACTCTTAATTTTGATGTAATTTAATTACATAACTTGTGATGTAATTGGATTAAAAACTGTACAGAATAATTCTATATAAAACAATAGTGGATTTAACATCAAAATTCTAATGAATGTTTTTATGTAACCTTCTCCGTTCAAATACTTTGGTCAGTTCAAGAATAGTTTATGCAGTTGCATATGATTTATTTGAAAGAATTAAAAGAGCAGTTTCATGTCCTTGTATTATTTAACTGGTCGCAGATGAAATGGGATTTAGAAAGTAATTAGTAATGCAATACTTTTTAGACAGAGTAGTACAGTATAATTACACTGTTGAAGATGTAGTAACTAATTAATAGATTATTTTTTTAGAGTAACTTACCCAACACTGATTATTATTATTATTATTATTGTTATTATTATCATTAATGACTATTATTATTATTATTATTATTATATGATGGGTCATGGGTGTATGTCTGTGTGAATGGATGAACATTCAGCTCCTCTTCAGCCCCCCTCATTCCCTCACCCGCTGTTTCCGCAGCAACAGGGAAAAGATGGCAGCCCTCGCGACCCTCACTCAGGTAATACCAGCTGAAAACACCCATTACAAGGAAATAGTGAGGAAAAACACCGATATGCACAAATAAATCTAAGAATTAGACTCAAATCGACCTCATTATTTGCGCTACCGGGTCGTTTGATTGACATTTATAGCGAAAATGTCACGGGCCTCGTCAGTCGGGTCAGATTGCTAACCGATTAGCTCGCTTTATATCGCATGTCTGTGGTGAAATACGAGAACAACAATGTATTTTTCAATGAAATTTGCTATAAACATTCAGTAGTAAGAACATATAACGATAACGGCCATTTATATGAATGAGAAATACAGTAAACAACAGAGTTGAACTAATGTAACTAGCTAGCCGCAATATATCAGAACATCATGAACACTTAAAAACTGTCAGTACGCTTTAAATATAAAGTCATAATTTAAGAATATGTGTATAGTGCAATAATAAAAGCTGCTAAATTATATTGAACAACAATGTAATATAGATATTAACTCTCATATATGATAATGGGTGTTGAACCGCTAGTTTTAGCTTAGCGGTGATGGGAATTAGTGAGCATCAGTAATCTCACTGTACTGCCTGCTTTATGAACTGTAATGGATTAAATTGTATAGTAAATACAGTTATGTGCACAACACATATTAGAATAAATATAAAAAAACTAATTACATATATTATTATATAACATTATTAGTGTTATTTTAATATTGTTTATATATTAGTATTGTATTTATTAATATTTGGAAACAGCCTTTTCTTTATTTTTCACTTCATTTAATTTAAAGGAGTGGGCGTGTTTGTACTTTTATTTACTTTTGTTTTATAAAAAATATTCAATCACAAACTATGCATCATTTAAAGCTAAAACACTCAAGATTCATGTTCTGAACTTGTTTTTGCAATAAACACACCAGAGAGGAAAGGGTTAAATGAAATGCTGAAGGACCGGCCATGTAAACATCAACAAAATAAACGCAGTACTCATCTTTCATCTCCTATCGTGCAGATCAGATCGGACGAAGCCAAGAAACACCAGCATACATTTCAATGTAAGGGTCCACTCTTCAAAATGCATCCCACTTTTTAATCCAAAACAATGAAAAAATAGGGAAAAAAACAAAAAATCCTTCTTTGTATGCATGAGCGTTTTGAGTTAGAGTAATCAATCATGTCCATTGTCAATTAAATATCGATTCTAATCCGTATTCCATCATTCTCGCCTGTACTTTGGACTCTTGCGCTCAAGTTGAGCCCTCCCTTGCCTCTCTCCTTCAATCACAGGCGTTCTGGTGACTCAATATATCCAGGAAGCGCATTACAGGCTTGGCGAGATGTCAATCATCGCACCCATGGTTTTCGTTGGATAAAGCCAATCAATGCCTAGCCATTGCCTTGCCAAAGTTTTGATAGATGGACGTAGTAACCAATCAAAAGGCGTCATCTTGCGCAATTTTATGTAAATAGCATTGGTGAATACTACTCATGCTTACGTTTCCATTGACTCCCTCGTGTCTGTCAGTTTACGCACACACCTTGACTGTATGACAGACAGTTCTTATCAACTAAATGAGTTTTTTTACACTTTGTAAATTCTGTAAATAGTTGCTTTAGTTTTTCAGTTTATTATTATAATTAGCAGTTTATTGCAGATTTATTTGAGTGAAAAACTACGAAGTGGCCTTTTTGAAAGGACGCCTAGACTTTTCTTGACATAAAAGCTTACAGAAGCTACATTTTTGAGAGTATCATCCTCAAATTTTAATCAAAACATGATCAGACATTCAGTTTTATATTTAGGTTATTTTCAGGCCTTTAACATTAAAGTCTCATCCATTTTTCCCTAAGTGAATTTCAATTAAAAAAAACGTGAGTCACTTACATGTATATTTTACCTTGTTTTACTGTTCCTATACTACTTTGAGTTATTATGACTCTTGGGTAACAAAATTTCAAGTGTCTAGTTTAAAATAAGACCAGATTTATGAATATAGACTATAGGGTTTAAGAGCTGCAGACATTTTTATTTGGGTATGTCGTTTTCAGAAAATTCTCAAAAATAGGGGTGCAAGTTAAGAGGTTAACAATTACATAATAGTAAAATTAATATTAAAATTTCTAATAATCAGGCATATTTTTCATTTACCATAATGCAATTTATTTAATCATAAAGTTTCTCTTTCTCTTAGCTGTCAAGCGGGAACCCTGTATATGAGAACTTTTACAGACAGGTAAGGCTTAATTCTGTTATTCTAATTTTGTAGACTGTATCATAGTGATCTTCTTTTTTTTAATAGATCAATCTTTTTTTTGCAGCAAAAACCATATTTCACCCTCATTTATATGTGTTTTTTAAAGGTCGACCCAGGAAACACCGGGAGGGTTGGACCTACAGAGGCTGCCTTGTTCTTGAAAAAATCAGGCCTGCCAGACATCACATTAGGAAAGGTTGGTGTTTGGGTAAATCAATGCAAAACTTGTTCTGAAATTGTACTTGGATATTCATAATCCATAATTACCTACTGTCTCTTCTCAGATCTGGGATTTAGCCGATCCAGATGGCAAAGGTTTCTTGGATAAACAGGTAAAAGTATCATAGTTTATAAGAGCATCAGTCAGGATCAGAAACTGAATGCTAACTTGATCCCATTGTGGTTTATCAGGGATTTTACGTTGCTCTGCGACTCGTGGCCTCCGCGCAGAGTGGGCACGACATCAGCCTTTCCAGTTTAAACCTCCCCGTTCCTCCTCCAAAATTCGTAAGTCTCAGGGTTTAGGGTTGAAATCATTGTATTCCATGCAGTATGAGCTCACAGACATTCTCATTTCTGTTCTAGAAGGACCACAGCAGCCCGTCGCTGAGTTCTGTGACATCAACCAATGAGAGCCACTGGGCTGTGCGAGTAAGTTATTTTGATTAGTTATTGGTTATTAGACTGCAAATTGCTAAATATTTATTTTAAATCCTGTTTGTTTTTTTTTTCAGCCTGAAGAGAAGAGCAAATTTGATGGTATTTTTGAAAGTCTTGTCCCAGTGAATGGATTACTGTCCGGTGAGAAGGTCAAACCAGTACTAATAAACTCCAAACTACCTGTGGATGTTCTTGGAAAGGTAAAATTCAAATATGTACTTAAAAAAATTAAGACCATCCATCCATCCATCCATCCACCTACCCATTTGTCCATCCATCCACCTACACATTTATCCATCCATCCATCCACCTACCTACCCATTTGTCCATCCATCCACCTACTCATTCGTCCATCCATTCATCCATCCATCCATCATCCATCCACCTACCCATTTGTCCACCCATCCATCCACCTACTCATCCATCCATCCATCCACCTACCCATTTGTCCATCCATCCACCTACTCATCCATCCATCCATCTACCTACCCATTTGTCCATCCATCCACCTACTCATTTGTCCATCCATCCACCTACACATTTATCCATCCATCCATCCATCCATCCACCTACCTACCCATTTGTCCATCCATCCACCTACCTATTTGTCCATCCATCCACCTACCCATTTGTCCATCCATCCATCCACCTACTCATTTGTCCATCCATCCATCCACCTACTCATCCATCCATCCATCCATCCATCCATCCATCCATCCACCTACCCATTTTTCTATCTACCTACTCATTCATTCATCCACTTAACCATTTGTCCATTCTTCCATCCACCTACTCATTTGTCCGTCCATCCATCCACCTACCCATTTGTCCATCCATCCATCCACCTACTCATTAATTTATTCATCCATCCATCCATCTACCCATTTGTCCATCCATCCATCCACCTACTCATTCATCCATTCATCCATTCATCCATCCATCCATCCATCCATCCATCCACCTACTTATCCATCCATCCATCCATCCATCTACCCATTTGTCCATCCATCCACCTACTCATTCATTTATTCATCCATCCGTCCGTCCATCCATCCAACCATCCACCTTCCCATTTGTCTATCCATCCACCTACTCATCCATCCATCCATCCATCCATCCATCCACTTTTAGAAGTAATGCATTACAATATTGGGTTACTCTCTAAAAAAAGTACTGGATTACATTACTTAGTTACGTTTTATGGAAAGTAATGCATTACGTTACTTTTGCCTTGCTTTTTCTCACCTGGGTTGGGCTTGCTTGTCTGTTTTTTAATAACAAAAAAACAAAAGTTCTATTTTTGGCAAATGTAAAGACAATGTAATTATGTTCAACACTCTTACTTCAGCAATAAAAACAAAAAAATGAAACAAATTTGATGTTTATCTAAAGTCACTTTTGCTTATTAGTACTTAAATTGGATCATCGAAGGTCGGCAGCAAAGACATTGGTTAATAAAGTGAGATTAAATACATAAAGTATATTTGTGTTATTTAACATGTTTAATTATTGCAGGTTTGTGTAATATTCAGAGTTTGCATTTCACTGTTTTAATTCATTTTGAGGAATACACAGCGCACAACGCCTCTGCCTCTTATTCCCGATTCCTCTCAACATGGGGACAGGAGAGATGTCAGTCTATAAATGGGAAAACAAAGTAACGTGCGTTACTTGTTTGAAAAAGTAACTCAGATATTTTGTTGTAAATTTACTATATAAAATACAATACATTGCTAATGTAATAAATACTAGGGATGTCCCGAGCCGATGGCAATGATCAGTATTGAATCGGATTTAAGCATTTTTCTAATTAAGCTATTCTAAGCCCGATCCTTCATAACGTCAGCTGTCATGTTGGTGTCGTGCAGTAGGTGGTGGTATGCTTAAATGTGCATGTGACGCACGAGAACTAATGAGGTCTGTTGTAGCGCATAACGCACGTGCGAGCTTCCGTTTAGCATATTTTATGCACACTTTTGTAAGTAATAACTTGAAAGTCATTTATTTACTGTTTATTTTTATCTGCCGTCAGACTGTCTGAGACGTCGTTACTATTTGTGTTGCATCTTGCTTTGGACTTGACTGACAGACTGGCATTCTGACACTGCGAGCTTTAGGCTTTCTAACCTTTTCTCAATTTTTTTTCTTTTTATTGCAATTATTCTGCTTATTGTACATATAAAATACAAGAAGTTTTTATCAGTAGTACCATATATATATATATATATATAAAATTGTGACTACACCGTCTGTTTACAATGTCCATTGTAACAGATGTTTACATCTACGTGTCTTTATACAGTGTGTGTATGTACAGCACCGGTCAAAAGTTTGGAAACATTACTGTTTTTAATGTTATTGAAAGAAGTCTCTTCTGCTCTTCAAACCTGCATTTATTTGATCAAAAATACAGAAAAAACAATAATATTGTGAAATATTATTACCATTTAAAATATAATTTATTTCTGTGATGCAAATCTGAATTTTCAGCATTACTCCAGTCTTTAGTGTCACATGATCCTTCAGAAATCATTCTAATATGCTGATTTATTATCAGATTTGGAAACATGTTGGAGTTGTGCTGCTTAATATTTTTTTATAACCTGTGATACTTTTTTCAGGATTCTTTGATGAATAAAACGTAAAAAAAACAGCATTTATTTAAAATAGATATCTTTTCTAACAATATAAATCTTTACTATCATTTTTTATCAACTTAACACATCCTTGCTGAATAAAAGTATTAATTCCTCAAAAAAAAGAAGAAAAAAAAGACTGACCCCAAACTTTTGAACAGTAGTGTATATTGTTAGAAAATATTTATATTTTAAATACATGTTGTTATTTTTTTAACTTATTAATCAAAAAATCCTGACAAAAGTATTACAGGTTATAAAAAAATATTAAGCAGCTCAACTGTTTCCAACATTGATAATAAATCAGCATATTAGAATGATTTCTGAAGGATTATGTGACACTGAAGACTGGAGTAATGGCTGATGAAAATCACAGAAATAAATTATATTTTAAAGTATATTAAAATAGAAAACCATTATTTTAACCCTTGTGTATTGTTCAAATTCACTACCCTTTCGTTATGTTCGGGATGAAAACATCCACTAAATTAAACTGCTGTAAAAATGTATCAGATAAATATTTTTTTCAATTTTTTTTTTTTTTGCATAAATCTGTTAATCAACCTCAGTCCTGATTAAAACTACTAAATGTTTAAAAAAAATCCAGGATTTTTACTCTTTAATTGCCAAGTTCATAAATGATGTCACTGATTTGGGGAAAAACACACAAAATGACTTATTTTCAATATAAAAAGTGATTGTGCACTGTTTTTTTTTTTTGTTTACCTTTTATCACAGTCTTGGGCATGTCAAAGATTAGTAACAACATTGGCTTTGATGCATTGTTAGTTTTTGTGCAGCATCAGATTTAAATTTTTTCTCCCTCATTTATATGCTGTTATACTCCATATAAAAGCCAGAAACTAAGCTTTTTTTTGCACAGGCCTATCTAAAGGGTTAATGGTGCCACCTGGTGATCAACAGTATTGGTGATTGACAGCTTTGCAATCAAAAAATGTCGTTATAATGGAAGTCAATGGGGCAAAAACAAGCCATGAACAGTAAATGAGGGAGAAAAAATTAAAATCTGATGCTGCACAAAAACTAACAATGTATCAAAGCCAATGTTGTTACTAATCTTTGACATGCCCAAGACTGTGATAAAAGGTAAAAAAATATCCAGTCCACAATCACTTTTTATATTGAAAATAAGTCATTTTGTGTGTTTTTTTTTCTCCCCAAATCAGTTTTGAATCAGTTTTTGAAAATCATTTATGAAAGTAAAAATCCTGGATTTTTTTTAAACATTTAGTAGTTTTGATCAGGACTGAGGTTGATTAATAGATTTATGCAAAAAAAAATATTTATCTGATACATTTTTACAGCAGTTTAATTTAGTGGATGTTTTCATCCCGAACATAACGAAAGGGTAGTGAATTTGCCCACAGTGTATTGTTGAGGTTTTTTTTTAAATTTTCAAAGCATTTTCCCAAAATATGTGTCAAAATAAGATTTGTCACCAAAAATCATTCCATTTGCTGAAACACAGAGACAGTTGTGGCCAAATTAAGACTCAACAGCACCCCATAGTGGACGAAAACGTCCCCAACATAACATAAGGATTAAATTGTAATAATATTTCACAATATTACTGTTTTTTTCTGTATTTTTGATCAAATAAATGAAGGATTGATGAGCATAGGAGGCTTCTTTCAAAAACATTAAAAATAGTAATGTTTCCAAACTTTTGACCAGTATGTAGATAGATAGATAGATAGATATAAAAAGAGAGAGCAATAATTGTATTATTTACAGTCATGCCAGTATTGGATCGGGACTCTGTATCGGCAGATACTCAATATTCAATGACTCGGATTGGATCGGGGGACAAAAAACTTGATTGGGACATCCCTAATAAATGCATATAATTTAATATTCATTAAAATATTTATTTGCAGTTATTAATATTACATTTTAAAATGTAATTTCAATAATACAAAAATATCATTCTTATATGACTGTCTGATCAGGTGTGGGATTTGAGTGACATCGACAAAGACGGACACTTGGACAAAGATGAGTTTGCAGTGGTGAGTAATTTATTTTTTGTGCTATTATAAAATCACACTCATAATAGCACACTACATATAGTTATTTAAGCTTATTGTGTGGAACAGAAAACAGTGTGTGCATGAAGTATGTACTAAATGTGCCAAAATGTTCAGCATACAATAAAAATGTCTGTCCAGGCTATGCATCTGGTGTACCGTGCCCTGGAGAAAGAGCCCGTGCCCTCCATCCTGCCCTCCTCTCTCATCCCTCCATCTAAAAGGAAGAAGTCCTCAGGGTCTCTGTCTAACATGGTGCCAGTGTTACCAGGCAGCCCACCGCCACCTAAAGACAGCCTGCGCTCGACCCCCTCTCACGGCAGCATGAACTCTCTCAACAGCGCTGGGAGTTTGTCCCCAAAACACACCCTCAAATCCTCACAGGTATTTTTGCTGCGTTTTCATGTTTATGTCATACAGAAGAATTAAAGAGGGTCTGATGTTTTAACTCTTATCATCAGCATTCGGCAAACTGGGTGGTACCAGTTGCAGACAGAGGCCGCTATGATGACATCTTCCTCAAAACAGACTCTGATCTTGACGGCTTCGTCAGCGGCCATGAAGTTAAAGATATCTTCATGCAGTCCGGCCTTTCTCAGAACCTCCTGGCACATATTTGGTACCATTTAAAATGTGCTTTTGATTTTTATCTTCTCTCTTGCTGTTGTGATTGGCACATTCATATTCCTCTTGTCTTTGTCAGGGCTTTGGCAGACACTAGGCAAATGGGCAAACTCACACGTGAGCAGTTCTCCTTGGCCATGTATTTCATTCAGCAGAGAGTGAGCAAAGGCTTGGACCCTCCACAAGCTCTGACTCCAGATATGATCCCACCATCCGAACGCGGCACACCTGGACCTGTAAGTCATATTAGCACGTTTACAACTGCACGCTCATCATGGGCTTCTGCACCTGACTGAAATTTTGTAGGTTTGAATCCCAGAGGAAGTGATCCATGGTTCATGAAGACTGTCCATGTAATAAGTGTACAGTCTTTAATTGAGCAGTATCTGCCAAATGACTGCTTGAGTGAAATGTCCTTGTCCAGTGTTATTGTTAACTAAAAATGTTTTAAAATTGTTTAAAAAAAATGTCAGCTTTATTTGTAAAAATTAAGCTGAAATTAAATAAAATGAAATATAAATATTAGACAAAAAAAATGTGAACTGGCAAGATTCTGAAATAAAATAAGTTGAAGTAGTAAAATTACTAAAACTAAAACCAAAAAGAAATATAAAATAATTAATACTAATAATTGAAAGCACAAGCACATAGCAGAATTACGAAAACTTCATGAAATATATATATATTAGGGGTGTAACAGTACAAAAAAAAAATCGGTACGGGTTCGATAAAGCAGGGGAGAGAGAACTAAATATAAAATAGCTTTTTTTTTTTTAATTAAACAGTGGTTTACTGAACAAATTGTGTCTGTCCTTAAATGAATTCAATTATAACTAAAAGTTTCTTTAAGATTAAAAAATCTATATAGGGAGCCCTTACTTGCACATTACTATAATATAACAACAGAGCCCAAACTATTAGCCTAAATTCAGTTGCTATTTATTTTTGATATAATGATCAACACTCAAATAACACATTGTATGCAAACATGATACGTTATATGAAACATATGATACGTTTCAGTAAGTTGTAATGTATCCTCAACATACCTTCAGATTCATGTTTATTCTTTGACTAGGAAGAGAATAGATGATCGCGTTCACTCGCACGCCACGCTGCCGTTTGAACTGTGTGATGTATGTGTGTGTGTGTGTGTGTGTGTGTGTGTGTATATATAAATTATAATAATACTAAAATAACACTGTCCTAGTATTTTGCCCCACAATCTAAAGTAAAAACAAGACCTTATGTTTTGCATAAAGAAAATGCCTATTTTTGACATCACTGAGATCCTTTGCATTGACATTCCTTTTTTTAGTGCAAAAAATATATAATTTAGATTAATTATTTGTCATATATATTATTTATATTTGTTGTATTGAATTGAATTTAAAGATAAAGTTAATCTCATTCTGATAATAAAAAAAATCATCCTGATTTTTTCCCATATACACTTGTAAATTTCATTTAAAATTAGCATAATTTAAATACAACAAATAGTACTATGCTAAATAAATACTTTTTAACACATTATTCAATTTATTTTGTATTTATTTTATTTTTTGTAAAAATTAAGCTAAAATGAAATATAAATATTAGACAAAAAAAACGTAAACTGGCAAGATTCTGAAATAAAATAAGTTGAAGTAGTAAAATTACTAAAACTAAAGCTGAAATAAAAATAAAGCTAAATAGAAATATAAAATAATTAATAATAATAATAATTAAAAACACTAGCACATAGCAGAATTACTAAAACTTAATGAAAATGACTAAAGTAAACTTAATTACTAAAAATTAACTGAAAATGTAAAAAAAAATAAAACCTATATTTATAAATACTATAATGGTATTTAAATCATAAAAACAAGACCTTATGTTTTTTGCATAAAGAAAATGCCTATTTTGACATCATTTTGCATTGTGACATTGTTTTTTAAGCAAAAATATATTATTTAGATTAATTATTTGTCATATATTATTTACGTTTGTTGTACTGAATTTAATTTAAATCTAGAGTAAATCTTATTCTGATAATAAAATAAATCTCATAATAAAAAATCATCCTGTCCATATATAATGATTTAAAAACATATTGTAAATTTCATTAAAATCAGCATAATTTAAATACAACAAATAACACTATGCTAAATAAATACTTAATTTTAATAACACATAATATTTAATTTATTTATAATTATTTTATTTTTTTGCATTTCAATCTGAAACAGTCACAGTGAAAATAAAGCTGGAAAATGCAATTTCACATTTCAGATAAAATATTTTCTTTGATTTTTCTTTTTTTTTTTTTGTGTGTGTGTATATGTATGTAAAATGAATGAGCAATGTGAACTGAAACAATATCACTTTATAATTTAAATTAAATGGCAGAAGGTTCTTGCTTTAATGGGTTAATGTGAAACAGCACAGTTTTTGTCCCTCATTTTGAAGAGCTTCCTCTGTTTTTTTTTAGAGTCTGTCAGGATATATGACACCAGTGGGCTCTGAGATGGCCGCACTGAGCGAGATGCGCCGGGTAAAAACAGCCTCTTTATCTCTCTCTCTCATTCTTTCATTACATGTATTTCCACTTAAGTAGCATTTGTTGTGTTTCTCCAGTTAGGATTTCAAACCCTGAACGCTTAGATGAAACTGTAGTCATTCACAGTACATCAAGAGAGCCACTAACATCTTATCACAAACACAATCCAAATATCTCACCAAACAATCTTCTGTTCCTTTCCATCCACATTTCAATGCTGCTGATGTTTTATGCCGTTATTCACTGGCTAAAATCAGGCAATAATGTTCAAGTTATGGGTAGGTAACGTTTAGAAAAAGACTGAACAAATGCTTTCGATGGTCTGTTAGCCGAGACGTTGAGTTGGAAAGCATTTGTGAGAGATCCAGTGCTGTGAAATGGTGCCGTGTCTTGACTTCCCCATGTTTTGAGCATCAGAGGTGGAAGACAAGCTCGTCTCTGCTCCCGTGTGGTGGCTCCTTGCTGTTCTCTTCCCTTCTGTTTGTGTGGTGCTGTGCTTATGTGTGGTTCAGATGCATCAGGACTGACTTTATTTGCTGGACCCCCCCTCATACAGGACAGCTCCAGCTCCGTGGGTTCAGGCGAGTTCACCGGGATTAAAGAACTGGACGATATAAGTCAGGAGATCGCACAGCTGCAGAGGTAATACAGTACACTGGCTCTGGGATAGATTTGAATTGCTAAAAGAAAAAAGTTCACGTCAAACGATTCATTCACGATTCTTTCCTTAGAATTAATGTTTTTTAGAACCAATGTCATTCTTTACTACTATTTAAAAGGTGAAGTTTTTTTTTGTTTTTTTTGGGAAGAAATTAAGATTTTTTTTTTTCAGCAAGGACACATTAAAATAATCAAATGTGACAATATTTATTCTTTTGAGCTTTCTATTCATCAAAGAATACATCCTATATATATATATATAATCTCAATGTCATTCTTTACTAGTATTCAAATGTTTGGGGTTAAGTTTTTTTTTTTTTTTTGGAAGAAATTAAGATATTTTTTTTCCAGCAAGGACACATTTAAAATGATCAAATATATATATATATATATTAGTGCTGTCAAATCGATTAATTGCATCCAAAATAAAAGTTTGTGTTTACATAATAGCTGTGTATAATTATTATGTAAAGATTATTTGAATACACACACATACATGTATATTTTTAAGAAATATTTGCATGTATATACTGTATATATATTTTTATTTTATATAAATATAACACATTTTTCTTAACTATATACATACATGCATGTGTGTGTATTTATACACTCACCTAAAGGATTATTAGGAACACCTGTTCAATTTCTCATTAATGCAATTATCTAATCAACCAATCACATGGCCGTTGCTTCAATGCATTTAGGGGTGTGGTCCTGGTCAAGACAATCTCCTGAACTCCAAACTGAATGTCAGAATGGGAAAGAAAGGTGATTTAAGCAATTTTGAGCGTGGCATGGTTGTTGGTGCCAGACGGGCCGGTCTGAGTATTTCACAATCTGCTCAGTTACTGGGATTTTCACGCACAACCATTTCTAGAGTTTACAAAGAATGGTGTGAAAAGGGAAAAACATCCAGTATGCGGCAGTCCTGTGGGCGAAAATGCCTTGTTGATGCTAGAGGTCAGAGGAGAATGGGCCGACTGATTCAAGCTGATAGAAGAGCAACTTTGACTGAAATAACCACTCGTTACAACCGAGGTATGCAGCAAAGCATTTGTGAAGCCACAACACGCACAACCTTGAGGCGGATGGGCTACAACAGCAGAAGACCCCACCGGGTACCACTCATCTCCACTACAAATAGGAAAAAGATGCTACAATTTGAACGAGCTCACCAAAATTGGACAGTTGAAGACTGGAAAAATGTTGCCTGGTCTGATGAGTCTCGATTTCTGTTGAGACATTCAGATGGTAGAGTCAGAATTTGGCGTAAACAGAATGAGAACATGGATCCATCATGCCTTGTTACCACTGTGCAGGCTGGTGGTGGTGGTGTAATGGTATGGGGGATGTTTTCTTGGCACACTTTAGGCCCCTTAGTGCCAATTGGGCATCGTTTAAATGCCACGGCCTACCTGAGCATTGTTTCTGACCATGTCCATCCCTTTATGACCACCATGTACCCATCCTCTGATGGCTACTTCCAGCAGGATAATGCACCATGTCACAAAGCTCGAATCATTTCAAATTGGTTTCTTGAACATGACAATGAGTTCACTGTATTAAAATGGCCCCCACAGTCACCAGATCTCAACCCAATAGAGCATCTTTGGGATGTGGTGGAACGGAAGCTTCGTGCCCTGGATGTGCATCCACAAATCTCCATCAACTGCAAGATGCTATCCTATCAATATGGGCCAACATTTCTAAAGAATGCTTTCAGCACCTTGTTGAATCAATGCCACGTAGAATTAAGGCAGTTCTGAAGGCGAAAGGGGGTCAAACACAGTATTAGTATGGTGTTCCTAATAATCCTTTAGGTGAGTGTATATACATAATAATTATACACAGTAGTACTAGTGTTGTTTTTGGCGGCCTGTTTTAATTTTAGTTTTAGTAGTCTTTGTGTCAAGCTGTCATTTTAATTTTTATTAGTTTTAGTCACATTCATACTCTTTTTAGTCTAGTCAAGTTTCAGTCGACTAAATGTCTGAGCATTTTAGTCTTATTTTAGTCAGAATTATCCATGAATATTTTCGTCAAGTTTTAGTCGACGAAAATTGTATTTTAGTCTCTTTTTAGTAATGTAATTCTATTTAACCCAGTCAATATAGTATAAGTACCTAGTAGTATAGATGAAACCAAAATCTTCTTTTAGCCAAACCCATCTTATTATATTATTGTTACCTTATAGACTCAATCCATTCCAGACATGGAATGATTTGAATTTACAACATATTTATTTTACCAACCAAACATGTTAGAAGTACACACACATAAATTTAAATAAAATAAATAAAAACATTGAGATGTCTCTTAAGGTTCGTGGTGTTTTTTCCTGTGATTTTGTGGCCGCATTTCTCCCCATCTTTTTCCATAGCACATTCCGTTTTCTTTTCCACTTCTAGGTAATGAAAGTTTTTCCAAATGTTTCTCCCAAAAGCCCTATTCAGTTTCTCACGTGGAAGTCCGTAAAAATAAATTTGCATGGCACCTCGGTGATAAAACTCGTGCGTTCGGATGGCGATATATTCAAGGTGGAGGAGCGAGTTTTGTGATCCAGTGCACCTGGGAACGCGCTGCTCACGTGGTCAATAACATGATTGTATGCTGTAAATAAAATGTCATATGCTTGGTATAATAAGAATAAATGCATATTTAATTTAATAATAGGAAAATAATATCCTAATAATTATTTAAATCTGTTTAAAAATAGGAAGATATATAGACGCACATTATAATTAAAATGGTTTTCTGTCTTGTATTTTATCTCAAAATAAAGGATGTCATTTTATTCCACATGAAAATGAGCGGAAATAATGCTGCCTTCACGTGCTCTCGGAATTATCTTAAATACGAGTTTCCTAGGTAAAAATTGCACATGAACGCCCTCCCATTTCAAAATTTGAATGCGATGAGCTCGTAATCACGACTTCAGAAGTGGGAATTATCAAATTTCCGATAGCACGTGAAGGCAGCATTAGTTAATACAGCCTCTTATTTACATGAGGTAAACATAATGCTGCTTGGTTATTTTAACATATATAATTGCTGCCGTAATAACGGCCCATTTCAAATGTTTACGTGCTCTTCTTTTTATTTTTTGAGCGGTGATGAAATATATTGCTCTTGTAAATACTTGCCAGCATTTCAGTAATAAAAGTCTAGATCTTTAAAACGCATCCAAATGACAGCGAAGCGCAAGCGTATGGTGCTCTGCAGGGGTCAAAAAGGATATGAACAGTGAATTTTGAAGTGATATATTCTTGAAAATTCAGAGATGTGGATTCGGACGACAATTAAATCACCACACGACCTTGGTGTTTGCCTAAAAACAGTAGGTAATTCGGCCGGGGATTTTTACGCGGGTGGTGGGAGAAAAACACTGACATTCTGGATTCGGACGGCAATAAAATCACAGACAGCCCCTGTCAATGATGAAAATACCTTACGCCCCCACGAGAAACAATTACCGTCCGAATAGGGCTAAAGACGAACCCCGGCTGGACGGCCATCGGTCCTTTTCTCCGTGTCAGACTTAACTTTGTTTGTTGTCGTTAACGCTAACTCACCGCAGCTGCATCTTCTAAATAATGCCGCGAGTGGGGCTTGAAGAGAGTGACGTCGCCTGCGTCTGCGCAGTGCGACCTGATGCAGTCCCTGAAGTGAGACAGAAATACTGCAAAATAATAATAATGCGACTAAACGAGACGAAATAACGTTATAAAATTCGTCTCGTCTCGTTTTGGTCAACTAAAATTAAGAGACATTTTAGCATAGTTTTTATTTTGTAAACCACATTTAGTCTCGTTTTTATTCGTCAGCAATATTGCATTATACATTTAATTATAGTCATCGTCACATGACGAGCATTTACGTTGCGTCTCGTCTCGTTTTCGTCACGTGATAAAGGTTCGTTGACGATGATATTTAGTCATAATTTTCGTTGACGAAAGCAACACTAAGTAGTATACACACATATATTATGTAAACAAACTTTTATTTTGGATGCGATTAATCGATTTGACAGCACTAAAATATATTTATATATAGAGATTTTTTTTTTATTATTATTTGTAGTAGATTTATATTAATTAAATAGTATATTAAATGCATGATTAATATAATACATTTTAAACATTTATTTTTATTATACTTCTATGCTGAATATATTAATTATAATTATATATGTGGAAATGTTTCTGTTTAAATCCATCAACAAAAAAAACAGATGGAAAACAGATACGGCGGCAAAAAGCAGTGTGGTAAAATCGCTGTGCAAAGTGAATATTTGAAGTACTTTATTTATTTATTTGAAGTACTTTCAATTTATTTATTTTTTTAGGTTGAAATTGTGCATTTCTAAACAACTTGCTATAAAGCAAATGAAATTTACGCGTAGCCTCACAAAAGTTGGGACTTTTTAAAAAAAAAAACACTTGAATTAAAATTGTGCCATTTTCGAAATGAAGAGGCGCACCATTTTGCCTACTCCCATTTTTGTTGTCCTTCATTTTTCTCATTGGCCCACCACACCAAACCTAGAATATTTGTCCTTTCTGAACAGTTGCCCTATAGATGACCCTGAAATGACTCTCATGCTCACATGCACACTTCAAAGGAAACGGAAAGGTACCTGAAAGCTCTTGGTGGTGGATGAGTTTCCCTCTCCTTGACAAAACCTCATCTCACCTCCTCACAGTGTCCGTTTAATATGTGTAGTTTTTATTTTTTTTTTTTTTTTTTTTTATGAAATCTCTTGTTTCACTTGCCTATTCATGCTGCCTCAGCACTCTTGCTTTCACACACTGGGATACACTCAGGTAAAACCCTCTCTTGGCTGTCACGGTTCTTGTTTTGTGTGTGTGACGGTTTTTTGTGTGTGAAGGAGGCAGGTATGAGGGATGTTTCCTAGTTGCCAACAGTCGATAAAGGTTTTCGTGTTTCTTTTTTGAATTATTTCAACAGAGAGAAATACACTTTGGAACAAGACATCAGAGAAACAGAGGAGGCCATCAGACACAAAACCACAGAGGTTCAGGTAAACCTGGCAGTGCAATTATTATTTATTTATTTATTATTAATTGTTATATATTAGTAATTATAAAAATATACTTAAAGTATTATTAATATATTCAAAAGTAAATGTTTTAATTTATTATAAATAGTATTCATGTTATTATTATTATTATTATTATTAGCGTTATAATTACAAACCCGATTCCAAAAAAGTTGGGACACTGTACAAATTGTGAATAAAAAAAGAATGCAATGATGTGGAAGTTTCAAATTTCAATATTTTATTCAGAAGACAACATAGATGACATATCAAATGTTTAAACTGAGAAAATGTATCAATTTTAAGGGAAAAATAAGTTGATTTTAAATTTCATGGCATCAACACATCTCAAAAAAGTTGGGACAAGGCCATGTTTACCACTGTGTGGCATCCCCTCTTCTTTTTATAACAGTCTGCAAACGTCTGGGGACTGAGGAGACAAGTTGCTCAAGTTTAGGAATAGGAATGTTGTCCCATTCTTGTCTAATACAGGCTTCTAGTTGCTCAACTGTCTTAGGTCTTCTTTGTCGCATCTTCCTCTTTATGATGCGCCAAATGTTTTCTGTGGGTGAAAGATCTGGACTGCAGGCTGGCCATTTCAGTACCCAGATCCTCCTTCTACGCAGCCATGATGTTGTAATTGATGCAGTATGTGGTCTGGCATTGTCATGTTGGAAAATGCAAGGTCTTCCCTGAAAGAGACGACGTCTGGATGGGAGCATATGTTGTTCTAGAACTTGGATATACCTTTCAGCATTGATGGTGCCTTTCCAGATGTGTAAGCTGCTCATGCCACACGCACTCATGCAACCCCATTCCATCAGAGATGCAGGCTTCTGAACTGAGCGCTGATAACAACTTGGGTTGTCCTTGTCCTCTTTAGTCCGGATGACATGGCGTCCCAGTTTTCCAAAAAGAACTTCAAATTGTGATTCGTCTGACCACAGAACAGTTTTCCACTTTGCCACAGTCCATTTTAAATGAGCCTTGGCCCAGAGAAAACGCCTGCGCTTCTGGATCATGTTTAGATATGGCTTCTTTTTTGACCTATATAGTTTTAGCCGGCAACGGCGAATGGCACGGTGGATTGTGTTCACCGACAATGTTTTCTGGAAGTATTCCTGAGCCCATGTTGTGATTTCCATTACAGTAGCATTCCTGTATGTGATGCAGTGCCATCTAAGGGCCCAAAGATCACGGGCATCCAGTATGGTTTTCCGGCCTTGACCCTTACGCACAGAGATTGTTCCAGATTCTCTGAATCTTTGGATGATATTATGCACTGTAGATGATGATAACTTCAAACTCTTTGCAATTTTTCTCTGAGAAACTCCTTTCTGATATTGCTCCACTATTTTTCGCCGCAGCATTGGGGGAATTGGTGATCCTCTGCCCATCTTGACTTCTGAGAGACACTGCCACTCTGAGAGGCTCTTTTTATACCCAATCATGTTGCCAATTGACCTAATAAGTTGCAAATTGGTCCTCCAGCTGTTCCTTATATGTAGATTAAACTTTTCCGGCCTCTTATTGCTACCTGTCCCAACTTTTTTGGAATGTGTAGCTCTCATGAAATTCAAAATGTCTCACTTTCAACATTTGATATGTTATCTATATTCTATTGTGAATAAAATATAAGTTTATGAGATTTGTAAATTATTGCATTCCTTTTTTATTCACAATTTGTACAGTGTCCCAACTTTTTTGGAATCGGGTTTGTATATTAATAATAAAATATATTTAAAGTATTAATGTAGTATGTAAAAGTATTTTATTATTATTATTGTTATTATTATTATTCTATGATAAATATTTTAAAAAATATACTTAAACTGTTATTAATGTATTTAAAAATAAATATATATTTAATATATTACTATAAGTATTATTTGTATTATAGTTAGGAAAATATACTTAACTAGTAAAAATAAGTAAAAATAACTTATTATATTATTATAAATATTATTGATATTTTATTAATTGTTTTGTAATAATATTAGTATTAATATTTAAGAGTACACATATTTATGAACATATTTAAAATATATATATAATTATAATTATAATAAGATAATTGTACAAATATTTGTATTATAATTATATTAATTGTTACATATATTTAAATATTTTTATATATTTTATTTAAAAGTATTTTGTATTGTTCTATGATAAATATATTAATTATAAAATATATTTAATGTAATAGTAATATAATATGTAAAGTATTTTGTTTTTATTCTATGATAAACATATTAAAAATATACTTTAACTATTAGTATATTTCAAAGAAAAAATATTTTTAATATATTAATATTAAATATTAGTTGTATTATAATTAGGAAAATATATTTAATGTATTATAAATATTTAAAGTAGAAATACATTTATAAATATATTTTACTATTATAAATTTAATTAAGCTAAACTTATATAATTGTATTATTGATATTTATTCATTTTTAATTATAAGTATAATTAAGCTAATAATTGCACTATTATTATATTAATAACATTTAAATTATATTTATTATAAATTATATTCAGAAGTATTTTATATGTATTATTGTTCTGATAAATATATTAATATTTAATAAATTTGATAAATATTTTGTTTTTAATATATTTATATAAACACAGAATTATGTGAAAAGTATTACTAATATAATCATATATTTAAAGGTATCTATTTTTTTTAAAAGTTATTTCTTTTAATATGCACAAGCTATATGTTGGCTTCGTTGTTCACTGGATGCGGTTTGATTGACAGGAGATGCAGAACGATCTGGACCGAGAGGCATCCAGCCTCCAGGAGCTTGAGGCCCAGAAGCAGGATGCTCAGGACCGGCTGGAGGAGATGGACCAGCAGAAGGCGAAGCTTGAAGACATGCTTAACGACGTACGACAGAAGTGCCAGGAAGAATCGCAAATGGTGAGCGAAAACAAACAAGACAATTTACTAGATCTTTAAATGACATGTTGATGAATGTTAAACCGATCCACTCTATTTCTGTTCAGATCTCATCCCTGCAGACCCAGATCCATTCGCAGGAGTCGGACCTGCAGAGCCAAGAGGAAGAGCTGGGCCGGGCCAAGGCTGACCTGAACCGCCTGCAACAGGAGGAAGCACAGCTAGAGCAGAGTCTACAAGCTGGCAGGATTCAGCTAGAAACTATCATAAAGTCCCTTAAAGCCACACAGGATGAGATCAACCAGGTTGTTCCTTTGGAACATTTGATGTACTGTATGAACCAAAAGTGTACACTAGGGGGAGACAAACCTCTAAAGATGTCCATTATATCAAATTAATTAATGCAAATTTGATTACTTAAGAAATTAGAAGGCAGACACCAGAAACTGTTATATTTAATAATGTCAGAAAAAATGTAAGTATGTAACAGACAAAGCTGACGTGTGTGCATATTGCAGGCACGGAGCAAACTCTCCCAGATCCAGGACAGCCAACACGAAATCAGTAAAAGCATTGAGCAGTACAGCAGCACTCTGAATGGGACCCACGGGGGCAGCATGACCAACCTGGCCGACATGAGTGAAGGCTTCCCAGAGAAAGAGAACGGAGGTTTCGGGGCCATGGTGAGACGTCTTACTTGATTTTTAAGAGTTGCAAGCATTTAAGGTTGTATTTTAGGCTTAGAATTGCAATAAACTAAATTTGATTGTAAAATGTTTGATTTATTTTTAGAATGCGCAATACATCAAAGTAGTAAGCATATTGCACGAATTTAGAATGCAGTATTAGTAGTATATAGCTATTATTAGTATGCATGATGATCTGCTCAGTCAGGTTTGTTCCATAAAAAAAACAAAAAATGATTTATTTTATTTATTTACAATATTATTTTTTTGTAAATATGTATTTATATAAATCTATAACATGTATATATTTGTATTTACAACTAAAAAAAGTTTTTGCTGTTTTATTTATAATATATATATATATATATATATATATATATATATATATAATGTGTAAAATGATTTTATAAATTTAAAAAATGAAATATTAATAGTAAAAAACATTTTACACATTATATGTGTCTAAGTGGTATTTATTTATTATTATTATTTTTTTATTATTTGTAATTTTTGAAAAATATATACTTTTTATACTTACTATAAATACATATAGAAATATGTATTTGTATGTACAACTACAAATGTTTATTATTAACATTTAAAAAAAAAATATATATATATATATATCATTTTAAATAATAATTATAAAACACACACACACACATATGCTGCATATATGTATTTGTATGTACAACTAAAAATGTTTGTTATTATTAACATTTTTAAATATATATATATATATATATATAATTTTGAATAATAATTATAAAACACACACCACACAAACACACATATATACTCTGTGTGTGTATATATATATATATATATATATATATATATACACACACATTTTATATTATTATTAATGTATTTATTTTTTTTAAATATATGTTTATATAATCATTGTAATAATAATAATAATGCAAAAACGTATATTTACACACGTTTTGTATTATTTATTATATTTTATTACTATTTATCATATCTGACTGAACTAATAACTCATACTGAACTAATGCTCATATTTTCACACTGTCACTTATAACAGATCGTGTTTTTCTAAATTAAGCTCAATAACCAGAACATTTCTGAACAAGCAAGAACCTCACTCCTCATGTGATTGCGATTGAATTCCTGTGGACGTTCTCTGATTTCTGATGGAGAACTTTGCTTGCTTTTCTTTCTGAATTATGCCTCGCATGCAAAGGTACAATTTGGAAACCCAACACTGTTAACAGATCTTCTTATGTTATTTGGAACAGCGGAGGTGCTGGCTTAAACTGTAATTTGTAGGCACAAAATGACTGAAATTTATACTTCAGGGTTCTTATTTCAAGTATTTTTTCCACCAGTGAGTTAGTGCTTTTCATCTTTTCTCATTTGAGCCGAATATTTTCGGCTGGACCTCTAACATAGTGTTGGCCTACTTCTTAGACATTCTTAGACAAAAGCTAGAATTCTAAGTCATAGTCAACTATAAAATGAATGTGACGAGATTTCAACAATGTCTTCCAGAAAGAAAACACTCTTGGCTAATGGTAATTTAAACGCATTACAGGAGGACCCTTTCAAAGTGAAGACCACTGTGTTCAACAGCGCTCCTCAGGAGATGCACACGGACCCCTTCCAGTCTGAAGACCCATTTAAAACAGACCCATTCAAAGGTTGGTCGTGTACTTTCTTTACTCTTTCTCTTTTAATCGGCTCAAATGAAATACTTCCTTAGCGAAGGGTCTGGATGCTATACTAACAGTTTAGTTGATTAGTTAGGGTTCACCATGGCAATAAGTAAATTCCTGTTGTGTGGGGCATTTGTGGGGCCAAGCTTTTGAAGCCTTTGCGGTGTCTACTAAATGCATCTCCCTCTTTCTTTTTGTTTGTTGTAGGCGATCCATTCCAGAATGACCCATTCTCAAAGCAGACCTCGACAGTTGCAGGTATTCTGTTCAATATATTTATATGTATATTAGGGGTTGAACGAGGCGTGCAGTGGGCTGAGCTAAAAAGTCACAAGCACACACACACACACACACACACACACGAAATACATCATGGCATTATCCCTGGATAACTTTCGATTCACTATACGTTCGTGTTGTTCGTTATATGCACTTACGCGCCGATTGCCAACAAAACACAGACATTTGATGCAGTTTCACTTGCCACCAGTGGTTTCGACTCATGACTGGGAACAAACAAACACACTTGCAGAACTCCGTTGCTGCTCCGGAAAAACAAACTGCATCCACTGTTTTAACACTGGGTTATTTGAAGCTAAAAACAAAATGACAGCGCTGCCGACGGCTTGCACGACGTGCGCACGCGCTCATCCGGGAGAAGTGCCCATACAAGGAATTCCGCCCTTTATGAAGTCATACAGGGCCATACTCGAAAAAAACGTTCCGAAACTTATACGAATCCTGAAGGAGTGTATTTGGCACAGAAATACTCCGTCATACGTCCAACAAATTTTTTTAAATTTGGGCCATGTTAAGCATGAGAATCCAACTCTTTAACAGTGTAAATAAGTCAGAATGCATGAAATAGCATTAGACCCCCCCCCCTTTAGAGAATAAGGACAACCATTTTAGACCATGCGCCGGGTGTGCCGACCGTTTTTCCCATCGTTAAACTAGCAAAAGTGGACTTGCGCCGTGCGCTTTAGACCATGAGCTCAGATCGTTAAAATAGGGCCCAAAGACTTACTCATTTAGACATTTACCGCCATCTACTGGCAGTATTAGTTTCTTGTTTAGAGTATCGTTTCATTAAAAAAAGAATTTCATATTTTGGGGATAGTTCACCCGAAAATGAAAATTCCATCATCATTTACTCAGCCTCATGTCGTTTTAAACCTTTATGACTTTCTTTTTGCAGAACATAAAAGGTGATTTTTTTTTTTTTTTTTAAATGTTTTAAATGTTGGTAAATATATCTAAATACCAATTCAGATGCAGGTTCTAAAAAAAATGATGGCTGTTGTATCCTAAAAGTTTATGTGTAATAAATTCTATGTCGAATCAAATAAAATATTTATTTCTAAAACTACTTTTTGCAACGTCCATTTGATGCTTTTCTCATTTAACATAATGACTTTAAATGATCTTTTCAGGGAGTCAAATTTGATTAATTAATCGGCATGTAATTAATACGATTAAAACTTTTAATCGCGTGACAGCCTTAACATTTTTAAATAAATATATATATAATTTAAAATAAATTTATAAAATAATAAAAAAGGCATGTAATGATGCATGTAACAGTTCCCATGCAAGAAAATGTTTAAAATGCCAATATTTCATTTCTGTTTATGAAATACACCACGATTCTTGCACAAAGCTTCTTGCACAAAGCTTCATGGTATTGAACATCATGGTCAGGTACCTTGGCACAGTTCCCTCTTAGTAATAAATGAGGCTTTCAGTTCCTCAACTCTCATCAAATGTGGCCTGAAAATAGAAATATGATAAGATAATATAATGTAAATGATGATATTTAAATGCAAGAATTTCCCCAGGACAGTTACATTAAGCTCTAAACTCTCTCAGATCCTTTCGGTGGAGACCCTTTCAAAGAAACCGACCCGTTTAGGACCTCTTCTGAAGATTTCTTCAAGAAACCCTCAAAGCCGGACCCCTTCAGCAACGCCGATCCTTTTAGCAAAAGTGCCACTCTTCCCTCAAAGGTACCCTGAAAATCAACATCACATTCATCCGTTTGAACTTTTGACTTGTTTCCCAACCATCTTCCCTCTTCTGTTTTTTAGAGTCATCATTTCTCAAGTAACGACCCCTTCAGCTCCACCAGCCCCAAACCAAAAGGCCAAGGTACCACTTGCACGTCTCTCACTTACTTAGCTGAATCATATCATCCCCGCCACTCCCTTTCTTTGAAGATGCTGAGCAAAGATCAGCCTCTACGTTTTTCTGCACACAACATTCGTGAACTAGTGAAACTGATCTGGCATCAGCTGAAAATGCCTTGTTTTCTCTTGCAAACGCCTCGAGGGACATGCTCGGGGTGCATTACACAACTCAAGCAAGATGAAACTTTTACACCTTGTGCCCACACTGTTGTCTTTTTTTCAAAGACCACTCAGGGAACAATTTGAGAGAGCATGTGTGAAGAAGCCGTCAGAAGAGTTCACATGCTATACGTCCGCTTGCAGGCCCTTTGGCTGGCCCAACTATGTGAAATTCTTCTGCAGTTTCAGTAAACAGCTAATGCAGCATTGTTGAACACTGAGGCGATGCCAGGAAATGCTCAGCACATTTTTTTTTAAACCTGTGGGTTGAAGGCAAAAAACAAAACTTTGATGCTTTTCTCATTTTTGTTTTGAATTTTTGAAATGGAAAATTAATACTCCTAATTGATTGCTTCAGTATGTATCTTATTGTTATTCTATTACTATTGTGGTTAAGGGAAGGAGTATATATTTAACCACATTTATTGACCTAAATAATGGAATAAATTGTAATTTATTAAATTAGAAATTAGTCAATAAAAGTCTTAAAATAAATACTTCAGAGACCCTTGACCTTAATATTATTTTAAATAAATTAAAACCTTATGCTCATTTTAATACTATAGTGAATGATCACTGAAGTATTTATTTGGCCACTTTTATTGGCTTATGTTTTATTTAAATAAATATTAGTACTTTAATTAACCTTTTATTTATTTAAAATTTTTGTGATAATAAAAGTTGTAAAAAAAAAAATCAGTGACCTGGCCTTGAACTTTATTTTAAATAAAAAAATTTAATAAAAGGTTTTTATTTAAAGTACTATCAAGATCAAGTAATACTGAAGTAATTTACCACTTTTATTGACAGAGAACCGTGGGAACAGGATAAGAAATCTCATATTTTATTGCAAATATGACCCTCAAATATCATATCTTTTAATACTATTACAGGCTGTTTTGAAATACATTTTTGACATACTGTAAGATGCGTATTTCTGTGGAGACATTTAATCATAGAAGATGCATGCTTCATTGTTTTTCTCTGCCAATTCCAGATTTCTTCGGTACTTTGGACCCGTTCGGGAGCAGTTCGTTCGGCAGCAATAGCGGTTTTGCAGATTTCAGCCAAATGTCGAAGGTAGTAAACATCTTTCATTTGTTAGATTTGCATCTTAAGCATAGTGGAACTTTCTCACGTGATTGCAGCATGACATTTGTAAGATGTGGTTTTGATTGATGTTCCAATCATAATTTGCGTGGTTTGCACCTTATGTCTCTGATAACGGCCCTCTGCTTTTCGTTTCTGCTATGATTTAATACAGGGCTTTGTAGAAGACCCCTTCAGCCGAAAACAAGACATGCCAGCTCTCCCGCCCAAGAAAAGCGTGCCCCCACGGCCCAAACCACCCAGCGGTAAGCATTTATCCGTCATCTCAACGCCCACAAACAAACGGTGACCCTTTTCGAAAAGGTAAATACAAGGTAATTAATCAAACTAGTTTTTAGGATCTCAAAGTAAATGATTACTGAAACTATACACAGCTGTTGTGCCGGGAACCTGGTGCAATAAACAAAATGTAGACAAAACAAGCAATATAAACAACCAACATGAAAGATCTGGAGAATGTTGTTTGGGTGGATCACTCTTCAAAAAAAAAAAAAAATCTTCAGTGCAGCATTAACATCTCTTTTAACTAGTTATTTGTTAGCAGTGAAAGCAAAACAGCTTTGAACAGAAAGTTGTTGACCTCAGCTCACACGTTCACATATCCGAATTTTGACAGTCCATAATGATATCTAAGACATCCTCGCTCTTCCTCCATTGGTTGTCAACAGGAAATAGAGGTACAGCCTTGATGTGTTTGGTTAAGATTAAATTTTTTTTAGTTTTCCAGTGCGCAATGGCATGTTCTTATCTCCGTCCAACTCCAAAACGGTGCACTAACAAACCTGAATGGAAGATAAATGTATCACTTGGAGAAAACGAAACCTTCGCCGTTTCCTCTCTGCAGTCGGCAGTTAGAGGAAAAGGCGAATCTGTGCAGCTCACTCTTTAGTTTTTTTGCAGCGACATGTTTTTCTTTTCATCCTAGAAAACAAAGGAGTGCTTTCCTGGTGTAACCGAGGTTTAAAGTTGGGTATGGAGGTTAGAGAGGGAGGTTTGTTCGGTGTGCTCAAGGTGGTATAGCGTACATGCTTCGATGATCTGCGGTTAGCTTGCACTGCCAGCATTGTGCGCTGATCTACACACCCCTCCCCACTTCCTGTGTGTGTGTGTGTGTGTTTACACACTCTAGTGGGTAGTGTGGCCTAGCTGCCACAGCTTTTCACACTGTGTATTTTTCACACATTTTCCCCTTGTTCTTCTCTCTCAAACATATTTCGAACAATATAAGTGCCATTAAATAGTTTATCCCATCATATGTTGATATACAGTATATGTTTCAAGCAGTAACGTGCTTAATGGCAATGGTATACTAAAAAAAAAAATGAAAATAAAAATGAAAAAATGAAAATTATGCAATTGACAAGCAGTATTTTGCTGATTAATTCAAACGTTTGTTTTTCTGGGATTACTTGAATTTTAAAACACAAACCAAAATAAATTTGTAAAATTGAAGATTCTTTTATTTCTGTTAATTCAATGTATCATTAAAAAGCACTGCTTGTTTTTTTTTTTACCTCTTTCCCTTAGCAGGGTGGAGTCTTTTTTTGCGGTTTAGTATTCCGTTTACTGACAGAAAGAAACTGATTGCTGGTCTGGTATAAATAACAGCCCTATTGAACATGCGGTTAACACCTTTAGAGGAACCAGCAACCAGTTTAAAGTTCTCACGAGCAAGTGAATGCCAGTCTCGGCAATGGTGCAAGAGAGGAAAAAAAGAAGTATGCATAAGCATTTTTATAGCCGAAGATCCTCGCCGGTTTGCGATTTACATATCTTGCGCAAATTTCTATAGTAAGCAAAATTGCTTGTGCAAGGATTCTGCTTTCCTATAAAACGAATAACAGCGTTTGAGCCGTATTTAGTGCTCTTGTTGGGTGTTGAAAGAGACCGACATTTCAGTGTTTTGCATCATGTTGTTTTTGAGTTACCGCAACATACACGCTTGAACCACTGTGGGTTTTTTGGTTGAGCTTGCAGAAAGATATATGTGCAAATGACAATTATTTGATTATTGTTTATTGTTTATTTAATAATTGAATATTATTAAGAATAACACTACCATTCACAGGTTTTGGGTCGCTAAGATATTTTTTTTGAAAGAAGTCTCTTCTGCTCACCAAGGCAGTGTTTATTTTATTAAAAATACAGTATTTTGTCAGTAATATTGTAAAATATTATTACAATTTAAAATAACTGTTTTCTATTTTAATATATTTTAAAATGTAATTTATTCCTGTGATGCAAAGCTAAATTTTCAGCATCATTACTCCAGTCTTCAGTGTCACATGATCCTTCAGAAATCATTCTAATATGATGATTTGCTGCTTAAGAAACATTTCTTATTATTAACTAATGTTGAAATGAAAATCTGATGAATGGAAATACTTTTTTTGTGACATTTAAATGTCTTTACTGTCACTTTTGATCAATTTATTGGGTCCTTGATGAATAAAAGCATGAATTTCTTTCAAGCTAAGTATTGTATTAATATTTATATATTATTCATAATATTTATAATACTTGAATTAAAATGTCTTAAAATAATCAGACATTATATGATGTTTAAATGCTGGTTTCCTCTGTGCTGTATTAAAGCTCTGGGTTGGTAAATTTAGTTCTATTATTATTATTATTATTATTATTATTATTAAGTAAATAAAGCAATCAGAGCTTATTTGATAATTATTATGAAGTCATACAGTCAAGGATTTTAAATGCATGAAATTTCACCTAGCACAATGGAAATGAAACACAACGGATGGTTTAGACACTCTGTAAGGCTTTTAAATGAAAATTGCTATTTCTCAACAGGTAAAAGCACTCCTGTAAACGTGCCGGGATCCGCCGATTCGGCCAAGACGAGCGATCCCTTCCAGCCCTTCAGTGCCGACCCCGGCGATCCGTTTCAGAGTAAAAAGGGGGTGGGAGACCCGTTTAGTGGCAAAGACCCGTTTGCTCCATCTGCCTCAAGTAAAGCCTCTAAAGACTCTTCATTGGGTTTTGCTGACTTCAGCTCTGTAAGTTGAGCTTAGTGATACTCTTCTCTTGTCCGGTCCACTTGTTTCTTTCCAAAATCGAAATAAACCCAACCAACAAACCAAAAAAAGTGCTTTCTAGCGATCATCAGTGAGGTTTCCTAGAGCAGACCGCACCATTGGCTTCTGTACCGCTCAGTCTGTCGCCTTGTGCCGGCTACTCATTTATTTTCCTCCATGTCTGCAGTCCATCTATCTGTGATTAACTCACCAACGCACAGAATTCTGGATAATAAGCCCTAATCAAGCAGCCAGACATCATCTCTCTCTTTCAGTGACTCAAATACAGTTGTTTGTGGCGCACATGGCTATGATGTCATCTGTCGTTTTGCTCAGCACTTGCATGGGCTTGTGGGAAGAGGAGCAGTCGCACTTGGTGATACCAAGCGTCCTCGGCTAAGCTAATGTGGCTTCTCGCTGTTCTTCTGTGACTCTTTTTGTTAGCTCTTATGCAAATGTTTCTTGTTTTTTTTTTGCGGAATGTACTTCACATCAAGATGAGATATTATATAGTTTATGCAAATTTTAGTTTGATGGTAAAAATGTAGTATCTTGCAAAACAGGGTTTTAAAATGATCAGATATTTTCCTGTTCACATGCAAATTTAAGTGACCTACAAAAAAAAATGAAAATGTCAGTATTTTTGCTTAGTTTGCATTTTCTCGAAACCCAAAAGATTGTCCTTTTAAACGAAATGTTGCTTTTTATACTAAATTTTTTATGTTGTCAGTGTTTTAGCTTTATTGTCTGCAAAATGGACCATCTAATGGGCTCCTAAAAGAAACCTGTTTTGCTAGCGTCAGTGTTTAAACCATAATCAGTGTTCCCAGTGTCGGTATTTTAAAATGTCATTAATGCGAAAGTTTGTTAGCTAGAACAAAACGTTAGTGTTTATAGTTTTATTGTTGTGTGATGTCAGTATTGTCGCTTCTTTTTTTTTTTTTGTCTGCAAAATGAACCGTCTGATTGGCTCCTAAGACTGTTAATTTTCTTGCATCCTGAAAGTTTGTTTGCTCAAACAACATCAGTGTTAGTAGTGTAATCAAAGTTCGTAATGTCAGTATTTTCGTCTCCTATTTCGTCTCAAATCTCAATAGTTTGTTCATTTGAACAAAACAGTGTTTGTTTTACCGATGTGTCTGTTGTCAGTATTTTCGCCTCATGGTGTGCAAAGTTGAACCGTCTGATCGTTGTTCGCGTAAACAAACATTGGTGTTTGTAGTATTTTCCCAGTATCAGTATTTTGTCTCATCATCCTGCAATGAGAAACTTAAACTTTGCGAAAATCCTACGTTCATTCACTCGAACAAAAATCGTTTATAGAATTACCAATGTTGGTCTTTCTTTCTTTTTGTTGGTTCTTTCTTATATCAAGCAACTCGGCCTTGTAATGGACTCCTCCTGAACTAGCTCTGGTTCTCACCGTTCTCTTATCAGTCATCAGTTCATATTTCAAGAAGTGTGGGCAGATTATATTGACACATCTGCCGTGTAGTCACACTTCCACAGGTTAGTGGAACAAGCATAATCATCTTGATCTTATCTCAACCAATGTGTTTTCAGCTCACTTTAAAGTTGTTTTAGGAGGAGAATTGAAGTCAAAGTATTCAGAAAAATGACTTGGGTCCATTTTCGAAGTTGATTAGGGGAGATCGTGTGACGTGGGAAGTGTCAGTATCACTACTCAGCTCTCAGGCTGTTGTTTTCCTCCGCATGGGATCAGTGTGCGCTCCATACTGCAAATCCGCTTGATCCTAGAGCCACAGTGTTTGACGTAGCATCATTTTCATCCGCCCTTCCTCCTGTCCTTAGTATCGCTGTGCATGACTTGGGTGCAATGGACCTGCTAAACCATCTCTCATTTACCATGTGACCAGTTACCCCCTGGAAGAACGATAATTGCATCGTTTACCACGAAAATTAAGATTTTTACAAATTACCAGCAGTATTGCTTTGTTTAATTGAATGTTTCCCACCCCACCCCACAAGATTTGTAGCTAGACTTTATGTATGTGATATTACAAAAAACAAATAAACTAATAAATAATTTTAGACTTCCAGGGTGGTTTAGCAATGCTCTCATTCACCTGTAGTCAGCTTAGTGTGCATGCTATGTTGCATATATTACAGCTATTTATCAATGTACACGATTTGAAGCTCTCAATTGAAAAAGCTTTGTAATGTCTTTTCCTTCTGTCATTTTCTTGCTGCATGTGATCAATGCACGTTCATTTTCCTGTCCATTACATCATTCGCTATTTACGACCAATTAAAAAGGTCCATCATGAGTCATCAGTAATAGTGGTCTGTTGGTGTTCAATCGGCATTTGTGTGCAGTTCGGTGGATGGTAGTTTGGTGTAAATCTCTTTTGTGTTTTTTAAATCCATTCCTCTCTTGCAGGAACTGAGCGAATTAAGGTAAGATCTGTCTGAAAGTGTGGTGAATCTTTCTTGTCTTTTGCAATCTCAATTGAAGAAGTCACTGAATAATGTGACCGAGAGTGTTCAAAATGAGCCATGCATGCATAAACTTTTCATTTGTATTTTGTACACATGCAAGATCAAACTGTGCACTTTTGATTTGATTTAATGATTTTATTTTAATTACATTTTCAATCTCTTATCAGCGGATATTGAGCAAATTGATTTCTGTACCATTATAAGCACCGAACAGATTTGTCTTCCATTGTTTGAACAAACAGATCCTTCCCCAAACTCATGTCATTGGTTAATTCAACGTCAAATGGATTGGTGTCGCTAATGGCACAGAAATTGCACACTTAAATGTTTTTTGATGACTTCTAATCTCAAGATGTAGCATAAAAAAATGTATTATCTGTGTAGCTGTTTATATATATGCAAATATCTATGTACCAATTTAGTACATTTTAAACTGGATCAGTTCAGACCGCAACTTCAGTGATTCACACCACTGTGCAATCCCCAATTTGGGACCGATGGGTCTTAACGTGGCGTGTTCCTGTTTTTCCGGCCCAGTTTGGCAATGAAGCCCAGCAGATGGAGTGGGCGAAGCGGGAAAGCGAGAGAGCGGAACGGGACCGGCTGAAGAGACTTCGCCAGCAGGAGCAGGAAGACCTAGAGCTGGCAATCGCTCTCAGCAAAGCCGAGATGTCCAACGCCTGACTGCCATCCCCTCAGATCCACCCTTCTGTACACTACAGCGACGATTGTGTGTGTGCGTGATGGACCAAGATAAAGTACATGCAAGTGGGACCTAGTCCCTGACAGTTTCAACCTCATCCTTTTGTGTTCGTGTGCAGGAGGGCGGCCTATGGTTTGTGAATCAGCTAACTCACTCTACATGCACTGCATTAACCTCTCAGATGGAGTATATAGTTTATTTAAAGTGTATTAGTGTGTGTGTGTGTGTGTGTGTGTGTGTGAATGTGCATCAACAGAGCCATGGACATTTAAAGACCATTATTGGTCTCTGCAGATCATTATCTCCACTGGTGGGGAAAAAAGGGACTAAACCGCTAAGAAAGTTGCGGTTTGATCCTGGGTCGAACCAGAAACTTGAATTACCGACGCTACACCCCCCAACCCCCCCCCCCCCAATGAGCCCTTGAGCAAGGCACTTAATTCCAGGTTTCTTCCTGAATTAAATCGCTGTAAGCATACTGTAAGTCGATTTGGATAAAGAGCATCTGCTAAATGATAACTTACTGGCTCTGACTGTAGTCAGTATAGTACACACTGGAATTACAGCAGCGCCTGCAGACTAAACGTCTGTAAGGAGCTCTTGACGTGACGGAAAGCTGAACGAACGGCAGTGTGATTCTGTAAGTGCCGTTTAAGAGAGCTGTTTGATTCAGAAGTGAACTTGTTTTCTTTCACAGTACTGTTCAGAGGAGGATCAGCAAAGCTTCTACAACTGCACTTATTTTTTTAAAATTTTATTTTACCATGGTAAAAGATTTCGCTGGTTAACCACTGCAGGACTCAACAGTAAGGTTTTTTGGGGGCCTCACGAAAAAAGTTTTTTTTTTTATTTTTATTTTTTTTTATTACAAATATTTTATTTTCCATCAAATGTTACATTCTCTTAAAAAAAAAAAAGCTTCAGATTTTTTTTCGTTACAAAATGATAATTTACAAAAATCTGTATCGTTTTGTCGTTCTATCTATTCTATCATTTTGTCAATCTATTGATTGTTTTATTGATTGCTCTGTTGTTCTATATATCATTCTGTCTACTGTTCTTTCATACTATCGCTCTGTTGATCTATTGTTCTATCTACACTGTAAAAAGTGATCAGTTGACCTAACTTAAAAAAGTGAGTAAACAAACCATGCGTAATTGAAAAAATTAAGTTATGTGAGCTTGACAATCCCACATAACTTAATTTTTTCAATTACGCATGGTTTATTTACTCACTTTTTTTAAGTTGTCAACTGATCGCTTTTTACAGTGTATCAATTTATCTAAATTTATGTACAAGATCAACAAGCCAAGATTTTCTGTGAAAAGGACTGTGCAAGTGATTTGTCAGCTGGCCCGAAATTATTTCACACATGCCATCTATTGAGCCGACCTTATTGTTGAGTTCTGCATTATGGTCTAATATTTGGTTGCATAAACAAAAACAAATGCCTCCGTGAGGGAACTGATAACGGATTTTGCTGTTTAGATTTTTGTCGTCTTCAATTCGTTACCAATTTTTCAATCGGCATAATCCGTGGTATAGTAATATAGTTTTTGCTTGAACCCGTAAATAGGCCCAGATTGAATATGTGAAACTTGTCACATTTTCTGTTTTTTATTTCTTTAAATGCGAAAATCTGCAGAACGGATTTAAATGCGTTAATATGTTTTAAACAGAGTCAGGATTACGAAACACCTGTTGGTAGCTGAAAGCACAATCAAACTAGCCAACATAAACTACTGCAGCGATGTGAACTCTGTGAATTTAGGCGCAATAGATTCCATTAAAAAACTGGCAATTGTTGTTGTCATTAGCTGCTTGCTTTGCCCTAACTTTAGTCAGTATTGAATTTGACTTGAACGTTTTGGTGATGGTACTTCCTGGCACATTTCAAACTTGTGTTTTTGTACGATTTAATTATCGTGCTACATAATATCAACGTTTTTTTAACGTATCATCTGCTGTTCTTTAACTGGTACTATTAACACGTTTTATCCGTGAATGATCTGTATTCATTCATCCAACCTTGGATCATTGGAATAGCTGTTTGTTCCTCACTTCGGTTTGAATCTGTAATGTGGTTGGTCATTACAGGTCAAATTTTTCTGCATGATGATTGATGCTCATGTCCAACATTGTAGACACAAATATTGTGTAATGTTAAGACGAACAACTGTGACATATTTCAGTGCACTGCTAACTTTCAGCTAATGTCATCTTTCTGTCACTTTTTTTTTTTTAGTTTGTTCTTCTTTTTTTCTTTACTCCCAATTAGCTTGTGTTGTTTTGACCGCAAATAGCTGCTCGACACTCCTTGGTCATGTTAGTGTCACACTAAACAGTGTTACTTTGTCTTATTTAAAATGCGTAAAATGTATTAGATGGAGCCTAGCTCACAATGAAACTTGTGCGGTGGTTTTTGAACCTTGGTCCAGTACTACACTAATCTTTAGTCAGTTGAGCGTTTTTAATAAAACCGTATGTCTTCAGGACTGGAATCGAAAGCCGGTGTGTCCCAAGACACAGATAACATCAGTTTTTGGCCTATGAAGGGTTTTATGATGCAATATAGGCCAGGAGTGGGTTATTCATGCACAGGGGGCTTTGGTCCCGGCTTTTCTGCCTTTTACTGTTACAAAATAAATAAATAGAACCATTCAAACTAAAAAACAAACCGCAAACATTTTGTTAGCGCTCCTTTTATGTTGTATTTGTCCTCTATACCTCCATTGTGCAATAGTTTGTATATTTTATTTGTTGTAATACCTGTACATTCATTTAATGTTTTCATATCCTGTTTTATTATCCATATTTTTTCTTTTTTTTTATCAATGAAAGTGAATATTTTTTTAGTTACTGTCATTTTGGGCATATGTCCCATAAAACTCGAGCTGAATGCATTCCTTTTTGGCCTGCCTTTAACCCTCGCCTGTGTAGATAAGACCGATATTAACCCGATAGAGAAATGCATAAGAGTATACATAAACCATGTATATTATGTGTTATATTTGTCCTATATGAAACATGTGTAACTCGAAACATTTTAAGGATTTCAGACTGCATTGATAGTGATTAGTGATGCTTGGATTCCTTTGGAAATGTTCATGCTCCGTATGTTGTCCCTTGATTTCACAGAATAAACAAAAGATAACATTTCAGACGCGTGTATACGTCACTCTTTTCAATTCACATGTGTTCATCTCAAATGTTGTAATGTATAACCAGAAACACTAAAATGTATTTGGATACTTAAAAATGTGTGAATGTCACGGCATTAGATCAAACCAAAAAAAAAATATTATTTTGGCTAGATATTTTTTAGTATATTTTAATAGATTTTTTTGCCTGTCTTTGTTTGTTTTCAATCTCACATACTTAGCCTAATGTAACTGCGCCTTAAGAAAAACATGTCCATAGTTAAATCCAACGTAATCTCATGGCAATTTGTGCGTATTTTTACGAGGTGGCTAATTCCTATGAATTCGTACGACCTCACTCCTACGTTTTCGTACGATTTGTCTAGATCCAAGTGATGGGTAGGTTTAGGGGTGGTCCTTCCTGATGGCGCTTTCTGAACAATCGTACAAATTTGTACGAGTGAGGTCGTACAAATTAGCCACCTCGTAAAATACGTACGAATTGCCGTGAGATCGCGTTGGTTAAATCTGATGAACTAATCCTTACTAGGGAACTGACTTCACACTTCAGACCAGTTAAAATTGTAATGAAAATGGCTTGGAAAAATGTTGTAAGAAAAGGTCTAGCATCAATTGTTTGCGAATGCTACTTTGCTTGATATTTTATGTCAGTGTCTTTGATACAAATTAAGTGTGACTTCAGCTAAAAACTTGTTGGGATCATTATTTTGGGGTTAAATTGTGTCAGCATTTGTTTTTTCTTAGTAGGCCCAAGGTGCAACGGTAGGGCAAGTTCTTGTATAATACCGCATATTAAATTGCTTTATTGTAGCTACTAAAACCACAAATCCAATCTGAATTCAAAAGGACTGAGTCAAACTTGTATAGCTTCTAGTTTCTTGAGGACTTCCTTGTAGTGGAAACTGTATCCAGAGAACCTGCACACGGAATATTAACTGTAACAGGAAATTCCGAGATTGGTATTTTTACTTTGTGTGCTCGTGAACTTTGGTTATCAAAATGCGACTCCTGATGTTTATTCCACATGCTTCAATAGTTATTTTTGTTGGGAATGCTTGACGTTTCTAATAACTAGTGTACGAAAAACATCTTTGACCCTGGTGAATACATATCTTGACTCTTTTCAGATATGTAAGGAGTTTCTGGGAATAATGGCTACATGTCAAGTGAGACAATCCAGGTGTGCCAATAATGCTCTTGTTTTACCAGAGCAAGGTGAGTATGTTAAATGCGACACACATGTACATGTTGAAGGTCTGGATGGGGTCATCATTGTAACAAGATCCTCCGTGTATGCTCACTTGGTTGATTGGATTCGAGGGGACCCTTTCACGGACTTGAGCGTATTGACAGCTGGCTGGGATATGTTGGCCTCTGCGCCAAAAATTGCTCAGAATGGGTATTGATTTAAATCAGCGCGTTGACTAATCGGATCTCGATCTGCTCGTGAAGAGCTCCAGACGTGAGCGACCCAAGCTGGATTTTGTGTATTTAATCAGCTGGGCCAGGGCCGGGAAACAAGGGCTCTCCACCAAGTAATGCTGCCCTGGGGATGTTGCGGTGCACTGACGGACACTCTTCTGCACTCCACCAGGACCGTCAGCAGAGGTATGCTGGGAAATGTAAGCCAGATGGCTACTTTCCATTATGTTGTCACACAAATGTGTTTTTTTTTTTTTTCTTCAGCCATGGGGATTATCATTTTTCAGTCTTTGTTTTGTTGGTGCTGAGGAACTGACATATAATGTTATTGCCTCCCAGTACAGAGATTTTCCTGGATTTTGATGGTTTTTCCCAAGTTGGCGCAAATGACGTATGAAACATCATGTCCTGACGTTGTGCTCCATGGGAAGTATCACTACAAAAAGGTTTTGACAAGTTGTACAATGGACGAAAGGAAAGCCACAGTATCTTCCGCTAAGATGATTCCCGTGCAGGTCCAGCAGGTGGCAAACTCTTCCCATGACATTCTCAAGCTTTCCAAAGGAATCTGCACCAATGCAGCTACATGGACAAAAAGATACTGGGTGATACAACAAACTTCCAATTAATTTTCCCATTACAATCTCGTTATTTTTTTTGTCTATATTTAGTTAATTCAGATTGAATAAAGCATGTTTTAATCTCTGCAGGTGCGGCTATAATGATTGATCCCAGAACAGGAAGTGGACTTCAATTAGTTTGGTTGGTGAGAATTCAGAGAGGTTTCCCATCTAAGGTAATTTATAGTTTGTGTTTTAAAACGTTTTGCTGTCGGCATTAGGAATACTCTCAAGGCATTAATAATATCATCGCTCACTCTTCCAAGAACGTAAGAGAGTCTTGATTTTATCTTTCCACATGAAACCCGAGGAGCATTCTGGCTTGAAGCCAGGTAATTAACATAATCCTAAATGCATCATTGGTGTCATTATCAGTTTCTTATGTAGGTTAAAACAATTTCCTAGGTGAATAGTGTCAAATCTCGGGTATCTCAAAGGATGTAACTTTTGTAGCGGACCCTTGAGATTCATTGGAGGATTAGGGAATTGTTGTAAGCTGAAACGGCACACATTAACCTGGCTGATTTATCAACTATACAGCAACTCCGAAAAGTGATCTGAGACCAACCTGAAAGTGATATGAAAATGTTTTTCTTACTTCACAAAGTAAGCCATCCATTGACACAGTTTTAGTTCCTCATTTCCTCAAAATAACCATGCAGTGAATACCTTTCAAACAAGTGAGCTGTATAATATTTCCATGCCACTGCACAGGGCCCAGAAAAACACAAGAGAAAGGTCTAAGAGTATTATCATACAATACGAAGATGTGCTTTGTTTTTTGGACTAGTGTCACACCAATAGATGTGTTATTGGATGGGATTGCTGCTGTGTGACCTGAATATACCAACTCATATTAAGCACCCGGAGGACAGTCTTATTGTTTAATAAAGAACATTTAGTGCTCGATTCACATAAAGACTTTGGTGCCAGATAACCTTGAGCTCTTGATATGTATTTTTATCTGATTGACTTTACAGCGCCTGTGAAGTTTGAATTCTCACCCCAACTGTAAAGAAGAAATTCGAACCAGAGACTTCACCCACGTCTTCCGTTGTTTTTCCAAAGCGTCTCTCTCTTTAACTGTGGTGTAGCCCTCTGCCCAGACATGGCTATATTCAGTCTCAACAATTATGTAAATGCAATGTTTGTATTTATAGGTCTAGCCACAGCTCTCTGGCATAGCAAAGTTGCAGCTGGGAAAGATTGCAATCTCCCTCAAGGCTTCTAACCTTGGGTGATACCACGAGATCTTTGATTGATGCTGAACATATCAACAGACACAAATGTTTATATCTCAATTAAGTTTAATATGTACATTAAGTACAATATTTACAGTGTATAAATTATGTACATAAAATGTTTGGTCCAGAACAACTCACATAGCCCTTATCATGTCATCCGAACATGGGACAGTCTGCAATTCACGTTAACAACATACAAATTGTAAGAATACGTTAGAAAAAGAAACCAAACAACCATAAGACCCTGATTTTTAAATGTTTATGTCGATAAATGCACAAATTACTTCAAACATTCAGTTAACACCCTTTTGTTAACTTTTAAGGCAGTTTTGAAAGAAGAAAACATTGTCTTACAAAGCTTATTTAGTTTCTTGAAACAATAGCATACATTTTTTTTTTTTAAATGCCAAGAGTATTTATGGCACTCATGAGATGTATACATGAATTAAAAGGCACTGTTGTGATGTCCATAGTACATCATGTTAACTTAAACACATTTTACTGTCTGATTCCAGTTCCGTCTTGAGGTTTAGGTCCAGCCTAACATGAGTTGAACTTGTTTGGCATTTGTCAAGCTCTTTGGAAAAGAAAAATATATTTTGTTTCTTAAAAAAATCTGTAAAGAAATGAAGTGTAGAACCAGCTACAAGACTGTGTAGGATTCAGCAATAGGTCAAGTCAGTTCATGTTTCCTCTTTTGTCATACTTTAAATAGGGGGTACAGACAAAATGCTTGCTTTGAACATCCATGATGTTCATTGTTCAGTGCGTTTAGTCCAAATATTCAGAGTCCGTTCCTACATATGGCGTTTCATATGGAGGGCGAGATGGTCGGACCGGGAGAAGGCGCGCTCGCACAGATGGCACTGGAAGGGTCGGTGTCCGGTGTGCTTGCGGAAGTGACGGGTCAGTTCATCGGAACGGGCAAACTTCCAGCCACAACCTTCCCAGCTGCAGTGGTAGGGCTTCTCGCCTAGCGAAAGAGAAGAAAAAACATGTTATTATTTATCCATTTTCAGCAATCGATTATTGTCATGACATTTCAATTTCAAAAGAGCAGTCAATTGTGATGTTTGTTTACCTGTATGCGTTCTGTGATGCGCCTTCAAGTGGGAACTTTTTGTGTAGGTTTTGCCGCATCCAGAAAAAGTGCAAGTGTGAGTCGCTGTCCGTTTCCTTGGCCAGGTGCGACGTCCCCTCTTTGGTTTGGCGTCCATCTCCAGAGGAGATGAGGGTGGTGTCAGAAGTACTCTTTGGTTGGCGTTGGGCATCCCAAGCCCGTCGTCGCACACGCTGAAGTGATGCGCATTTGGGTAAGGCAGCTGCATCTGTGGGGGTGCGGCATGGGGAAACCCTGTGTTCCCTTGGTAAGCCTGCGTGAACGTCATCGCATGGCACATTTGCGACTGACAGTCTGTGTTGATGAGCTCCGCGGGGCTCTGTGGTGGGGTCATGCTGCCTGCCCCCTGGGGTGAGTTGGCCAGTCTTGGCTGCTCGTATGACCTCATGCATGCACCGTTGCCCTCCTGTTTGACTTTAGGAACCATTCCTCTTACAGGTCCATAACTGTCCATGCAGGGCTCCACTTTGATACACTCTGAAATGTCCTGATTGGGGAAGACAGACCTGACCAGGAATCTTCCCTGGGTGGTGTTGGGCAGAGATGGCTGGCAGTAGGTGTCTACATCGGATTGCAGAAGCTCTGCCATGAGGCTGGTAGTATACGGCGGAGGTGACGCGTTGATCTCGGGCACTGAGTATGTGGTTGGGTTGTACATGTTTCTGGACTCTTGCATTCTGTAATCGCTTCCCATACCGAGTCCGAGATTATCAGAACCCGCAGTGTTGGCCAGAATAAACTCCAGATCCAGATATTTATCGAGATCTTCGTCGTCTGTTGCTCTGAGGTTGTCCATGTTTGATATGTCAGCTATGCAGCTGAGATGCATGGACCTGTCCAGTTCATCCTTCCACCTCTGCAATGTAACAAATTGATTAAACTTACTTTGAGATTTTAAGAGCAAGAATGCACAAAATAGTTACAGTATCATTACTGTGCTAAGTATTTAATAACTTTTAAGAATTTCTGTCAATAATTTTCAATGCAGTTGAAGTTCATCTAGCTGAACTCAAGTCTTATAGTACTTCTAATAAAACAGTTAACTAAGACGCTTTAAACAAAACACTAACGGTTTTCTTATACATTGTGATGTAAATCTAATATAACGTGATAAATAATGACAATAATTATAATACAATTTATATCGAGCAGCTGTTGCTATGGTTACGTCCTGAGCGAACGCGATTTATTTTTGCGAGCATATATTGTATGCATAACTTTTGTAGTTCGTGAAATTGTTTGGAAAAGCTGTTAAAATATGTGTGTATATATACGTGTATGTACAAAGAACTGCATGTAGGAATAAAGAACTAGCTACATAATCATAATAATGATGTGAAATATAAAAAGAAATACTCACGTTTTCCCAGCATTTTTCCTTCTGTGCTGAAAATGTGGAAATAGACGGTAAAATTGTTCCACTCAAAGCCATTTCCAGTCGTTCCAGTAAAATAAAAAGCTTCAAAATCGGGGACCAGCTGCAATCCCTCCAAGAAACTTTGGTTGTAGTGCACTACAACTCGGTTTCTGCTCTTACACTCTGTTTCACACTCATGCAGCAAGTATGAGTGGTAGAAGACCTTATCTTATAAATATCACGGCAGTAGAAGCTGGACCAATTGTACGAAGCGGAGGAAATACGCACTATCCGTCCCTAATTTTAGCCCCGCTATATAGCTGCTGCTCTCCGGCTTGTGCGCCTTTCGTCTTGGATGGTGAGAGCGCACGGGCTCCTTCTTTAAATCACCGGAGTCACTCCACGCCCCCTCGGTAAAAACGAGTTAAACGAGTACAACATGATGCGAGAGGTCCCTCCTCTTCTCTCTCTCTTACCTTTGGGGAGAAAAGGAGCAGAATGGGAGAAAAAATACACATCATTAACACGTTGTTTAAAGATAAAAAGTGTCGATACCAATTGCGCGCGCCACTGTGAGCCCTCGAGACACGTAGGCTTTAACAAAGGGGATTATAACCTCGGGCATTATTGCATTTTAATAATGCAAAATTTGCTGGCTGAAGAGCAGATAAAATTAATCCATTTAGTCCCAGTTTTAAACAGTCCAAAAAAGTTTTAAAGAAGTTAGTAAAAGTATGCGTTTTATGTTTGTGAAATAACATTAACATTTTAACAAGCAATTGTTGGGTTTAATTTTGTATATTTTATGACATCATAAATAATAAAGACATTTATATGTACTTTGAAATCTGCAGTTTGATGCTGTAAACCAATCAGTTACTTATTCAGAATGGGGCTCTTTGTTTTTGTAATGATTTACCTATATATATATGTATATATATAAGAAGAAGAACTATTGAAAGAAACTTTAAATATGAACAAAAAATGGTAGTTGCTTTATGGAGATTTGACAAACATCATTCAGAAGGGCAAACTAGAATTAAACCGCTTTTGTCATGTGACTATATTAACATGGGCCATGTAAAAATGTTCACATGAAGTCAACACAAGTATGCCCTTTCATTTATAGTTCTTTTTAGACACTTTAAACTACATTTTTGTAAGCTTGGGATTAGTTATAAAATCTATAAAAAGCCACTGTTAAAGTGATACTGCGTTTGCACTGCATGTTATGATGTAAGCGTGTGTGATGTTACTCCTTGCACCTGCAGACCAAGCCACAACTTTATCGCATTTGCATATCATTGGACCGAATTATTAACAATAACACGACTCTTGGTGCATTTTAACACCCTTTCAGGCTCCAAATGTATAGTATCAAGCTCTAAACAAAACACATGCCATTAAGCTCTTAAAACCCCTTTCATTTGCAAATAGAGCTGGGGAGACTGGGATTCATCACCCCCCCCCCCCCCCCCAATAGCAGGTATCGGGCAAATTACTTGTACTAGTCTACGAATAGATATTTTTTTTTGCAAGGTCCAGTCACCCAAAATCCAGTGCAAAAGAAAACAAAATGGTGGTTTGTGTGAAATTACATCACGCATATTTTAATGCGTCAAAAATAACACGCAAATGGTGAGAACGTTCATGAGAGTCCAAATGAGGTGCGAGCAGGGTGCGACGTGAACCGTTCAAAGTAGAAATGAATGCTATTATAACATAGCAACATGTGTTTTGACTGCGTTTACTCTTTGATTCATCCTTTGCACCTTTCCAGGAATCAATTGATACGATTCTATAGCTCAATTTAGAAGTACAGTATGTTACTTGGGCACAGAGAATGTTGACAAGGCCTAAGAATGTCAGAAAAGGGTGTAGTTTTATTGTACAGTACAACTAGTTCTCCCCTTAGGGCTGCATGGATCACACATTAATAAGTTGCTCTGATCGTGTGTGTAGGAGGTTTCTGACACACCCTCACACTCCACCTGTACAGGTAGACTCTTTAAAAATAAAGGTTCTTTATTGGCATCTATGGTTCAATGAAGAACATTTTACATACACTCTAAAAAATAAAGGGTCTTTACTGACATAGATGGTTCCATGCAGAACCTTTAATATCCATACACTCTTAAAAATAAAGGTTGCAAAAGTGGGGTTTCACAGTAAAGAACCATTTTTGGTTCCCCAAAGAACTTTTCATTCAACAGTTCTTAAAATAAATGTGAAAAGAAAATGTTAATAATCTGAAGAAACTTTTTCCACTATAAAGAACCTTTTGTGGAATGGAAAGTTCTTTGATGCCAATAAAGAAGCTTTATTTTTTAAGTGTGGAACCTTTACATACACAAAAGGTTCTTTAAAGTGGAAAAAGTCTCTTCGTATTATTAAAAGTTTTTTTACACTAAGAAAAAAATGGTTATTTTAAGAACTGTTCACTGAAGGGTTCTTTGGGGAACCAAAAATGGTGGTTCTACACTGTGAAAACCTCCTTTCAGAATCTTTATTTTTTTAAATAGTGTATACAGGCCTATATGCTGTCTTGATGCTTGTTGCTTCACCCAAAAATGAAAATTCTGTCATTAATTACTCACCCTCATGTCGTTCCAAGCCTGTAAGACTTTCGTTCATCTTCAGAACACAAATGAAAATATTTTTGATGAAATCTGAGAGATTTCTATTCCTCCATTGACAGCCTACGCAACTACCACTTGACGTTTGAAAAAGTTCATAAAGAGATTGTAAAAACTAATCCTAATTAAGCGGTTTAGTCCAAATTTTATGAAGAGACTCAAACGCTTTATATGATAAACAGATTGAATTTAGCCGTTTATTCACATTTAAACATTGATCAGGGAACATAAACAGAAGCTCAGCCGAACCTTCTTAATGCGTGAGAACAAACTCTTGCTGAAGCTTAAACGTGCTGCGTAACATGAGAATTAACCTCATTGGTTCTTGCGGAATCTCACACGTGCTGCGTAACACGAGAGTGAACCTCATTGGTTCTTGTGGACACTCAAACATGCTGCATAACACGAGAATGAACCTCATTGGTTCTTCAGAAGCTCAAACGTGGTGCGTAACACGAGAATGAGCCTCATTGGTTCTTCAGAAGCTCAAACGTGCTGCGTAACTTAGAGAATGAACCTCACTGGTTCTTGCGGAAAGTTTATGAACTTTTTGAAGCGTCAAAGTGGTAGTTGCATAGCTGTCAATGGAGGAATAGAAATCTCTCAGATTTCATCAAAAAGACACAAACTTCATTTATGTTCTGAAGATGAACGAAAGTCTTACAGGATTGGAACGACATGAGGGTGAGTAATTAATGACAGAATTTTCATTTTTGGGTGAACTATCCCTTTCATTATAGTTCTGTTCAGACAAAGAGATACCTAAGAAATACCTCTTGATTTCCGCCTTTTATGTGTTGTATCTGTGTTAGTATCTTTGCTTCTTATCAGTTTATCAACTTGTGATGTGACTGCCAATGGATAATCATTCACTTTCCCTTTCAAACGATATGTAGTTTCGGAAAAGATATTATGCTTTGCGTGTGAACTGAGATTAAGTAACCCGCTCGACATCAAGCATTTATTTGGAAAAAGTTTTTTTTCTTGCTTTGGTTATCCAGTGTAATGCATAGTTTGCTGCTTGAGTCAAACCCTGGGAAACACCTGCTCTTTCTTCACAGCGGGACGGGGTTGCGGCTGCCCTAGGCCCTGCTTTCGAGAGAGAAGGAAACCGAGAGTCCTGCCAGAAAGTGCGTGAGTGAGAGTTTGAGACGGAATGGGATTCTGAGCAGGCCTTTATATACGCAACTATTTTTAACCCCACTCCCTCTCGCCTATCACAGGGCTTCCTCTCTCGGACGCTCAGGAAGCAAGCCTGGCTCGGCTTCCTGCCTGCACGCCGGGCTGTTCAGAGCCAATCAGGGAAGGATAGCGCTGTGATGATCAGGCACTGACTCAAAAGGAAAAAGAGTTAAAATCATGCCACATATTTGTGTGATTAGATTTCAGTGGAGCAAGTGATTGTCTGAGAGGGAGTTTGACATGTAGCTCATGTTTTTTGAGCATTTTAGATTCATGATGAACTCAAACTGAAACCATTTGTGTGTGATGCTGCCACTAACAGTATTCATTTCTCCTTAAATTGTGTTTCCCAATATTTTTGTCTCATGTACTGCCACAACCCCATCAGTAAGTGTGTGTGTATATATCTCGAAATGTATAATAATGTACCAATACCTAAGAATACTAAAGAGTAAATGTTGACAAATAACAAAATGGCTATTAACATTTGACTTCCACTTAAAGGGATAGTTCACCCAAAAATGAACAAAAATCAATAATTTACTCACCCTCAAACCTGTATAAGTTTCTCTCTTCTGCTGAACATAAAAGAAGATATTTTGAAGAATGTCGGCAAAGTCTTTATATATAGGAAGACGGTTGTACTCCGATTACTTATGGATGGGAGAAAGTGCAACGCCCAATATGGTGAATAAGCCCCGCCTTCTAAATGAATGAGCCAATCGTTGATTAGTAAAGTCATCGTGTCACTGCAGCTGCCGTTAGAAGCTCCGGTTGCTATAGAAACAGTCAGTGTTCGGAGACGTGCGCTTAGGACTGCGTATACGCATTAGCTTTGTCCAGGCTGAAAAATGCAGTTTTTTTTTTTGTCATGATTTGAGCGTTTATCAACAAAATGTATGAGACAGTTGTCAGATTTCATTGGTGATTTCAAATTTAATTAAATTTAATCATAAGCTTGGCGAACAGTTTTGGAGAATTTGATGTTTCCCCATTCAAAAAGATAGGAGCTGCACTTTCATGCTCGAGAGGCGTTTCTAAGATGACCGCCGAGTGAAATGACTTGTCTTAAAGGGACTATGATGTCAGTAACCAAACAGTGGATGGTCCCTGTTGACTTCCATATTAGGAAAAAAAATACTATGGAAGTCAATGGGGACCATCAACTGTCTAGTTACCAACATTCTTCAAAATATCTTCTTTTATGTTCAACAGAAGAAAGAAATTTATACAGAACAGCTTTGTTTTGAACAGCTTGAGGGTGAGTAAATGATGACAGAAATTTCATTTTTGGGTGAACTATCCCTTTAACGCTCGCTTTTCTCCATCCAATTTCACCATTCCATCACTTTCAAGTCCTGCCATACATTCTTTTCTTTTTTTTCTTCTCATTTCATTTAGAAAAAAATACTCCACATTATGAGTTGCAAACAAATTCACATTGATTCTAAGTACCACCCTGGTGTAGACTGCAGCTAAAACACTTTCAAAACCACTTTGTTTACCGACGACACTCAGAAATGAATGTCTGTATATTCTCAGGTCAACATCAACAAGGAGTTTCATAAACATCTCGTCGTAGTCTCCATCTCCTCGAGGATGGAGGAGAAGTTGACAGCGCAAGATAGATCGTATTCCGTGGGGGAGTTTTTCCAATTCTGTTTTTTTTCCCCGTCGGTTCATGTGGATTTAATTGGTTTGGTAATTCTCCTGAGAGGCGGCCAATTTATAGCCTGTTAACACTTGAGATCATGCAGGTCGTGTGTTATGAGTGCAATTTGCGAAGTTGGCTGTGAAATATGTTTGCAGTGAAGATATTTACAGCAATTAATCAAGAAAAATGTTTTTTTCTCTCCTTTATAATGTCCAGACGACATCCTAAGCGGTCCATTTTGGCCGTGGAAATGAAACGACAAACTTATCAGTGGCTTCTGGATAGCATGTTCCTAATTTTTGTTATTTTACGGCCTCAGAATGTTTACAGAGTTTGGTATGGTGTTGATTCTGTGGCCCTTGGAGAAAACGGACTACGTCCAATCTCGGTCACAGCTGTAGCTTGACCAAAACATAAATTGAAGTCATGTGCAATTTCAATCAATCTCCAAACAACTTTTCTTTTCCTCTTCGTCGAAGTGATACCATGAGAACATTACAGAATTGTGTTGTGAGTGATGAATCCAGAGACGGTGGATTGGGAAATTATAAGCTTGGGCTGAAATGTTTTGCAGTCGAACCTGGCAGCGTTCGTGTAATTTCAACATCTCCCTGTTTCACTGTTATAAGTCTTAAAGCCACAGGAATTGCCATGGTGGGCTGCCAAAATCCAGTTCCTTTTTATGCAGGAGTAGGAATTATGGACAAAGAAAGCAAGGGAGTTACAATAGAGAGTTGAGTCTCTAAAACCAGGCGAGTTTTTATACGCCAGCCTGACCACAAACGTGTCCGCGTTTCCTTAAATCTTGCCAGCTGCGTAAATACACCAGCCTGCACTTACACACAGGTCCCTTTCTATTCCGTCTTTGACTCCATTCGTCTACGTTGTGACTGTAATGTCATGTATACACCTAAAATGGATGGCCCAAACCACAAATTCACCAGACATTCCTGAGCTACATGACCCTCAAGGTTACTAGTGCTTTAGAAGGCTCAGAAATGTTTTCATGATAAAGGTACATCGTGATACGAATTAAATGTCCCCAAACACCAGGCAGTTTTTTTCCGTTGGCACATTGAGAACCATTTAAGTTCAATTAAGGTGTCTATTGTGTGCCACCATTCATGTTTACTGTCTTGCCTATGTACTGTACTCTATAAAGGCACATTATTATTGAGGAATGCAGTGTGGTATGTCTTTCCCTCCTGTCAGAACGTAGTGACACACATTCGCCTCACATGAATTATAGCTCTCAGGCAACATAAACTCTTCGTGCACAATCGTGCGTTTGGGAACAGCAAGTTCTGCGGTTTTTCTCCCAGGCCATTCTTGATGGTTTTCCAGGATTATTGTTGAGGCATGCTAAGTTTGAAAGAAGACATGCCAGGCTTGTGTTTTTAAATATTCTCTCCAATGACCATTTTTTTGGACTGATTCAATGTATGGGCATGTACCAATGTGCATCCCTTATCGAACATTTTCAACAAAGTAAACAAAAATATGTTTTAAACACTTAAAAGTTCCAGCATTGGAGTTTGATGTCATTGGAGAACCTTGATTCTTTAAAACAGTAGTTTTTACTGAGCAATGCAATTTTTGGATATCTCCCTTACCTGACATGCACATTCAGATCTTGGAGACTACTAAAGAACTGATGATATAATTAGGCATATCTGGTTCTCCAGGACCAGGACCAGGACTTAGAACCACTGCTGTAGAAGACCATCTATGCACTGATGATCTGTTATCAAGTGATACCTACAACCATCTGAAGAACCTATAATGAAACAAATAATGTTTTTGGTCTACAAAAAGGCAACTCAAGAACTGTAGTGAAAAATGATTCATTAGAAAGTTCTCTTTATGGAAGGTGCTGCAAGGTGGTATTAATTTCGTCATCTATTTTTTTATTTATTTAGTCTTAGTCTTGTGTCAAATGTACTTTTTAGTTTTTAGTAGGCTATCATACTTTGTCAACCTTGTGTTTTTTTTTAGTCAAGTTTTAGTTGACTAAACGTCTGGGCATTTTTACGGAAGAGGATTAGGGCCAGGCAATAATAAAAAAATAAAACCATCTCGAGATTAAAGTCATTATAATGCGAGATTAAACCCGTTAAGTTTCCAGAAAAAAAAATGTTGTTTCGAGAAAAAAGTTTAAATAAAATGTTGAGAATAAAATCATTAAATTTCAAGAATAAAGTCCCTTTAAAAAAAGTTCTCGAAATGTAAGAAATTTTTTCTTGAAACACAACAACTTTATTCTCAAGATTGTTTTATTTTTTTATTATTACGTGGCCCTAATCCTCTTCCGTACATTTTAGTCTAGTTTTAGTCAATGAAAACTTTTCACATTTTCGTCATTCTGCATGATGTTTAAATTGATAATCATGAGTATTTTGTCTTCAGATCATTGTCGGCGCTTCCGCAGTGTAGAAAGAGTGTGTGCGCTTGGTTGCCACATTGCAAGGTTTAATGCTGCCTACCGTAATTATCGTAAATACTAGTTTCTTAGTTAAAAAATAGGACATGAATGCCCACTCAAGAAGTAGAACATTTTCGATAGCACGTGAAGGCAGCATAAGTAAACCACTGGGCAGAAAATGTATCCTTTTCACAGAAAAGCTCTGATTGGGGGATTTAAACTCTTGACATCTGGCTTGTAAAGGCTGTAATATTTTGTCTTCTCTTTTTTTCCGTAAAGTTTTTATTTTATAACTATTTTAGTCTAGTCTTATATTTTCGTCAATGATATTGCATGTTAATGACCTTGGTGTTGTCACGTCATCGTCTCGTCTTGAACATGGGGAAAAAAAAGGTTGTTGACGAATATTTTTCGTCATAGCTTTGTTAACGAAATTAACACTTAATGAGTTTTTTTTTTTTACTTGTTTCCCAGACAGCAACATAGTGTCGGCCCAGATCCGGCCCACATCTGGTACACGTGGATTCCACACGTACCAGATGTGGGCCGGATCTGGGTTGACACTGTTGCTGTCTGGGTTTCCAGTAAACATATAATGTTTAAAAATATTTAAAAAGGTTGCACTTTATTTTACAGTACGTGCACATACCTAAGAAAGCACTGGTTAATATAAGGTAACTACAAGGTTTAGGGTTAGTACCTAGTTATTACCCAGTTATTGCAATTACTATAATAAGTACATAGTATGTACATGGGGAACAAGACTGTAAAATAAAGTCCTACCAAAAATTCTTTATATCTTACACAGTGTTGCTTTTATATATATTTTTGCTTACTGGAAATACTTTTTTGCAACCAAGAGTTCACAGAACTTTTTTCAGTAAAATTAAAAAAAAAAATTCAAAACATGATAAGTAACTTGTGCAATCCGTGAAAACGTCTTTATAGATTATGCAGTTGCTTCTCAAGTAAATTTATCTTGTTTTAACTATCTTTAGATGCTTTTATTGGAACATAAAACTGGAAAATACTTCTTTGCAGTGTAGGAAAGGTTTGCAAGCATGTATGAAACAACGCAAGGCCTTCCGAAAATGGAGGTCAATCCGGTGACTAAAAGTAGTTGCTCTAACATCCATTGACCAATTTCTGCTTGTAAAAAGGTGGGGCACGTCCTTATTTTGGAGAGTTAGACACGTTCCTGGGTCAACATATTTTGTTGATCCAGGAACAACATTCCTGTCTGAAAATTTAATCCTAACCATATCCCTACCTATAAACACCCTATCCCTAAAATCAGAAGGAAATGATAGGTGAATAACACTGACATAGAAGCACCTAAGCCTGACATGAACTGTAAACTTGTCCCTCAAATCTAATGGGTGTTGATTGGAATGTTGTTCCAGGATCAACAAAGATGTTGATCCAGGAACTTCTTGTACTTGAAATCGGGTTCTGCAAAAGTGGGTACAATTGTGTTTTTGGAATTCCAAATTGGTATTTCCCAATTGATTTCAAACATACATGGCTTTTCCACACCCTCAAAACTGTTTGTATGTATTTTTTTCCCATCAAGTGCTGAGTTCTTTATTGCATAGACAACCTTAAGATACACTATATTGCCAAAAGTATTGGGACACCCCTGCAAATCATTGAATTCAGGTGTTCCAATCACTTCCATGGACACAGGTGTATAAAATCAAGCACCTACAGTGGGGAGAACAAGTATTTGATACACTGCCGATTTTGCAGGTTTTCCTACTTACAAAGCATGTAGAAGTCTGTAATTTTTATCATAGGTACACTTCAACTGTGAGTGATGGAATCTAAAACAAAAATCCATAAAATCACATTGTATGATTTTTAAATAATTAATTTGCATTTTATTGCATGACATAAGTATTTGATCACCTACCAACCAGTAAGAATTCCGGCTCTCACAGACCTGTTAGTTTTTCTTTAAGAAGCCCTCCTGTTCTCCACTCATTACCTGTATTAACTGCACCTGTTTGAACTCGTTACCTGTATAAAAGACACATGTCCACACACTCAATCAAACAGACTCCAACCTCTCCACAATGACCAAGACCAGAGAGCTGTGTAAGGACATCAGGGATAAAATTGTAGACCTGCACAAGGCTGGGATGGGCTACAGGACAATAGGCAAGCAGCTTGGTGAGAAGGCAACAACTGTTGGCGCAATTATTAGAAAATGGAAGAAGTTCAAGATGATGGTCAATCTCCCTCGTGGGGCATCAATGATAATGAGGAAGGTGAGGGATCAGCCCAGAACTACACGGCAGGACCTGGTCAATGACCTGAAGAGAGCTGGGACCACAGTCTCAAAGAAAACCATTAGTAACACACTACGCCGTCATGGATTAAAATCCTGCAGCGTACGCAAGGTCCCCCTGCTCAAGCCAGCGCATGTCCAGGCCCGTCTTAAGTTTGCCAATGACCATCTGGATGATCCAGAGGAGGAATGGAAGAAGGTCATGTGGTCTGATGAGACAAAAATAGAGCTTTTTGGTCTAAACTCCACTCGCCGTGTTTGGAGGAAGAAGAAGGATGAGTACAACCCCAAGAACACCATCCCAACCGTGAAGCATGGAGGTGGAAACATCCTTCTTTGGGGATGCTTTTCTGCAAAGGGGACAGGACGACTGCACCGTATTGAGGGGAGGATGGATGAGGCCATGTATCGCAAGATCTTGGCCAACAACCTCCTTCCCTCAGTAAGAGCATTGAAGATGGGACGTGGCTGGGTCTTCCAGCATGACAACGACCCGAAACACACAGCCAGGGCAACTAAGGAGTGGCTCCGTAAGAAGCATCTCAAGGTCCTAGAGTGGCCTAGCCAGTCTCCAGACCTGAACCCAATAGAAAATCTTTGGAGGGAGCTGAAAGTCTGTATTGCCCAGCGACAGCCCCGAAACCTGAAGGATCTGGAGAAGGTCTGTATGGAGGAGTGGGCCAAAATCCCTGCTGCAGTGTGTGCAAACCTGATCAAGAACTACAGGAAATGTATGATCTCTGTAATTGCAAACAAAGGTTTCTGTACCAAATATTAAGTTCTGCTTTTCTGATGTATCAAATACTTATGTCATGCAATAAAATGCAAATTAATTACTTAAAAATCATACAATGTGATTTTCTGGATTTTTGTTTTAGATTCCGTCACTCACAGTTGAAGTGTACCTATGATAAAAATTACAGACTTCTACATGCTTTGTAAGTGGGCAAACCTGCAAAATCGGCAGTGTATCAAATACTTGTTCTCCCCACTGTAGGCATGCAGACGCTTCTACAAACACTTGTGAAGGAATGGGTCGCTCTCAGGAGCTCAGTGAATTCAAGCGTCGTACCGTGATAGGTTGCCACCTGTCCAGTAAGTCAATTAGTGAAATTTCCTCACTACTAAATATGCCACGGTCAACTGTTAGTGGTATTATAACAAAATGGAAGCAATTGGGAACAGCAGAAACTCAGCCATGAAGTGGTAGCCCACGTAAAATCACAGAGCAGGGTCAGCATATGCTGAGGCACACAGTGTGCAGATGTCGCCAACTTTTGCAGAGTCAATAGCTACAGACCTCCAAACATAGTGTGGCCTTCAGATTAGCTCAAAACAGTGCGTAGAGAGCTTCATGAAATGGGTTTCCATGGCCGAGCAGCTGCATCTGAGCCTTACATCACCAAGTGCAATGCAAAGCGTCGGATGCCACTGGACTCTAGAGCAGTGGAGACGTGTTCTCTGGAGTGACGAATCACACTTCTCTGTCTGGCAATCCGATGGACGAGTCTGGGTTTGGCGGATGCCAGGAGAACTGTACTTGCCTGACTGCATTGTGCCAAGTGTAATGTTTGGTGGAGGGGGGATTATGGTGTGGGGTTGTTTTTCAGGGGTTGGGCTTGGCCCCTTAGTTCCATTGAAAGGAACTCTTAATGCTTCAGCATACCAAGACATTTTCATTCTCCCAACTTTGTGGGAACAGTTTGGGGATGGCCCCTTCCTGTTCCAACATGACTGCGCACCAGTGCACAAAGCAAGGTCCATAAAGACATGGATGAGCGAGTTTGGTGTGGAGGAACTTGACTGGCTTGCATTGTTGACCTCAACCCGATAGAAGACCTTTGGGATGAATTAGTATGGAGACCTCACAAATGACCTCACAAATGCGCTTTTAGAAGAATGGTCAACAATTCCCATAAACACACTCCTAAACCTTGTGGAAAGCCTTCCCAGAAGAGTTGAAGATGTTATAGCTGCAAATGGTGGGCCAACTCCATATTAAACCCTATGGATTAGGAATGGGATGTCATTAAAGTTCATGTGCATGTAAAGGCAGAACTTTCCACAGTTCTTACGCATTTTCATCGAGATTTCTCTAGCACATAGATTGTAAACATTACCAATTTTGGTGTGGACAAATTCTCTGTCTTTGCATGCACAAGCATTGAAAGGAAACCAAATCATGACAATAGAAGGAAAAAAGGTGCATCATACTTCATCACATCAGATAGTGGTTAACAAATATCACCTTTTCAGATCTTCTGACTCATGTTTTTTTGGAATTGGTTGGATAAAGCCCCACAGTGAAGTGTATGTGTGACAGTTTGATTCTCTCGACAAGCAGATGGGGTGTAGTAAACAGATCGAACTTTTGTAAAGCTGTGTTTTTCATTTTTAGTGTGAGCCAGGTATACCATTTGTGGTTTTGCACAATGCTTGATCAGATAGACTAGGCCTCCCTGTACTATTGGTTCACACTTCAGCCTGGTGCACTCGCTGCATAGTGTATGTGTGTGAGCAAGGGTTTTCAGCGTGTGCATCTACAGGATGTGTGGTCTGTTAAACCGCACCTCAGTTTCAGTATAGACCAGCTCTTGTAGCAACCATGTGCCCTACACCCAAAGCTGCACACTCTCAACGAGATGCTAATGTCACTTTTTGTCACCTTTGTAAGACAATGACTTCTTTTTGACTTCTTGTTGTGTCAGAGAACTCATCTGGTTAGGGTTTCTCTGTGAGGGGTTTGCTGCACAACACTTTGGTCCTATAATTTCCATCTTCCAAGATTATACTTTAAATGTGAAGGAAATAAAAGTATGATAAATAACACAGAGGAGTAAAACGATAAACACTTCCTCTGTGGTTTGCATAAAGGCCTGATGTGCTTTTGTATTCTTTGAATTCACTTCTATCTCACTCCATCTGAGGAACGAGGTTATTTGCTACATTGGTTGCATAATGTATAATGGTGTTGCCTGTAATAATTAAAATAATAAATCTTCAGTAGATCAACAGTGATATCAGGTGTGCTGTGTAAAAGCGGAAACAACACGAGGAATTGGCTCAAAATCACATTGATCAGCAGGTGAGTTGGATTAATGCCTTTCAGCACTGAAAAAGTGTTGTGGTTCAGTCCCCTTCACTCCCTTCCCATCATGCACTGGGGCATGAATAATTAATATGGCCGCATTGAATGTTTGCTAGTTTTATTCACACTGTTGTTGACTTTGTTGTCATTTTAAGTAACATATTGTCTTCTGATGTCAGGATGAGCTTGTTTTTCTACTCAAAAAGATCATATAGTTGTTGTTACTAATCGTGTGTTTAGTATTCAGGTCTGTGTGTCACATTTTAAGGTATTTTGTGTGTTTTTTTTTTCTCGTGTTCATGTGTAGTGCTTGTGTTTCTAATTTTATTTTTTATATTTATTTATTTCATCTTATTGTATTTTTATTATCTTATTTTATATATATATATATTATTTTATTTTGTCCTATTTTGTATTTTATATTTTAGTTTATCTATTTTTTCTCTATTTTTTGTTATTTTATATTGTTATTTTATATTTTTATATCTTATTTTGTTTTATCCTATTTCTATTTTATCTTATCTTATCTTATATTTATTTTATTTTTATTTTATATATGGTATTTTATTATCTAAACTCTTTTGTGTTTAAGAAATCTTTTTAGAATTAATCTAAATAGATGATTTTTGTAATGTTGGCAGGTTTTAAGTTCTTGCAGCTTGACCTTATGTTCACTCACGACATTTAAAAAAAAAAATCCAACAACAAAAGCTATGAAAACGGTTTTCTTCGTTTTCTGAACATCGTTTTACAATGTCGGTGTGTGTCACAACGGTATGCAGCCATTTGTTCAGCAATACCACTAATGACCTACAAGTTACAGGGGTTGATGTGAAGGCTAAAGCGGCGGAGGGTCTAGCTGGGTGTTCCACGTGCAAGCACCAGGCGGCCATGTGTCTTTAAACCCAATAGCTGTTTTATTAGAGCAGTAATTACATGTCAGCTAGATGGGGGGGTCGGTCGGCGCTTCAGCAACAGAGGGACCTCAAGGCACTTGCAGCCACTTATTACAGCTCAGATCAACGTCTCGATATAATGGCCACAAACCGCTAGCGTGGCCTCTCTCGGGGGGTTTGAGCTTTGAATATGCAGGTCCCACTTATCTGGGGTTTGACAGTGCCTTCCTGCTCAGAGCCGACTGTCCCCTGATCTGTGATTACACCGTAATTAAGCGTCTGCGTGATGGGACATCAAACAGTGCACAAAGTGTATTTTTTGGTATTCTCTGCAGAAGATCAGAAGCAATGGCCTCCGTTCCGCAAAGGAAATTGGTGAAAAGTCACAAAGGCATTCAAATAACTGAAGCTATGAGAAAATGACTCATAATATCACACAATAAGATGATTCGGCAACAGAAAGTGCCTGAAATTGCTCATTGCACTAATGAAACGTGCACAGATGTGGCACTTTTTCACTCCCTCGGAAACGTGGTGACTTTCGGAAGCGGTAATTGCTTCCTTTTAACTGTTAGAAGGTAGGTATAAAACGCAAGCTTGATATTATTCATGTCACTCATTTATGGTTCCATGAAGAACCTTTAACATCCTATTACACAAAAGGTTCTTTATAGTGGAAAAGGGTTCTTTAGGAGAACTGAAAGGTTCTTTGGGGAACCAAAGTGGCATCATAATGAAAACCCCCTATTGAAATCTTTGTGTTTTTAAACCTTGTGCTTAAAATCTGCACTTTTAGCTCCCAGCAGGCAGTTCTGCTTATGCTAACGTTGATGTAACGCTTTTAAAATGTTTGGCTCGGACTGTTTATGTGGGATCATATGCTTTTCTCTTACATCAGGGCCAGAGCTTATGTCTTTCATTCGCTTGGTAATTATGTCAGCATCCAAGTGCCTGCACAACGTAATCATAAGTTGCCCATGTGAGCATGGAATGTTTTTAGATTTACGAAGTAGTTGCTTAGCAACACCAGATGTTTATAGGCTGATGTTGGTTTTGTTGCGTCAAGAAAATGCATGTTTTTAACCTTGTGTCAGTGCAGTGAGATTACAGTGGAGTATGTTTCTGCTGAACTAATTTATGCACAAGATGAACTTAAGCCAAGATGAATTCCTCCATGGACAGTGTGGTCACCTTATCTCAGAGAAAACATCTTGCAGAAACTCTGCTCTCGTAAATCTGGATCATCATGATGAGGTCCAGTGAAGTGGACAACCTTCTTTTTCCAAATGTTAATTATCTGATCCATCAACTTTGTTAATTTTATATATCTGCCTGTAATGTGAAGATATTATCCTCACCATCCAAAGAGTTTTAAAACACAAATATATTCATCTTCAAGATATTCTTCATTAAATAGTGAATTTAATTGTGTACTATAATATTCATAATAATTACAATCTTGGCAAGTATTTAAATTAATACAAGACGTTGAGTGTTTCCTGTTTTTATTCAACCCTTTTTGTTTATATTTGCTCTGGCTCGAGATTTAGTGAAATCTTACGACTCTGCTGGCGTGCTTCAGATTTCAACCTATGATAAGACTTTGTTTTCCTTCAAAATGTAAGCGAAAGCAGGTGTGTATGTGTGTTTTCCTTTTGAATTGTAACCACTTCCCTTTCACTTTGCGTCTGCAGATATCTGAAGTCCGTTCTTCTTCTTACACCCTTTTTAACCAACTAGATTGTAACCAACAGTGGTGCTAACATATGTATGGAAACACCCATTCCTGTCAATAGGGCCTCTGATAGAACTAGTACACATTTGTAAAATAACACTCATTCCCATATACTGTAATTGTTACTTTTAAATAGGGCTGCACAATTGATTTAAATTTGAAATGGCTTGCATGGTTTGTTTCAGTGGCCTCAGAGTAGTTCATACTACTATATAAATGTCCCACATGCTTAGTTATTGTGGTTTGCTTCTATTGCATCTGCTTTATTTCACTTATTAGCAGTTTTTGCCTGCTGCCAAGCACCTTTTCATATCTATTGACAGCATTTCACCAGATTAGGAATGAGAAGATTAATAGATTGAAAATTCTTTAAAGCTCTTCTGTTTTCTTATAAAATAAAGGCCATGTGGTTTAATTGGACCACTTCAGCCTGAAAGTGAAGATATGTTGAGACAGAAATGTATTATAGGTTCCAAAAAGATAACTTTTTGATACAGTCAAGATACAGTGTGAATGCATAGGAAACTGGTTTCACTTGGTTCACTTTTGGGTCACTGAAAGATATGCAAGTTTGGTTCTTTTATGCCGTTTACAACTGGAACAAAGCGTTTTCTTCAATCTGATCAAAAGTGGACGACGCTAAATACTGGTGTAAACTGGGTCTTAAACATTTTCAGCTTATCCACTTTCGACCGCTTCCAGAGGTAGTCGAAAACGCATTTGTCTGGATTGCTTTCACAGTGTAGATGCTCGTGGTTGAATGCGTTTGAACAGCCACAAAAGACCACCTACTCTCCGCCTACTGACCTAACACGTAAACATTATAGGAAGCGTGCTAGCCAGAAGGGATTTAAACTTTGTTGACTGAAGACCCAAGTTTGGTTCGAAGACAAAAAATGTACCAAGCACAATATTCTCTCACCATTCCTGATTTATAACACGCATTGACAGCGTTCGTCGTGGTCTTGCGGCTATCAGAGCAGAAACGAAAGCTGCTGCTCTCCGTATGTTTTTTCCATCGTCTCCGTGTGCGTTCATTTGTAAATTGCGCAAGCTTATTTCGTCCATTAGATTGACAGATCTGAAAAAGCCCACCCACCCATAGACCCTCCCCTCAAAGAAATCAGGACAGAAGTGGTTAAAAGTGGACAAAAGAAACGGATTAAAAGACCAGGTGTAAATGGGAATGTGTCTCCCTCGTCTACTTGTAATACAACCAAAATGCATCTTAAAGGTGCAGTAAGCGATTTCTGAGAAATGCTGATAAAAAGTGGATCGGACCGAGCACCAAAACACACTTTAGCCAATCAGCAGTAAAATGCGTATACACTCATTAGGGGGAGGTGCCTGTGTTGCATTGTGTTTGTGAATTTGTGGGCGGGGTTATGTTTGTTTTGGTGATTTTAAATATCAATAGCATTTCTCAAAAATCGTTTACTGCTACTTTAATACTAGGTGTAAACAGGGCCTTAAAGGACCCTAGTGTTAGACTCTTTCTATTGGCAGTAGTGTGTGAGGGAAACATGATTTAGCTTGAAGACAAAGGCATTTTTTGTATAGCTTGGAGATGAAAGCTGTTGTTTCATTGTGATTTTATGCCTTTTGTTCTTTTCGCTTTGATATCTTAGCAGCACCATGAGATGTTAAATGTTTATCGGTGTTCATCTGCTTACATGATTGGAAGAATTGAAACACAATCTCTTTTGTTTTCTTTAGAGCGTTTGTTTTGGTGGCTTGCGTCTGTGTGGATGGACATTATTTTGGAAGGAAGTGGGCCTGACAGATGTTGGTGTCTCTCTGGAAGCATGGTGACGCTTTGAATCTCTGTGGTAAGATCTCAATCCACAGTCATGCAGAAAAACAAGCGTTTCTCAAGGCGGTTCTGCCTAAAACCCAATTTACTAAGAGCTCAACCTCCATTTTCCCTTTTGCTTCACCATGTCACACATTTTTACTACGTCCCAGTCCATTGCATCAGCATAGCGATCCTCAGCAGTCATTTTCCTCAGGATGAATAAACATCGCAAACTGCCATGAAGGTTTTGTACGCACTATATACACACATTCAGGGCTGGTCTGAGACTTGTGCTGAGAGGTTAGGCCTTTTCAATGAGTCGATGTGAGTGCTGCAGAAAGAAACAAGGCTTTATTGCAAAGTGCTGATTAGTGGTTTCATTCAGTCAGCGGCACCTGCTGTTTTCTGTGATGTTCCTGTGAAGTAGAAGTTTATGCAGTATAGACCCTCAATTATGTTGTATTCTCTGACTACAGGAGCAGAAAAAATGTGAATATGACAATAAAGTGTACGTTTTTGTAGGAGGTGATCTCACTCAGTTTAACGCCATAGTTTATATGGTACTGTACTATAAGTAAGCCATTTGGTTAATTTCCCAGAAGACTGAAAACCCTGTGGCTCTGTGGCGCTTTCAACGTTTCTCTGTTTCTCTGTTGTCTAGAACACCTGTAGAAAACTATCCGTTAGCTTTCCCATTCATCTCAATGCCAGTTGCTCTGCTAGCACGGGACCCTCCAGAAGTATATGATTTGATGGCTGCCAAGCTGATGGAAAAATGCAAGTCTATTTCATTTTCATCCCCCACTGGATTGTGTTCACATTATATTATTTGGGTCCGAAACCCAGTGAATTTGCTTCATCAAAGCAGCAGCTGTTTACCCCTGTTGGTTGGTAACACAAATGCAGGAGAAGGCGGAAAAATGTATAGCGTTGCTCACCTCACTTTTATATTTTGATTTTTGACCCTTTGGTTTTGTTTCCAAAGCCTTAGCACATAACGGCACTTGCATCCTTCTGCCATGAATGTACTGCAAATTTTTTAAAGAATGCGGGAGTCCATTTGTGCTGAAGGCAAGCAGAAATGAAATATACATAGTTTCTGCTTCTAGTGCGTCAGTCACGCTTGTCAAGAAAGTGATATAAGAACACACAAACACGGTTTTATTGAATCATCCGTCAACAATGGTGGTTCACTTCCACGATTTTGTATGATTGCGTTTATATCAGCAGTGAACTGTACTGGAGTTCACATGAACCATATCCCAGACCACCCTTTTTATGCGGACTCAGGTACGGTTCGCTGGTTGCGCGCCTGAGTTCGGAAAACAGCGTTCACATCATCCAAACGAACTGAACTCTGATGTCAATCGAACCCAGGTGTGCACCAAAAGTGCAAGTGTGAAAGCACCCTAAGTAACAGAAATAGTATGATTCCAGCCGGACTAAATGTAAAAAAGTTAATTACTGCTTAAAGGGTTAGTTCATGAAAATTATCCCATAATTTACTCACCCTCAAGCCATTCTAGGTGGTTATGACTTTCTTCTTTCAGCCAAACACAATCAGAGTTATATTAAAAAATATCCTGGCTCTTCCAAGCTTCATAATGGGAGTGAATAATAACGAATAGTAAGATTTTGAAGCCCAAAAACGTGCATCCATCCATCATAAAAGTAATCCATACGGCTCCAGGGGGTTAATAAAGGCCTTCTGAAACGAAGCGATACATTTTTGTAGGAAAAATATCCATAATTATAACTTTATAAACTGTAATCACTAGCTTCCAGTAATATCTGTCCACGTGTTCACAAGAGAGTCGAGTTCCGGCATACGACGTAGGCGATGTAGACGTAGCGTGAGCTTAGGTGAGAGCAGACGCTTCTCGTGGTTCAAACAAATAGGGCTGGGCAACAAACTCAAGCTCAAATTCTCATTTTAGACTTTGGACTTTTAGAATTTGTGACTGGTGTTTTGTTTTGCTGTATCCTCTGCACTTCCGCGTTCGTCAATACGTCATACTCTTCCGCCAGGGACTCGACTCGCGTACATTACCGTAAGCCAGTAATTATAGTTTATAAAGTTATAAATAGAGATATTTTTCATGCAAAATCACATCACTTTGCTTCAGAAGGACTTTATTAACCCCCTGGAGCCGTATGGATTACTTTTATGATGGATGGATGCACTTTTTTGGACTTCATAAAAAGGTACCATTCACTCCCATTATAAAGCTTGGAAGAGACAGGATATTTTTTAATATAACTCAGATTGTGTTTGGCAGAAAGAAGAAAGTCATATACACCTAGGATGACTTGAGGGTGAGTCAATTATGGGACAATTCTCATTTTTGGGTGAACTAACTCTTTAAGTCTGACTGAATTTGAACTTTTAAAGCACATGTAAACACATCTACAGAAATATTGTCATTGTCAACAGTTCAGTTCGCATTTTTGTAAACCAGCAGTACACATGTGCTTGTTTAGCAACTATATTATTACCTTTGCACAAGTACAAGCATGGATTATTATGGATAACAGCTGGAGGTTTTGCAATAGGAGTCTACCACTAGCTGGTACTAACTCTGACTGATTTGGCAGTCCTGGTAGAATCGTTTGTCTTGAGACATTCCATATGCGAAGATAGCGTGCTTTTCGACCTCAGCCAAACCGTGATGATAGCGATAAGTAAGTTCTGATTGGGTTGGCGCAGTGCAGAGTCGTGTGCTGTAAATCTGTACCTCCATGTCATGTTATATTAAATGTTAATGCGTTGGAACTACATGATTGATAGCAGAAGAATGCGTCTGAACGGGAGTGTTCGCAAGCCCCTGCCAGGAGTTTGATAAAGCGGCATGTCGCGCACTGAAAGTTGAATCTTTCTTGAATGTTTTCTTATAACAGAGCGCATCGTGAGTTCCCAAGAATGCTGAGATGATCCGAACATTAGCCCGCACACAGCATTCTCCTAAGGGGAAGATGTAGAAGTGAGGGGAGGAGGGGAATTGCTCCATCCAGTGCTGTCAAAGAGCTGCCAACTCCTGTTGGCCACACATCTGCTGTGCATTAAGGCCTGGACTCTTCGGTGATGAAACCCAGCCTTGGCTCGCAGGGGGAAAGCCTGTGATTGGAGCACCGGCACTCTGTCGACTCCGGGGCTTGGAGCTCAACTCAGCCCTACAGCTGGGTGGGTTTCCCCCTCTGTTGCCATGGTTTCCCTGCAAACACAAAAATCAGGCGCCTTGCAAAAGCATCTGGGCCCCCTCTCTTCATGCCTCAGTGTTACATCATGTGGATTCCAGCACTTTATCTTCCTCTGGTTGGTGTCCATCTCCCATTGCGTCCACTCTGTTTTGATAGTTCGGTTTGTTTTGTGCTACTACGAATAACCTTACTAATTGGGATTTGTAAATTGCAAGGACATTTATGGTAGGTCCACATTAATCGGGATAAATTTGAAAACATGTTTTTTTCTTAATGTTTTGGCCTTTCATCCAAACTTTTTGTCTTGGTATTATTATTAATATTAAAAAGCGAGGTATTTGAAAATGATGATGTGTTTTTAGTCATGTGAAGCATATTATACCCATATATGGGTCAATGACGTGCATATTTTTGTGTCCAAGTGCATTATTTCCTTTTAAAATAATGTTTCTTTTTAAAATCATTTTTAGTACATTTAAATAATACACATTATTTTATGTTTTGTTATCTTAAACCCCAAAATGTCAGGTGATGCAACTGTCCGAACAAATGAACAAACTAAGAAAACTATTTAAAATGGTGTCTTAAAGGCACAATATGTAAGATTTTTGGTTAAAAATATCCAAAAACCACTAGAACAATATTATATATTGTTGACTTGTTGATCCCAAATGTTCCAAGAATGTTTAAATCCAGAGAAATAAGCAATTTTAACCAGGATACGGAACGTGTCCGTGCATCGCCTATCAATGACATCATACCCACGTTACCCTCCGGTTTTATTTTGTAGAAACCATGGAAACACCAAAGACGCTTTAATATATTATGTGTTTTATTAGACAGGTGAGCAACTGTTTGGATACATTCATCGACAGAAAACTAATCATTGTTATATAGCTCAGTTAGTCTTATTGTTTAAATCTCGTTTTCTTGATTTACCGCGAGTACCATGTTTTACCATGCCTAATATTGATCTGGCTTACTGCAGTGTGCAACAAGTGTTATAGTAGCCCCCGAGCGAACGTTAATTTCAAGTATGGGTAGGCTGGTACACTTTCCATGTCACTATTTGGTTGTACCACCTGACATAAAAAGAGTCAAAAAATGAATTTAAAACTTCAAAATGTTATTTAACAACTGAAACTTGTTTAGATACATCGTTCATGACTCAAAAATATGCATTACATCAGTTCTGAAAAGATGAAAAACACCTTTTTTGAAGCTTTATTTGTCAATGACCCATATATCTATGCTTGTACTGGCATTGTTTGCCTGCTATTCACTTTCCTATATAAATGTTACTTCGTAGAATCTTCTTATCACGTTCCAGCAAAGATGACCGAATATTTACTCGGAATTGCTGTCCTGCGGCGAAATGTTGATAGTTGCGTTTTATATCATAATGGCAATTTTGAGTGCGACATGGACGCACCAGTGAGTGGTGGGATATTTTGCTAATAAAATGATCATGCCATAAAAATAGTGTTACAAAATTATGATGTCTGGTCTTTCTGTGAGCATTTATTACGTTTTACACATGCACATTTTCAGATGTTTCAGCGTGGACTAACAACTTGTGGAAAATGGTTAAAAACAGTGTGGATGGAAAGCTTCATTTTCAAATATATCCAGATTAATGTGGATGTAGCCTTAGAATGTGTAGCACTCAAAAACACCTTGATTCCTGTGGTTTGACTAGTGTGTGAAAGGTGCATGTACCACTAGCAGAAGGATCATGCAGCTGCGCATACCACTTTGGTATCCCACACCTGCCGCTGCTTACAAAGAATCAGGTCAGTGTTAGCTGCATGCACCATTGTGGTTTTAGCAGAAGTGCTAACTCAAGCCTGAGTGTTTGTGGCAACCCCTTGTAAAACAAAAGAACAAGTGAGCATCTGTGCACAATGCAGTCTGGAAGCAGCCAAACATTGGTACACTTTACTCTGCATTAGGGCATGGAACTTAACCAGCTCAATCTGAGGGTAACCTGTGATTCGTGAACATCTAGAGTGCAACGACTTGATAATAAACCTAAATGTTGTTTTAGGACTGCTCAAGTAGGAAATAGCCCTTTGTCCTTTCATTCAACTTTGATGACAAATACTCTTCGCATGACAAACTTCCCCTTCCAAGGAACTCTAAGGGTTCCTGCTTGATGGAAAGTTGCAGAATGTGAACTATGATGATGGTTTTAGACAGTATTTCAAGCCTTGTGCGTTGATGCTATCCAGTTCTACATTCCCCAAACCAACTACCCCAATAGCCCAGAAGGAAATCGTTTTCATTACATTCTTGACAATTAAATCAGTTAATGTGGCCCTGACCTTTTTACTGTGTTGCATTGAGGTACGCCTCATTATATTTTTAGGACTGCCAAGTCGTTTTAGTGCATTTTTATTTATTCAATCATAGCACGTACGTTTTGCATGCAAGAAATGTTTTTGAATAAGAAATGTTACTATCAGAGCAATTAAGCTCCACCTTCATTTTTTTTTTGTGATTTCTTAAAAACTCACTCATTTATATGGATGGATGGATTTTTTTTTACTGTTTTTGAAAGAAGTCTCTTATTCTCACCAAGGATGCATTTATTTAATCAAAAATACAAACCCGATTCCAAAAAAGTTGGGACAATGTACAAATTGTGAATAAAAACAGAATGCAATGATGTGGAAGTTTCAAATTTCAATATTTTATTCAGAATACAACATAGATGACATATCAAATGTTTAAACTGAGAAAATGTATCATTTTAAGGGAAAAATAAGTTCATTTTAAATTTCATGGCATCAACACATCTCAAAAAAGTTGGGACAAGGCCATGTTTACCACTGTGTGGCATCCCCTCTTCTTTTTATAACAGTCTGCAAACGTCTGGGGACTGAGGAGACAAGTTGCTCAAGTTTAGGAATAGGAATGTTGTCCCATTCTTGTCTAATACAGGCTTCTAGTTGCTCAACTGTCTTAGGTCTTCTTTGTCGCATCTTCCTCTTTATGATGCGCCAAATGTTTTCTATGGGTGAAAGATCTGGACTGTAGGCTGGCCATTTCAGTACCCGGATCCTTCTTCTACGCAGCCATGATGTTGTAATTGATGCAGTATGTGGTCTGGCATTGTCATGTTGGAGAATGCAAGGTCTTCCCTGAAAGAGACGACGTCTGGATGGGAGCATATGTTGTTCTAGAACTTGGATATACCTTTCAGCATTGAAAGAAACATGTTCCAAAAAAGTTGGGACACTGTACAAATTGTGAATAAAAAAGGAATGCAATAATTTACAAATCTCATAAACTTATATTTTATTCACAATAGAATATAGATAACATATCAAATGTTCAAAGTGAGACATTTTGAAATGTCATGCCAAATATTGGCTCGTTTTGGATTTCATGAAAGCTACACATTCCAAAAAAGTTGGGACAGGTAGCAATAAGAGGCCGGAAAAGTTAAATTTACATATAAAGAACAGCTGGAGGACCAATTTGCAACTTATTAGGTCAGTTGGCAACATGATTGGGTATAAAAAGAGCCTCTCAGAGTGGCAGTGTCTCTCAGAAGTCAAGATGGGCAGAGGATCACCAATTCCCCCAATGCTGCGGCGAAAAATAGTGGAGCAATATCAGAAAGGAGTTTCTCAGAGAAAAATTGCAAAGAGTTTGAAGTTATCATCATCTACAGTGCATAATATCATCCAAAGATTCAGAGAATCTGGAACAATCTCTGTGCGTAAGGGTCAAGGCCGGAAAACCATACTGGATGCCCGTGATCTTTGGGCCCTTAGATGGCACTGCATCACATACAGGAATGCTACTGTAATGGAAATCACAACATGGGCTCAGGAATACTTCCAGAAAACATTGTCGGTGAACACAATCCACCGTGCCATTCGCCGTTGCCGGCTAAAACTATATAGGTCAAAAAAGAAGCCATATCTAAACATGATCCAGAAGCGCAGGCGTTTTCTCTGGGCCAAGGCTCATTTAAAATGGACTGTGGCAGAGTGGAAAACTGTTCTGTGTCAGACAAATCAAAATTTGAAGTTCTTTTTGGAAAACTGGGACGCCATGTCATCCGGACTAAAGAGGACAAGGAAAACCCAAGTTGTTATCAGCGTTCAGTTCAGAAGCCTGCATCTCTGATGGTATGGGGTTGCATGAGTGCATGTGGCATGGGCAGCTTACACATCTGGAAAGGCACCATCAATGCTGAAAGGTATATCCAAGTTCTAGAACAACATATGCTCCCATCCAGACGTCGTCTCTTTCAGGGAAGACCTTGCATTTTCCAACATGACAATGCCAGACCACATACTGCATCAATTACAACATCATGGCTGCGTCGAAGAAGGACCCGGGTACTGAAATGGCCAGCCTGCAGTCCAGATCTTTCACCCATAGAAAACATTTGGCGCATCATAAAGAGGAAGATGTGACAAAGAAGACCTAAGACAGTTGAGCAACTAGAATCCTGTATTAGACAAGAATGGGACAACATTCCTATTCCTAAACTTGAGCAACTTGTCTCCTCAGTCCCCAGATGTTTGCAGACTGTTATAAAAAGAAGAGGGGATGCCACACAGTGGTAAACATGGCCTTGTCCCAACTTTTTTGAGATGTGTTGATGCCATGAAATTTAAAATGAACTTATTTTTCCCTTAAAATGATACATTTTCTCAGTTTAAACATTTGATATGTCATCTATGTTGTATTCTGAATAAAATATTGAAATTTGAAACTTCCACATCTTTGCATTCTGTTTTTATTCACAATTTGTACAGTGTCCCAACTTTTTTGAAATCGGGTTTGTATATATATATATACACTTGAGTTTATTGTTAATTGAAGTTGAAAACAAACCAATAAATTGATGATTAAATGGAAAGAATGCAGTAAACGATGACTTCTGGAATATGGTGATGCAACCACATGCGACACCTCTAAAAAGACAGGTGTGAAATCACTCATAAAGCCTTCACGCTGATCTCTTTAACCTGTTTCCCCCTTGTAAAAAGCCACAAAACAGGTGGAACATACCTCACAGTGTTAAGCAGGTGGACAGCTATGACACAAGAGGAAAGAATTGGGCACTGGTGTAAACAGATTTTAAGAGAAGAATTGCCTCATCAGATCCATAAACTGGTGAGCTCCCAGACCGCAAACTGATCAGATCACAGGAACTACTTTGATGGCAGTCCATGAACTAGAGGATCCAGTTCCCATGAGTCTCTTGCCTGCATATCCCACATCAGTATTATCTTTATTTATTTTTCCAAACACTCCTTTTGATGTGTCTTTGCTATGGAAAAGCTGACGCATAGCCACAATCTGAGGTTTTATTCTGGATACTTTGCATGCTTCCAAAGGCCTGTGAACAATAATGTGATTGAATAAATTATTTAATTTAACTTAACAGAGTGTTAAGTAGCTATTTTGACATGGTGCAACCATTTTGTCATCCCCATACACTGTAAAAAAAAAAAAAAAAAAAAAATTAAGTACAATCAACTTAGATTTTAAAGTCATTTCAACTTAAATTATATTAAACTGACTTTAGTTGAAATTAGTTGAATCTTGTATAGCTTATAAAAAAGTTGAAAATTGCTTAACTTATTTTGATGAGTTAAAGCAATGTAAAAATATATATTGTCATAACTTTTTACACTGTAGTATTGGCAGTGATTGAAAAGATTTTGTGTTACTAGGGATTTGAAGTATTTCAAAAAAGTAGAATGCGAATGTTGAATACTAACTCGAATTATGTGGCTTGATGTTTTATTGAGGTGTGCTATTATTTTTTAAAGTAAACTTACATTTTTTGTCTGACAGATGATAAAATGGGCAAATATCTTATAAACGTGCATTGAATGAGGGGCTGGAACCATATCTAGAGATCACATTGTCATGGAGACTTCGGCTGGGCTCTTTTGAAGGTAAGCAACCACTCAGAACATTTTAGCAACTGCATATCAACCACTCAAAACACCCTAGCAATCACAGCAATGTGCTACCTTTTCAAAGTTAGCTTTGCACTGTTATTTTGGTTTGCAGCAATGATTGGCGACTAGCCCACTCTTGTACTCTGTTTATAGAGCAGAAAGGGCACATCAAAGAAACATTTAATTGTTTAGTACATTTAGTATTTGGCTGGAAATCGAAGCATACAAAAGATCAGATCTTGATCATGTATGTTTTACTTCCATGTGTCACAAAGCTAGCTACCCTGCTTGACAAGCTAAGCTAGGTTCAAGCTTAGCCAGGCTAGTAAAAATTCCTGGGTGCAGGTGTGCGGCAGTAAAGTAAAAGGGCAAAGCCTATTTTCCACCACTGCTTTTCCACTACGGCAAACCAACCGTCACTCTCACCAGTAACCATGACTCACACAACGCTCTCAGACAACACTGTAACTTTTCAGTGTTGAGCCGCAAAAACAGGTGTCACAGTAGCCGATGACAAATGTTGTATGTCATTCCGATCAGTAACCACAACACTTGCAACATACTGTTACTCCTCAATGTGACAGTAGTTCATGGCAAGATATCCAGGCCCACCAAAGACTTGATTGTCATTTATGAAGAAAAACATTTTTCCGCACAGAAAAACTGTTGCTAACACGCCCAGCGGGTTTCATAGACTTTATAGAGAGGCTTAAAATGTACTAAACTTGTTGCTTTTTGGACTAAATTAACTTAAACTGTTAGTGTTTGCATTTATCCTGGGTAGGAATTGGCAAATACTGCCATGGAGCGCCAGCAGCCATGTTTTGATTATGGAAACGTTGATAGTTGTTGTTGTAGGCCCGCCGTGTGGCGCAACAGGCGCCTAGTAATTGTAACATGCATTTTCAATAAAAGCTGCTTTTGTCCTCCTGATTTCTCACAATCCATATTTGTATGTGTTTTAAGACAACCCGATAAGACAACTGCTGGATTCCCAGCACTGATAAAGCATTACAGACATAATTGTGACTCTTAGTAGCTTGCTGATGAAGGGATTTCAAAGCCTATTGCTGGTGTTGCAATTACAATCACTCTCTTGTTGAAAACCCTTGTGTATACACATTTCACTGTGACGCCTTGAGCTTTTTATAAGCGCTCTTTGACTGATACCAAAAGTCTTCCTCACTCTCTACTTCCGAACAAAAACATTTGTGGTGCCATTTGATGAAAAGACGTGCTAATTTGGTCAACAAAGTGCACGGAAGTAGGCTAATGCTATGTATAAAATCACTGTTAGCAAAAACTATATATCTTATCTGCACCTAAAGGGTGCATATTTTTACCTTAAGGATAAATATTAGTACTTTATATGGGTGATTCTATAATTGCAGGTACATTTGGTGTCCAAAGTCATTATTTTTTTCTGCTTTTTTTAAATGGTTATATTTTGAATGATTTAAATAATGTGTTACTCATTGTCATGGATCACAAGATGTTACAGGCCATATAATATTTTCTGTAAAAAGTGTCTTATATAGCTGAAAATCATGATTTCCTGTTGTCCGAATTATTCAGTGTATTTTTTCCATTATGTATCATTGTGTAATCAAAATATTTTATTTTACTTTTCTTTTGGTAGTATTTCATTTATTTTAATTATAAAAGCCCTAAATAGTCATTTTCCTAATTTTACAACATTCTGTTGTAAAAAATAATAAGTATCTTGTATGTGTCCATAAATCTTGCGTCAGTTCTGTTACCGTACCATACTTTGCCTTTAAATTGGTGGAATTATCTCCCACAACTATGTAAGATACAGGAAATGATGTCACTTTCCCACACTGATAAGATCTGAAGCACTGAAAGGTATGTGTGCTCTCTCTGAGAAAATATTTTAATCTAAAAAGTTCTTACACTGAGTTATTTTGTAAAGCGTCACAATTCTTCGCACAAAATCAAAAGTAAACAGAATTTATCACCGATCACACAGTGAGTTGTTTAAAAGTCTGTTAATCATGATTTCATAATATCCAGCAAGTGGAGTTTTTGGATAAAAAGTTAGAATTTACATTGTCAATTTACATTGTCAAACTTACCAAGGTAGACAGTATGCAACAGAATTGCATACAGAGTTGACAAACAATACTATAAAGAAATCTGTTTTTTCTTTAAAAGTAAAAAAAGGAAGTAACTTATGTTTGGCAAGCACTGAATTATTAAAATTGTGTTTTCAATAAGATACTGAAAAGAATTTCTGTTAGTGAACAGTTATTTTTCCTAACTTTTTGAAATGCAAAATATATCTCCAATTCTCCAATTATAGAATCACTCGTATGTACTAAGGTACTCTTTATATGTACTATGTACCCTTAAGGTACTAACATGCACTTTTAGGTGGAGATAAGGTACACTGCCCCAGTGCCATGGTGTTGCCCATAAGGGTTTACTTGAGGGCTCGAGAGAAATGTAAACATTTGACCTGACTGGGGCACCCTCAAAAGTACCCTTGTGTACCTTATCAACTCCTAAAGGGTGCATATTAGTACCTTAAAGATACATATTAGTACCTTTTAGGGGTAGATAAGGTACAATGATGCCATTTTGGGGGGTACAGCCCCGGTGACATTATGGTCTTTGTACAACAGGCACAATTTTTTAGGACGGTATACTGGTAGTTTTCCTCTACATCTTTTACTTGAGAGCTTGAGTTAATATTTTTACCTGTTTGGGGCAGTACCCTTGTGTACCTCTACCCCTAAAGGGTTGTTTATTAGTGCCTATGGTGCATATTAGTACCTTAAGGATATATACTAGTACCTTATATGTACCATTAAGGTAATAACATGCATATTTTAGGGGTAGATAAGGTACATTTATGCAGTTTTGAGGGTATTGCCCTAGTGAAATTATAGTATTTCCCATACAGGTACAATTTTTGGATGGTATACTAGTAGTTATCCTCTACATCTTTTCCTTAGAAGCTTGAGAGAAGACCAGATTTAGCTGATTTAGTAAGTCATGAGCAGTGAAAGGTCTTGTGCAACACTAACTCTGACTGATTTGCAGTCTGTAAGCCTTTGTAAAATCCCTTTGCATTACTCAGTTCCCAGTTTACCAGGAAACTTCTACTACCAACTACCTCATCCTAGCTCTGCCGCATTGACTCTAAGCAAGTCTGCTTATATAGCCTCTCCCAAAATAGCTGCGCCCTCATTGGTGGAAAAAAAGGTTCTCACTGAATCACTTTGGACCAATTAGAGAGTAGCACTTCCTGTTCTGCGAAAGATGTTTCCTGTTGATAGCCAGGCGCCGAGGGACAAGACATTGCAAAGCTGGCCGTGTTTTGCTGACCTTTGTGAGGTCTGTAGAAACACTGTTGGTGATAGCAGCGTGCCGTGTGCAGGAACACATGGCCCCGTCAGCTGCGTGAGAGCCAATGTTTTGGTCCGAGTGTAAACACACACGCTGATGAGGTGCCTTGACTGTAAGCACATGTGTCTACGCTGGCTTCCCGGTGGCTCGCTATGACACTAATGATACATCAAGGTCTTTTCTATTTGAGCTAGTAATGCATTAGCAAAGAATTACAAGCACTAAACAGCGTGTGGTTGTATACAATGGAGAGTTTGAGTGAGTTATTTGTTTTCAACAGCCTTGGATCTTGATTCCCAAACTTGCTCAAATTTTCCAAAGAGTCTCCCTTAAGGGTTGACAATGCAAGGCTAAAATCTGATGCTTTCATTCATGATGTTTATGTAAAGTTGGTGCATAAACATCCTCCATTTATTACCAAGAAGTGTTTAGAAGCTTAGGGTTATTGATCAAACGGGTCTTCAAAAAGGATCGATTTCGAAATGGGTTTTCCAGTTTGACAGTACCAGCCACCTGGTGTCCCTTTGGGTAGCGATCTACACTCAGCTGTTTTGTTTAAAGTTTAAATCCGAGAGCTTTTTCAAAGTCATCCAGAGCCAAGCACAAGACGTCCAGGATTCAGGAAACGGCGTAGTATCCTGAGACCAATCTCTTGGGTCTGAGTTCTCTGTTGTGAAAACATTGCATTTCCTTGTTCTTAAAACAGACAAAATGAATGGCTAAAGCCAACAATGCAACTTTCACAGCACTTTTAAGGGGAACTGCCACTTACAAAGTGCACTTCGCACATACTTAAATGCATGGTCATATGTGTGGCGTTGTTCTCTGGATATATTACGCAAATCAGTGGATTTATAGGCCTGCGACAAGCCTGTTGAACTGGTTATTAATATTGGTAAACATTACAATGGTAACTGTCCCTAACATTTATATTTGTTTAAATATAAGCATTGGTTGACAGTTCCGAGCTGTTGATTTCATTTTTATTTTGAACTATTTTGAACATTCTGTTGACTATAAGTAACTTTGCAACTACATGTCAACTTATTCTAACCTTAACCCTACTAGTCTACTAATACTCTACCAGCACTCTAATGAAAGTTAGTAGACATTACATTTTTAAGTACAATCAACTTGGATGTCTAAGTAATTTCAACTTAAATTACATTAAACTGACTTAAATGAGCTGAATCTTGTATAATTTATAAAAAAAAGTTGAAAATTGCTTATTTTGATGAGTTAAAGCAATGTAAAAACATATGTTATAACTTATTGATCATATAATTTTTTACAGTGTAGGTGCAACGTTAAAAGAGACCGTCAAAATAAAGTGAAATCCATATTTCTTTAAAAAATTACTTTTAAATTGCATTTTTGTTTTCAGTGGAAAGCATGTCAATTTCATCATCTGTTAACTGTTAAAAGATGATAATTTTTAGTCTTTTAGCATGGTATACCACAATGTACACTACATTAAAATACTTGACATTGGCATCGATTACATGTGTTTATATCATGACATTGTTTAGTTCTTGTTCCTTATTGACCGAGAAACACTGGAAGGTGTTGATTAATCTGAAAGTTCACATTACTGTAAAAAAAATGGTGTAATTTTTACTGTAAAATATTGTAAAAACGCTATGGAAAAACACTGTTAATAGGTTAACAGTAAGCTCCCGTACTATATACAGTGAAAAATTGTAAATTGTTCATGTAATTTTACAGTAAAATGCTGTTAATTGTACAGTTTTTAGAAGTAAAAAAGAACAAGTAACATATAATTTACAGTCAAAAACTGTAAACTGACATTCCCTAAGTGACACTTCACATTTGAAGGTATTTTGTTTAAATAATCATGTTTCTTAATAGTTTTTGTTATCAGTTATGCACATTTGGGTTTCATGTTACATCTTCTGTTGTTTAATGAATGTTTATTGCAATATTCAAGTGTCATGTGTGTTACCATGATGGTGTTTTGTGTTTGCGTGAATGACTCTGTGCACCTTCTATATACTAGTATATACTAGTAAAGCTACTTGTGATGAACTTATTCATGATTCTTCTTGTGGCTTCCTCTTTTACCACCTGCGTTATTATGGTGGTTGTCAGTATATGATAAAGGTACAAAGCAGATTTTAGTAGCAGTGTGCATTGTTGAATTTACTGGTTTAAATTGAAATTTTCTTGTTTGTAAATTACAGTTGTATATTGTAAAATTGACAGGTTGTTCTGTAAATATGTTCGATTAATCGATTAATCGCATCCAAAATAAAAGTTTGTGTTTACATAATGTATGTGTGTTTACTGTGTATAATTATTATGTATATAAATACACACTCATTCATGTATATATTTAAGAAATATTTGCATGTATATACTGTATATATTTATATAATTTATCTTATATATAAATATAACATATTTTTCTTAAATATATACATGCATGTGTGTGTATTTATATATACATAATAATTATATACAGTACACACACATATATTATGTAAACACAAACTTTTATTTTGGATGCGATTAATCGATTGCCCAGCACTAATTTTTACTGTATTTTTACTGTTTTTTTGTTTTGTTTTTTTTGACAGCAACTACAGCTGTCAAAATTAAATAAAATAAAAAAAAATAAATTAAAATAAAAAATTAAAAAAAATTTGGGTCCATATCACTGTCCATAGCGGACTTTATGAGGATGCACCGCTCACATAATTCATTTTCAATAATTCATTGGTCTGTCGTCAGTTATTCCTTACATGTGATGTGTATTTTAATTGTTATCTACACTAAACAAAAAGCAAGAAGTTATAGAAACAACCACACTTGTTTATCCTGACTATCATTGCAACAAAAAAGACTTTTCATTAATGTTAGTATGACTCATTTATTTGTGGGGCTGTTAAACTCATTGAACTTATTAAAAATATTTTGTTATATCATCTATCATCTGTGTTCTGATATGAAGCCAAACTAGCGTTAGTCATTAAAGACGGCAGAGTATTTACCAAAACGTTACGGTAAGCACAATGGGCCTTCCTTTTTTATCATGTTCACAGGAATCACACACAGAGGCCTTTTCTTTTTTCTCAAACAATGGATGATTACTACCAGGGCCTTGGCTTGGCATTCTCACATTGTGTCGATGTTTGAGTGTGTATTGAACTCTGGCGGTGAGGTAATATCCTCAACACAGCAGCACGTTTGATGTTTGTTGCATTGAAACCGAGACTGAACATTGACATCATGGCTAACTTTGGCTTGCTGTACAATACTTCTTGGTTTTCTAGAGAGCTTACAGTACGTGGTGGCATATCAGATAATTGGCAGTAACTGTGGCATACTGTGCAAATTAACCTTTGATGGCACTAGGAAGTGACTGTACACAAACCCACACCACTACTAAAAGTGACAGATGGTAAGTGAAGTATCAAATAGGCCTTTGAGAGGGAAGGATTGCTATATTGTAAACATACCTGTACTGTTGACCCACACTACATAAAGGCATGTTGGATGAGTGCATGTGCCATAAAAAGAGTCCTTTGTGTCAAAAACAAAAGCTTCAGAGCTTTTCTTGCACCTTTACCTACAGCTTTACAGTTATTTGGTCAGATTAATGACTGTAGAAGTAAAGGGTTGTGTTTACCCTAGTTGTGTCCTGCTAAATGGCTACAAAAACACTAGCGTTCAAAAGTTTGGGGTTGGGGTTTGTAAGATTATTTAATGTTTCTAAAAGTCTCTTATGCTTACCAAGGCTACGTTTATTTGATAAAATGCAACATTGTAAAATATTATTAGCATTTAAAATAACTGCATTTTGATATATTTGGAATTCTGATTTGGTGCTCAAGAAACATTTCTTACTAGTATCAATCTTGGAAACAGTTTCACTGCTTAATATTTTTGTGGAAACCATGATACCTTTTTTCAGTGATTGCTTGATGAATAGAAAGTAAAAAACAGCATTTATCTGAAATAGAAATCTTTTGTAACATAAATGTCTTTGCTGTCTCTAATGCATCCTTGCTGAATAAAAGTACTATTTTCTTAAATTAAAAACAATTTTTTTGCAGCATTGTCAGTCCGTTAAGCCTGTGTATATCATCTGTCTTGCCTCTTTAGATAAGCCTAAATAAGACGTACTGTAGTGTACATAAGACCGGTTTGGTGAATGCAGTTCCAGGCATTCCAGGTAATCACAGGATGAGAATGTATTAATTACTTTGTTGACCTTTTTTTTTGGAGCATTGTAATTCCAACAGATTGTCCTGTCCCAAACTCTTACCACTGGTTTCTTCTATTATGCTGAGAAAAAAATATATGCATCTTTCAACCTTAAATAACCTAAAGACATACTGTACTGTTTGGAGAATGTAGTTCTAGGAATTCCAGGTAATCACAGAGTACAGGAGTTCAGAAGGGTTCAGAATGTATCTGTGCCTTGGCCAATTTAAATTACTCTAAGCTAAGACCATCTTGTAGGTTTATTCTCAAAACTTTGATGTTTTGGAGCATTGTCAATCCAACAGATTGTCCTGTCCGACACTCATGCCATCGGTTTCTCCACTCCCATCCATCTTTTTCCATTGTGCAGAAAAAAACCCCACAGTTTAAACCAGTCTGGTTTTCTGGTCTTAGCTTTTGCCCAAAACCCCTTCTAAAACCAGCAAAACAGAACAAAATGCATGATCATTTAAAGACCAGAAAACCATTGATATTAAGCTACTTTTTGACCTTTATTCCTAAAAAAAACATTGACACGTGACATTTTACAACACTGTTAGTCTATTTATCCTGTGTACATCTTGTGTCTTTAGACCTCAAATAACCTTACCTAAATAAGACAAACTGTACTGAACATTAGGACCAGTTTGGTGAATGCAGATCCAGGCATTCCAGGTAATCACAGAGTACAGGCTAAGAAGGTATCAATTATTTTGTGAGCATTTGTTTTGACGTTTTGAAGCATTGTCAGTCCAACAGATTAACTTGTCCCAAACTCTTCCTACTGGTTTCTCCATTTCCACGAATGTTTGTCCATTATGCTGGGAAACAAATGGCTTAAACCAGCCTAAGATGGCTCTCTGGCTTTTTAAAACCAGCAAACCAGACCAGATGGCAAGGTCAACCAAGAGTAGAAATCAGTCTTAGGTGGTTTTAAGCTACTTTTTGGATCTTTATTTTAAAAAACTGACATTTTGCAGCATTGTCATTCTGTTTAGCCTGTGTTCGTCGCCATGTGATTATCTTGCGTCTTTCAACCTTAAATAGCTTTAAAAACATTGTACTGTATATTAGCACAGGTTCGGAGAATGTAGTTTTAGGAATTCCAGGAAATCACAGAGTACAGGATCACAACGTAACCGTGCCTTGGTCAATCTGTGTTACTCTATCCTAAGGCCATCTTGTAGGACACTTATTTTATGGATGTTTATTTTTTTTTTAAAAATGTCCTCCGATATTTGTCCATTTATGTTGAGAAACAAACCAAACCAGAACAGATTTCAAGATCAGAAATCCTTCGTACACTCTTAAAAATAAAGGTCCCAAAAGGGGGTTTTCATAGCAATGCAATAGAAGAACCCTAAAAGAAGAATTGTTTCTAAGTGTAAAGAATATTTAAATGATCTAAATAATCTTTTTCCACTATAAAGTTCCTTTTGGAATGGAATGGCTCCATGGATGTTAAAGTTCCTTATGGAACCATCAATGCCAAAAAAGAACCTTTATTTTCAAGAATGTAGGCAGTTTTATCCCATAATTTACTCACCCTTAAGCCATCCTAGGTGTATGACTTTCTTCTTTCAGCCTTTCTTGTGTCGGGTCAGAGGTCACTCTTCTGCTGGAACTAGACACGCGTATGGCCATTACCGGAAGCCAATGATTATAAAAGTTTAAAAAAGTTATAAATATGGATAGTTCTCTTACAAAAATGCATCGCTTCGCTTCAGAAGGCCTTTATTAACCCCCTGGAGCCATATGGATTACTTTTATGATGGATGGATGCACTTTTTTGTTATTATTGTAAAATCTATGGTACTATTCACTCCCATTATAAAGCTTGGAAGAGGCAGGATATTTTTTTAATATAACTCCAATTGTGTTTGGCTGAAAGAAGAAAGTCATATACACCTACAATGGCTTAAGGGTGAGTAAATTATGGGATAATTCATTTTTGGTTAACCCTTTAAGCTACTTTTTGGATCTTTATTGTCAAAAATATTAACATTTTTTCAGCATTGTCAATCTGTTTAGCCTGTGTACTTTTAGGTAATAACTTAAATAAGACATACTTTACTGTACATTGGGATCAGTTTGGTGAATGCGGTTCCAGGCGTTCCAGGTCATCACAGCATACAGGATATGAATATATCCAATTTTTTTTTTTGACTTTCATTCTCTGAATTTTGACATTTTTGGAGCATTGTAATTCCAACAGATTGTTCTCTCTCAAATATACCATTGGTTGCTCCACGTCCTCCGATGTTTGTCTGTTATGCTGGAAAAAAGATGGTATTCTGGTCTTAGCTTTTGCCCAAACCCCATCTAAAACCAGCAAACTAGACCAGACTGCAAGATCAACTAAGACCAGAAATCCATCTTTGGTGGTTTTAAGCTAGTTTTTGTACCTTCATTCTCAAAACGTTGACATTTTTGCAGCATTGTCAGTCTGTTTAGCCTGTGCACATTGTCTGTCTTCCATCTTTAGACCTCAAATAACCTAACCTAAATTAGACATACTGTACTGTACATTAGGACAGGTTTGATGGAAGTTCCAAGAATGAGATCTTTCAACCTTAAATAACCTAAAGACATACTGAACTGTACATTAGCACAGGTTTGGAGAATGTAGTTCTAGGAATTCCAGGTAATTACAGAGTACAGGATCACATATCCGTGCCAGAACAGATTGCAAAAACAACTAAGATTAAAAATCCATCATACACTCTTCAGTTCCAAAAGGGTGTTTTTGTAGTGATACAATAGAAGCATTTTTGGTTCCCCAAAGAACCTTTCAGCGAACAGTACTTACAAGATCCATTTTTTTTTTGTAGTGTAAAGAACATTTTAATAATCTGAATAAACTTTTTCACTATAAAGAAGCTTTTGCACAATGGAAAGGTTCCATATTAAAGCTTCTTCATGGAACCATCGATGCCAATAAAGAACCTTTATTTTCAAGAATGTAGGCAGCTTTAAGCTTCTCTTTGGACCTTTATCTTTAAAATCATTGACATTTTGCAGCATTGTCAGCCTGTTTAGCCTGTGCACATCTTGTGTCTTTAGACCTCAAATAACCTAAACTAAGTAAGACATACTGTACATTAGGACAGGTTCAGTGAATCAAGTGCCAAGAAATCTAGGTCATGTCTGCATAGAATGTATCCGTGCTTTGAACTGTTTGTTCTAATAACGTGTAATTGGCTGATCTGTGTTATGCGCCCAGGGCGCTTGCTGCTTCTTCTTCTCCATGTGAAGATACTTTGAGTTCCTTGATGAAAGAAATGATGAAATTAACTTTTTACCACAAACACAGTTCACAACAAAGTCATCTGGGTCAACCTGAACCTGAATGTTATTCCTACGACCACAGGTATGACTTGAACATGATTAAAAACCACGTCGGTTAATAAAATGATCAAAACTCAATCAATGCTGCCAAAGCCATATCAACTTCTTAATATCTAACTTGTTGCATGGCAACCATGTGTTTGTTTGGGTTTTGATCTGAAGCACAATCAATAAGGGAAGAAAAGGAGCAATGGACTGCAAGCTTTGAGCCTGGAAATGTATTTCACCATCCCTGCCGCATTCCTTCAGATCGTTTGATGAGAACCACTCACTGGGAGAAAAAAAAAGGCTCTTACTTGCAAGTGTTTGCTGAATGAGTCATTTGCGGTGTGGGTACATATTTGTGAAAGGTCTCATAATGACAACAGTGCAAGTGACAGGCTGAACAGGAAGCCCAGCAGGAACCTTTGCACATAGGGAGTTTTGGCACAAACAGAGCAGCAGTTTTTTTTTATATGCTGACCTGATGGTAGGGGGGAAATAAACAGTTTTTGAAAAATTTGTAAAATGCATATGAAATATTTAGGATTTTGCATTGCTATTTCTAGGTCACATCGAAATTTGTGATTGGATGTAAATTATTTATTTCGATGTTTTTGTTAATTGATCCACTTTATCTAAAAGTTCCAAGTGTATAAATTGGATTTAGAAATACTTTTCACTGTAGTTGCATTGCTTTGTGATACAGCATTGTAATATGGCAAAGTTAATGTTTTCTTAATTTTCTGTAAATTAATTTAATTCGTGCATGAATAAAATACTATTTCTTTAATTAATTGTAATTAATTAATTAATCAATTGTATCATTGCCCATAGTGGTACAAAGCTGCTATATGGCAATGTTTGCCTAAATTTGAAATGTATTTTTTAAAATCCATCCATCCATCCATCCCAATCCCATCCATCCATCCATCCATCCATCCAAATCCCATACCATCCCATCCCATCCCACCCAACCCAATCCAATCCAATCCAAATCCCATCCCATCCCATCCATCCATCCATCCATCCAATGTTTGGCTAAATTTGAAATGTATTTGTTTAAAATCCATCCCAATCCAATCCATCCATCCCAATTCAATCCATCCATCCATACATCCCAATCCAATCCATACATCCATACATCCCAATTCAATCCATCCCAATCCAATCACATCCATCCATCCATCATCCAAAAATCTTTTTTTTTTTGTGTAAAATAGAGTAAAAATGTTCCACCATTAGAGCATAATATTACATTTAATATTTATATTTATTACACTGATCTGACTGCACTGACTCTATTGGATGAGAACTGAACTGAGCTAGACGATGACCACTTTTTTTCTGCAGAACTGCTTTATAGATGAAATTAATAGATAATTTCAGATGATAGTTTATAGATAACTAATTTAATTGATGATCCTTACAACGGAACTGAATCGACACTGAACTGACTTCACCTAAACAATGACCTTTTTTTTTTTTGTGCAGAAATAAACTCTTTTTGCATCATTGAATAATTTTCCTGTTATCACTTTAAAGCATTTCGACTTGTTCTCAGATTTTTAGATCCCAGTACAAACTAGCATGCAAGGTTACAGAGTTGTTTCCACTCATGCCTCGAAGTGAAAAACAACATTCCTTGCTGTCAAATGTCCTGGGATTCATTGTCACAAGTTAGGAATAACTTATGTGCCTTGGAAATGGCATTTGGGGTCTTTGTGTTTAACCGAGACCATTCAAACAGGTCTAAGCAACTGGCGGATGTGTGAAGGTCACCGCGAGGGTAGGAGCCTGATGGGCCGCACGTGTTTACCTACTCATCAACAACAAAAGATAACCATTGCGAGCTTAACCGTGCATGCTAGTTTAATGGCGTATGCAAAGGATACACTTTTGTCTGGCTACAGCCGTCATCAACTGTAAACGCTGTTTTTGCCCTAAATTACAGTGTTATGCCTGTGCTAAGTCAACAATTTTCGAGACCGTCGCTACGCAAAGCCTTTGAGGTATAGTTATAGGCCATAAAACGTAAGACGCAGTCAGGTTTATTGTGTTGGAGCCGAAACGCTTATTCCTTTTGCACATTAACATGGACCGAGGGTGTGTTCGGACTGAATTTTCTCCTCTAGTGAAACATACGTCTTTGTTTATCTGATTTTTTTTTTACCCCCATCTCGCAACTGTTTTCGTAGGTGGTTATATTTATAAGCACCCGGGGAAAGCCTTCTAAAAGCACTAATGGAATGAACGTGTTTACATTGTCATAATACATCAGTAAATGGACCATTCATGTGCACGGTGCCCACATGTCAAGTGTGAGTTACCTGTTTTGACTCAAGTTGGGCACAGATAAAGTGATAGTAGATCAACTGAATGGATGACGTAGGAAGCCTTATCACCTAGACGAACGTCTGGAGCACATAGTAGTTGAGTATTTATGGAAGAAGCCTGCGCGACTTGTCTTTGAGTGTCTCCGGAGTGCAACCCCACAGTTAATCTTTGTTTAACCACCCCCCCGAACAAGTTTCAACCATCTACTTATAAAAACCAACTTTTCCCTGCAGTTTATTAGTGCTTTTGGGAGCTGTGGAAAAATTGTGATGTACCTGTAAATTTGATAGCCCACAGGATGAAAAGAAATTATTGGAAATTAGCCTAAAGTTACAGTTAATTTTACCATAAAAGACTACTGTTAAGCATTTTATGGGTTTGCGCTGTAAAATACGGCTCTCGGTTCTTCCAGGAGTTTGAATTCAAAGAACGCACTTGTATTTGCTGTGTAAATAATTTAATGCTCTGTGAAACATTTTTAGATCCCCGAATGAGTGATTGAGCTGGAAGTGGATTACGGTGCTGATATATGATACGGCGATGCAGTTGGAATTGCATCTAACAAGGTTTGCATGGTGTGTAAGTCCAAAAGGAAAGTCTAAATGTTCATGTAATGCTTCACATTGAAACCTATTCGATTTCAAGTTCCTCGCGCCAATGCTTTTAGATACTTTAGACCACCAGGACTTTACTAGATTTCCCCCCTCAGACACACATGACAAGTCTTCAAAATCTGGTAAACCCCTTTGCTTTAATCATCCTACTATGCTTAACCGCACTTAAGACTTTAACGTTCTGTAGAAAATCTCGAGTGCAGCCTTGGATGTTGCAGTTGGTGTTTTGCTCTCAAGTATCGCTTCTTAAAAGGAAACGCAGAAACTTGCGAAGATTATTGATCTTCTTCTATCTGCTTGTTCTGACAATCTCATTGAGTTTCGTTAATAGCACCTTTTTCACACTCTGCCCATCGTGCGGCCCATGTAGAGTAAACGTGTCAAAGGCCGTGTGTGTAAACAAGATTATTCAAATGTCAAAAAGAGATCCAACACCCTGTTAGATAGTGAGCTCGGTTTGTTTACCCTGCTTTGTTTGCCTTGGTCATTTAAGAAAGATATTGCATTGAGCAAATACAACTCAACTAATTACAGTTTCACGACCACTTGATGAAAACTGTGTCAAGAAAAGTTCACTGCATTGCATGATTTTTAGTATTTAGAGAAGTATTTGTGCAAACTACATGTTATGTTGTTTAATTAAAAGGATTTTTCAGCAAAAATTAAAAGTCGTGTCGTTCCAAACCTTTATGACTTACTTTCTTGTGTGCAACAGAAAAGAAGGTATTTTGAAGAATGTTCTGGCTGCTCTTTTCCATGCAATTACAATGAATGGAGGCTGAGGCTTTAAAGTACTATAAAATTGTCCACATTTATGGTACTTTTATACAAACAATAAAGTACACAAGCCAGACAATTTGTGTGAAAAACAGACGTCACTGAAAATGTTAGTGTGTTCATGATTCATTTATCTTTCGAACTAATTTGGTTCTCAGGTTCGGCTCACTGAATCAATGATCTGTTGTGGTTTTAGTGTTAAACAGCGACTCATTCTCTTGAGTCTTTTGAATCTTTTGTGTCAGTTTGATAGATTCAGTTCACAAAATGTTCTAAACTATTCACTTGGGGAAAGATAATGAGAGAATAATGACTAAAATTGGGTCTGTTCCTCACAAATCTATGACTTCAGAAGATTTGCAATATGGTGCATATGTAATATGGATCACTTTTATGGTGCTTTTGCATCTTTTTTGAACTCCATGGAGAAGAGCTACTTGTACCTTGTTGTATCTTGTTTTGTTTTTTCACAGAAGTAAGTCAGTCATACAGGTTTGGTATGACATGAAAGTAAATTCATTTTTGGGTGAACTATCCCTTCAAAGCGAATTAAAACGTCAATCAACCCGAGTCAAAAGAAGCGCAAAGTGAGCTGTAGGTATTTGTTGACTTTTCTTTTTCTCATCAGAGGTAATGCTTGTCATTCTATTGTTTTTAGGCCTTCCTTTTCACATTGTTGAACCTCTAATTTGTGAAGGTAAAGTTCAAAAGATCACCTAGTGCATAATCACAACTGTTATGTCTAACTCGAAGATGTTTTGTTCTCCAAACTGAGCGCTGAGCAAACATTTCCATTCAATTGATCTGTTGCGGTGAATTCTCTGTCAGTTCAACTTGTTGCTTTCAGCCGCAACTTTGGTGGGCTCCTGAAGCACACGCACGCATGCAAACACACACACCGTCCTCTGTTTCTCTTTCAAGTCAGGTGTAGACGCATAATTATGTGCTTCATTCAGGCCTTTAATACAGGCCCAATTTTCAGAGTTGAAATGGACGTTCAGAAGCTGTTAGTGTTTTTACCGTTTACATCTGCAAGGGGGTTGAAAAAGCGACTTGACCCGAGGTAAAACCGACTGTGAAATGACAGTCATCTGACAGGAACAAAGACCAGAGAGACAATATGCCATGATTGGATGACTTTTGACTAATATTTTGAATAGTGTGTAATCTGTCATCAAATTTACAGTTCAATAAAAATAGATGTGCTGAATAAATGTTCTTGAATAACCACAAAAAGGTGAAAAAATGCAGAAAAGTGCAGGTGCAAACCTGTCACTCATCGTGGCCTTAGATAACATGTCTCTCATGCTGTTAAGTAACTTTAGGTTTTTACACAATGTACTGGTATTGTTTTAATACAGGTTGGATTTCATGAAGATAATGCATTCAGACAAGATCGACATCAGTCATGCATATGGTACGTACCTTAACTCAAAGCATTTGTCGAATTGCATCTTATAATGTAGTTTCAAATCTCCTGCTAATGCTAATGCTTTCAATAAACCTTAGTATTCATCCATAAACCTGGTATTTTGATGGTTTGGGTAAACAAATGTCGGGCTTCAATATTTTCGGGATTGCTAAGAAACATAAAAAAATACATTTGTTTTTTTTGCCTGGCATCAACCTGCCTTGATTTTATTTGTTTCTCAGCCATTCTTTCTTAAGAGTGCAAGACCTATGACTAATAATTTTTTTTTGTTAGGGAGTTTTTCTACTCATGTAGCAGTAAAAGAAAACTCCAGGATTATGAATGTGACAGAAACACTGCTGGAAGGGGTTGAGTTTCATGGGAATGAGGACAACTAAGGCGCCTGACCCAGTACACAAAATCTATGCAACATCTTAGTTTTTTTGTTTTAATAATTTGGTTTAACCATTTTGGTTTAACCAAATTAGTTTGCGTTTATGACATGCCTTTAAATGCATGCTCCAACCTTCAGGAACGGTCAACATTCTTCTAATGATCCTGCACTTAAAACAAAAGTTTTAAGTAAAATAAGCTAATATATGACAGCCTGTCATTCTAATAACCACATAACTTGCTCTTTCAGTGTGTTGAACGCCGGCCCAGATGCAGAGATCCTGTAATAATCATATTGACTGAAAATTGACCCTGAGGGGAAGTTTAGTTGCATGGGAACATGGTGATCTCTGGTTTTGTCTCGAAGGAACATCGAAGAAGTCACACCGGAGTTGTTAAGGATAAAAACAAACTTACAAGGTGCACTAAGGTCAAAGCAATTAGCAATTACAGTTGGGGAAATGGGCACTAAAATACATGCAGAGGCATCAAAGACATCTCAGCAATAGCGCAGTTCAAACACCTGTCTTTGAGCATTTGTACAAGGCTGTAAAATAGCGTAATTATGACTATTATCATTTGTAATATAAAAATATTACCCCTTTATCGAACATAAAAGAGTATTGGTTTTCTGATAGTCGAGCAGGGCAGAAGGTGCTAAAACTACAAGTCAGAGTTTCCTTTTATGTGGTCAGCAGTGGTTGTTTTACCTTTCAAGTGCCTTTCTAACTGTGGGAACAGGTTACAAGAGATGAAAATAATGTTAGCTAGCATGTGAAAACCTTTCCTTGCCGATCCCCACAATCTGCGCCAACTATATTTGCATATACATGAGCAACTAGCTTGGGCATAGCATTCGGTTCTCCTGATCGATCATACGGCCACCCTGTTTCCTCCGCAATGTGGTTATGATTAGCAAGATCTGTGACAGCACCTAGGGGTCGGTATCTACCTTGGAGCCTCTCCTGATGCCCACCTGCACTCACAAGGCAATGTTTTGCTGATGGGGAAGAAAAATTCCCCAAGCTTCTCCATTTCTGCCCCTGTAGATCTTGGCCCATCAGCGGCTAGTGTGAGCAGGATTTGAATGCTAATGCTAAGGCCTGGGGAGAACAGAGAAGGAGATGGGTTATTGTTGCATGTTCAGGTTAAGATAATAAACTGAAGAAAGACGAGAGAGCAGGCAGCGCATTCCTGCTGCTGTAAGCTCCGGCAGTTTCCCACAGGCTCCCACTGAAAACCTGCGGAGGGGAAAATATTTAGCTTGGAGGTTCACACGGCAGCAAAAGCAGGCCAAGCTAAACCGCACGTATGATGACTACGGTTGGGAAGGTGGAGGCGGAGACGCCGACAGACGGTTGCTACGGTACGCGAGAGAGTCTGGAGCCTGACCTGACATTCCGGCCGCACCGTCAGCATGTAGACTGGAGTAACTTAATAAGGTACGGTGAAACTCTAGTAAGCTGGTTTTCCACACAAAAATGGCCAGAAAGTTGACCAGAACTGAGTTGTTACAGGAAAATTAAGGTCAGGAGGGTGAATCTGGAGTTTTGGTATTTGTTTTTTGATCGATTTCCCTGTACACTTTGACAGCTATTTCACACGGTTTTAGCTACTGTACACGCTACTGTAACTTTTCAGGGTACAGCAGCTTGTCACTGGGGCAGTACCCTTAAAAACACATCTTTGTACCTTATTTACCCCTAAAGAATTCATAGTAGTACCTTACGGATTCAGATATTAGTACTCTATAAGGTAGTAATGTGCACCTTTTAGGGCCCAACAGTTTGTCACTGGGGCAGTAAATAAACATATTTTTACGTTATTTTCCCCTAAAAGTGTCATAGTAGTACCTTAAAGTCATATAGCCTATTACTACTCTAAGGTACTAATATGCACCTTTTAGGGGTACAACAGCTGTTCACTGGGTACCTTAAAAAGGTACATTATTTACCCCTAAGAGATTTATAGTAGAACCTTAAAAGGATAGTTCACCCAGAAATGAAAATTCTGTCATTAATTACTCACCTTCATGTCATTCCAAACCTGCAAGACTTTGTTCATCTTCGGAACACTAAAGAAGAATTTTTTTTTTTATGAAATCTGAGAGCTTTCTGTAGTCTCCATTGACAGCCTACGCAACTACCACTTTGACTCTTCAAAAAGTTCATAAAGAGCTCATAAAATTAATCCATATTTTTTAAATGTAGGTTTAATTTTAAATGTAGGTTTTTTTATTCACATATAAATATTGATCAGTGAACATAAACAGAAGCTCAACCGAACCTGCTTGATGTGTGAGAACAAACCTCTTGCAGAAGATCAAGCGTGCTGCGTAACACATGAGAATGAACCTCATTGGTTCTTGCGGAAGGTGCTGCATAACACGGGAATTAATCTCATTGGTTCTTGCGGAAGCTCAATCGTGCTGCATAACACGAGAATGAACCTCATTGGTTTTCGCACGTCAAGCGAATATGCTTGAGCTTCAGTTTACCATAACTGATGTGTGAGGTGATGAATGTTTACATGTGAATAAAAGCCTAAATTCAATCTGAATTTGGAACGACATGAGGGTGAGTAATTAATGATAGAATTTAGATTTTTGGGTGAACTATCCCTTTAAGGGTACGTATTAGGTACTATTATGCACTTTTTCAGGGGTAGATAAGGTACAAAGGTGTCCTTTTAAGGGTACTGCCTCAGTGACAAGCTGTTGTACTCCAAAAGGCACAATTTTTGCAAATTTTTTTCTTAGAGTGTAAGGGCCGAAAATAGGTTGTTGAGTCAATTTGACGTTCTTTTATAGAGTCAACCGGTTCAATGCTCCAGTTCTGGTCCATCGTATTTCAAGAACACCAGCTACTAGCTTGTCTTCTAGCACATGGAGCCACCGTTTCTCATCAGTCTTCCTGAGATTTGGAGGAGAAATGGTTTGCAAGTGAGCTGGAAAACTGTGAAAGCTTCTTGACGGTCAGGTGCGGGGTCGCCAGAGTCTACGATCCATGACTCCCTCTTAACCTTGGCAGATAAATTAGGTTTATGCGGATCCGGGGTTCTTCAAAGAATCCTAATGGAGATTAGCAAGCAAGAGTTTGACCTGGTTAATTACCCCTGCAACTACTGCAGGTATAAATGCAACCCCCCTTTCCTTTTTGTCCACCCCCGAAGCATTGATAACATCTCTCTCCGCCATGGACCCTCAGACTACCTCAGAGCTTTAACATTGTGCTGCTTCCCTGAAGAAAGCATTCAGACAGGCTGGAGACAGCACTCACTAAAAATGCCTATGTAGAGCAGAAGCCTTCTTTTATTAAGCTAATTAGACCTTGTGGAATAAGGAGGCTGGTGGAAAGTGCACCCAGCTGCTAATAAAATCAGCGCCCTGACATCTTTAAACACCCAAATGCTGTGTTTATCCTTTTTCTTTAATAAATACACATCAAGAAGTGATATAGAAAGGATTCAGCATTAGAAAATAAGCCAATTGTAGACTTTCCTCAAGTGTGTTGAACATTTTGAAAATGTTGCTCTGTTTGATTGTTGCAACCAACCGAAGAGCAACACTGCGGAGAAAAACTGAATTTTGAAAACCTATTGGACAACCTAAAAAAAAAAATTTGTTTTTGATGATCCCAGTAGTGCCTTCAGCCACTCTACTTTCTAGATCATCTATTGGTCAAACACTAGTAACATCCACTGGTGAATTATTCAAAATAAGGCCAGGAATGTGTGTTGAGAAAGTAAATGGAGACCAATTTGATTTTACTTCATGCTGATAATCCAGATTATCACTATAAAAATGAGCAATTCTTTTTGATATTCCCTCCAGCCTAGTTTTTCACTGACTGTTCTCTACTTTTCTCTGTTCCATTCTTTAGATTCATTTCAAGCATAAGACTTGCTGAGAGTGTAAGGTCTGTATTCTTTATCATCCTTCTCATTTTCCCCTCTCAGAGTTCAGGAAAAACATTTAGGAATGTTTGAGACTGTCCGTTTAAAAGTGTAACTGAGGACTCTTCTTAAATCTGTCAGCGTCTAATTTCAGCCATGAGATCCCAATTAAACCCTGTGCCAAAACATTTACTGCATACGGCACAAGCACCTGCTGATTATTAATATGTCCAGTTGTATATCAGAGGATGTGTGTCTGAGGAATTCATTCCCAGTGGACCTCAGGAGCAGACAGGTGCTTCACAGCTGCAACAATGGAATTCCAACGGTTCTGACAAAAGAACTTATTTAGATCACAGACGAATGGAATCGCTGCTTTTAGTTCTGACCTACTCAGCTTAAAATTTACACCCCATGATTCCCATGTAGCTCTAAAGGAATCCCATTGTTTTCTGCCGTAAGACATTTAAATAGACCTTTCTTTGGGACCAAGCTCTTGGCCGTTTTCCAAACCCATTGTTGTGTGTTTTATATTTAATGTTTCTTCATGTCATCTTGGATTTCAATCCAAGTCATGTTGAAGAAAAAAAATCATACCACTTGACTGAAATAAATGAAATATTCCATTAATTTTGATAAACCTCCAGTGATGGGACCTGAAATAGCATCCAGAGCTCAAGTGTGGCTGAACGGTGACGGGTGTGAGGCCCGAATCCATTACGACAACTTTCCTGCTGTTGATGCTTGTTTGCTGGCAGTCAACACTGAAGTGTTTTGGCAGTCTGATGGTCTCAGGTTGCACTTATTTTCTGTGTGAGGTCTACAGATGGTTTTGAAACGTTGCCCGAATCCTCCCCCGTTTAAAAGCAGCGATATTATTTCGGCGAAGCACAATTCATCTCATTCCCATTACGTCTGGAGATGTTGCATCAGTGTCTCTTGGGGATTGACTAGCTTTACAAACCTCATTGCAAAAGATTTAATGAGGAGGATTTAGTCAACCTCAAGCGACGGAGTTGAATTTTCCTATATTGTTTATGGAAAACAATTGTCTTCACATGTTTGACTCATCCAAGTGATGTACACAGGATTGTAGTACTGTTTCATGAGAAGATGTTACGCAAGTAAAGCAATTCGATGAATTTATTTGCAACTAGTTGTGGTTTAAAAGTTTAATGTGTGAGTCATGTGAGATATTTGTCATATTTAAATAATAATTATGTTTTATTGAGTGCGGCTATTCTTATAGTAAAATTGCCTTTGTTATATTGATGCATGTACAGATCTTTTTGAAGTTTTCGACTAATATCTTTCTCATACCCTGCAGATGCTTTGCGTGCTTTGCATGTATGCTAGTAATCATTTCTTTGGAGATCAGGCAGGTAGCAAAAATTATCTGGTTTTGATGTAACAGATGAATGTTGTGTAAGTGTATAAGGCCTAAAATATTAAATGATAAAAAAAATTATTAAATTAAACATTAAAATTAAATATAATAAAAAAAAAGTAAATTAAAAAAATACATTTAAATTCAAAAAATTAAATTTGACATTAGATGTAATTTTATAATTATAAATAAATAAATAAATAAATATATATATATATATATATATATGTAATGTTTTATCAGACTAAAACGAAAAGCCAGATTTAAAGATAAACAGTTGAGGGCTGTATGACACAATTTAATGGGATAGTTCACCCAAAAATGAACATTTGAGTTTCTTTCTTCTGTTAAACACAAAGGAAGATATTTTGAAGAATGTTGGTAACCAGACAGTTGACGGTAGCCATAGAGTGGTGCAGGTATGACATCACTTTGTAGGCCAAAACGCGGACACGAGTTAACATTTTAGCACTTCTGGTTCCATAGTCTCAAAGTCAATGGGATTTTTAAAAGGGGTTTTGTTTAAATGGCTGAAATGGTCTGTGGTGAACACAAGCTCAAGACACTTTCACGTTTTAAAAATCCAAAAGCCTATGGGAAAATCCTATTGTGTTTTTCTCAAGGGAACCAGTGCGATGCTGACTGCCGGTTGGCCTACAAAGTGACGTCATACCTGCACCACTCTATTGACTTCCATATTAAGAAAAGAAAATACTATAGAAGTCAATGGCTACCGTTAACTGTCTGGTTACCAACATTCTTCAAAATATCTTCTTTTGTGTTCAGCAGAAGAAAGAAACTCATACAGGTTTGGAACAACATGAGGGTGAGTAAATGATGACAGAATTTTCTTTTTTGGGTGAACTATCCCTTTAAGCTCTATTGTGTCATACACTATGTACAGTGGGGAGAACAAGTATTTGATACACTGCCGATTTTGCAGGTTTGCCCGCTTACAAAGCATGTAGAAGTCTGTAATTTGTATCATAGGTACTCTTCAACTGTGAGAGACGGAATCTAAAACAAAAATCCAGAAAATCACATTGTATGATTTTTAAGTAATTAATTCGCATTTTATTGCATGACATAAGTATTTGATACATCAGAAAAGCAGAACTTAATATTTGGTACAGAAGCCTTTGTTTGCAATTACAGAGATCATACATTTCCTGTAGTTCTTGACCAGGTTTGCACACACTGCAGCAGGGATTTTGGCCCACTCCTCCATACAGACCTTCTCCAGATCCTTCAGGTTTCGGGGCTGTCGCTGGGCAATACGGACTTTCAGCTCCCTCCAAAGATTTTCTATTAGGCTCAGGCCTGGAGACTGGCTAGGCCACTCCAGGACCTTGAGATGCTTCTTACGGAGCCACTCCTTAGTTGCCCTGGCTGTGTGTTTCGGGTCGTCATCTTCAATGCTCTTACTGAGGGAAGGAGGTTGTTGGCCAAGATCTCGCGATACATGGCCCCATCCATCCTCCCCTCAATACGGTGCAGTCATCCTGTCCCCTTTGCAGAAAAGCATCCCCAAAGAATGATGTTTCCACCTCCATGCTTCACGGTTGGGATGGTGTTCTTGGGGTTGTACTCATCCTTCTTCTTCCTCCAAACACGGCGAGTGGAGTTTAGACCAAAAAGCTCTATTTTTGTCTCATCAGACCACATGACCTTCTCCCATTCCTCCTCTGGATCATCCAGATGGTCAATGGCAAACTTCAGACGGGTCTGGACATGCGCTGGCTTGAGCAGGGGGACCTTGCGTGCGCTGCAGGATTTTAATCCATGACGGCATAGTGTGTTACTAATGGTTTTCTTTGAGACTGTGGTCCCAGCTCTCTTCAGGTCATTGACCAGGTCCTGCCGTGTAGTTCTGGGCTGATCCCTCACCTTCCTCATGATCATTGATGCCCCACGAGGTGAGATCTTGCATGGTGCCCCAGAATGAGGGAGATTGACCGTCATCTTGAACTTCTTCCATTTTCTAATAATTGCGCCAACAGTTGTTGCCTTCTCACCAAGCTGCTTGCCTATTGTCCTGTAGCCCATCCCAGCCTTGTGCAGGTCTACAATTTTATCCCTGATGTCCTTACACAGCTCTCTGGTCTTGGCCATTGTGGAGAGGTTGGAGTCTGTTTGATTGAGTGTGTGGACATGTGTCTTTTATACAGGTAACGAGTTCAAACAGGTGCAGTTAATACAGGTAATGAGTGGAGAACAGGAGGGCTTCTTAAAGAAAAACTAACAGGTCTGTGAGAGCCGGAATTCTTACTGGTTGGTAGGTGATCACATACTTATGTCATGCAATAAAATGCAAATTAATTATTTAAAAATCATACAATGTGATTTTCTGGATTTTTGTTATAGATTCCGTCTCTCACAGTTGAAGTGTACCTATGATAAAAATTACAGACCTCTACATGCTTTGTAAGTAGGAAAACCTGCAAAATCGGCAGTGTATCAAATACTTGTTCTCCCCACTGTATATTATGCCATACTTATGGAAGCCCGCTTCCGCCACTAAATAAAAAAATAAAAAGAGTAATTGCGACTTTTTATCTCAGAATTCTGACTTTTTTTTACAATTGCGAGTTATAAAGTCAGAATTCTGAGATATAAACTCGCAATTGCGTGATATAAAGTCACAATTCTGACTGAGAAAAAAAATCGGAATTGTGACTTTATATCACACAATTGCGACTTTATATCTCAGAATTCTGACTTTATAACTCGCAATTGTGAGAAAAAAAGTCAGAATTGTGACTTTATATCACGCAATTGCGAGTTTATATCTCAGAATTCTGACTTTATAACTCGCAATTGTGAGAAAAAAAGTCAGAATTGTGACTATATCACGCAATTGCGAGTTTATATCTCAGAATTCTGACTTTATAACTCGCAATTGTGAGAAAAAAAGTCAGAATTCTGAGATAAAAATTACTCTTTTTATTTTTTTTATTTAGTGGCGGAAACGGGGCTTCCATACATACTTCACATATTACAATGCTCATGATAACTTTTGTTAAGTAATACAATAAATAAACCCACTTCAACAGCTAATTACTCTTCGACAGCGATGTCATAGAAATATACCAAGTTCAGAGTTCAAATTCTAAAGATGGCTGCGTGCTTGTTTCTCTGGCGCATAAGGTCTATAGCATTCAAACAACGTTTTTAGCATAGAGTAATTCATCTCAACAAATTCCTTACTTGGTTGATAAATTTCAGTCAACTTCACATTCTTTAAAGTTTCCGTTTAGCCTCCCGCAGCTGTAGGATGGCGTGTCTAGTCCTGACTCATCTCTTGACGAGACTCTGATTTCCTGGCTATCATGGCCTACAGGAACTTCGGTCTCTGCTCAGTCCATAGTAAGTGGCTGCCATTTCCTCCCATCTACAGCCTGGCCTCGGGGTCTTGGAGAGCGAATGGGCCGTCACCACAGGATATGTGTAATCAGCTGATAGGGGAACCATCAGAAGGTTTGGGCACGGAGGGTAGATGGCACATCTGTCCCTGGCACCCTCAAACCCAAACAAATGTCACCGGAAATGAACACTGATGACTGTCGTTGAGTTGGATCATGCGAAGGGAAAATGCAGTTTTACAGCAGCTCATCTAGCAGTTCAAGGTGAACCATTGAGTTATTTTTATCTACCGTTCCAAGTTAAAAGGAAAACTCTGGGTTAAGCTCAATCGACAGTACTTGTGGCATAATGTTGATTACCACAAAAATTCATTTCCACTTGTCCCTCTTTTTCTTAAAAAAAAAAATAAAATCTGGTTTACGGTGAGACACTTACTTTTAAACATTAAAAGTTAGACATCAACCTTAGTATTCCTCAATCAATTCATTATAAACAATATAACAAGAAAATTGTATAGGGTCGCTAACGACCCGAGGTGTGTAACAGTGTAAGTATATTTTTTCTGCACAACAATAATTGAATCTTTCATGACTGAATAACTGCAATTCACCTTTATTCCTCAAGGTGGCAATGTCTGATACACAATGATAAAGTGACGTCATAGTTACCGCAGGCAGAAAACAAAATGGCTAGAAATGGCTCAGCGATTTACTGCAGAGCAAGTACTGAACCCAATCAAATATTAGTGTCACTGTCACTTGATGGTGGATCTGGTGAAGACGCTGTCAGCGATCAAAATATTGATTTTGACAATGTTGAAAATGATAGTTTTGAGAATATGTTTGAGAATACGAATATGACCCAGATGCTGAATGTACTGGGAAATGAGCTCTGAAGATGGTATAAGACATCCACTCAAACTGAACCCTTTCAAGCTCTAAAAGTTATTCTTCTGTAATTGTTACTTTAATATCAGGAGAGTTTTATATTATCGCTACAGGTAGAGATCCATCCGTGTTAGATATAGATCTGGGTCGCTAAAGACCCGAATATGTAAAAATGACTGGCGAAACATTCATGCATTTAAGGGTTAAAATAAAAATAACTTGCTAACCTTTTCTGTGTGAATTTATATCCAATTTTACAATTTAGTCAGCATCACAACACTGTAAACCCTAAAAGAATTGTAAACATTGATGTAAACAGCTCAACAAATGCTGTCAACTGAGCTTAACTTGTATTGAACCCGAAATATTCCTTTAAATGAAAATTATTTGCACATTCAAAATGTTTCATTTCAATATTTTACAAGAAAATATCATTGGTACATGCCGTTTCTTTGTAATTATTTGTGAAATTTACTAGCAATATTTGAGTGAAAATGGTTTCAAAGTAAATCCTACCTACACAAATATATTTTTTCAGTGAACGTGCTATTAATTACCATCAGGAAACATATAGCACACATTTCCCCTTCAGCTCCTTTCTTATAATCTCGGGTGCTTCGGTCGGATGGGAAAACAAGCTTGTTTCATGGTTGCCACGGAGAGAGGGGCCCAAACAGAGGAGATGTGATTCGATACACGTTTATTTTCTCCAGCTCGCATCTCCCTCCTCAACAGGGGCGCGCTTTCAAGCGGCCGTCTTGCGAAGGACAGGCGTGTCCGTGACTCTCTTCCAGGGTATTTTCCAGCCGCCATGTTAACTTGGCCTGACGACAGCAGAGTCGACAGCAAATGAATTTAGAGCTTGTTACAGGCCAGCAATAATCACTGGCATGTTCGGATTTCTGTCTCTCGAACCGCAGAGAAAACACTCCGGCTGATCAAGAAAGAAAACAGGGAGAGGATTCCCGCCTGACGGACGTCAGCGATGGCGTAACCTTGGCGCGTGTCTTTGTGCATGCGGAGTGTCGTCAAGATGACTGAGGCTCATTTGGAGACGCTCCAGGCCTGGCGCAGAGCTCCAAACTGGTGGAGTTGGTGGAGAACATGGGAATGTGTTTGGATGGCGACCACACCAGAGGGTTGCCAAAGTTCACCTGCAGGTTGTCCTCGTGGTCTTTAGGGCGCAGAGGGACTGTAGGCTGCCCGCCGTCAGCGAGAAACCGCCGATCTAGTCCAATGGGGGTCACCACAGTCAGCCGAATGCCATAATGAAGCCCATATGTGGACGCCACAAGCATCTTGATCAAATTGGCAGCTATCCCTATATTCTTTCTCTCTGGCTTTCTCTTCTTCCCCCTTTCTGTCAGCCTGCTGAGAGCAATTATCTTTCCCCCACCTTTCCAATGCAGCAAGAGTCCTCTCAGAAAAGACATCACTTCCTGTCTCATCTCACAGAGGTCTTAGGAGCCGTTTACACAACACTGTTTTCAGCTGTCTGTTTTGGCCGATCATTTACACGTCAACGGCGTTTTGGGGGCCTGAAAACGCAAACTTTTGAAATCAGGTTTCAAAGTGCAAGTTTTTGAAAACGATACCGTTATCGTCTCCATGTAAACTACAAAAGCACGAATTTGAGAAAATGGTGACATCATGTGCATACATATTACATGTTCATTCAATAGGTACGTAGTTTTTACTGGCCTGGCATGAATAATGCAGCGTCTGTACGAGAAAAAAGCAAAGAAAAAAAATTTAGTACATCGTTGTTGTTTGTAAAGTACCTTTATGGCACAAAGAGACCAGAGTCAATGACGAATAATAGTGTTCATGATAAAGAAAAGGAAAAGTCTAGTTTAAAACGCATTTGACTAAGTTCTTAGAAATATGATTTTGAAAAACTTTTAAATAATTTTCCAGAAAAGTTTCAGTTTAAAAATGTCACGTAACCAAGTAAAATGGAATAACATATTTCCATACTCCTTGAATTCGTGTGAGTGAACACATCTTAATGATTATTTTCAAAAACAAATTTAAATCAATTTTTAGTATAAAGGTAAAAAGTGTGTATATATATATATATATATTTATTTATTTTTTTGTTTTTTGTTTTTTTTTGTTTTTTACAAATATCATGAATTAATTCATAAAAGTCACACCACATGACATTTTACAACCGGAACTTTGTCATAAAAAGGAACTTTGTCATAAAAATTATATTTTATCAGACTTTTTGACCTCGACAGTCAGGGGTATATATATATATATATATATATATATATATAAAACTGCAGCTCTTGTGGGGTGTTCCCGGTCTGCAGTGGTCAGTATCTATCAAAAGTGGTCCAAGGAGGGAACAGTGGTGAACCGGCGACAGGGTCATGGGCGGCCAAGGCTCATTGATGCTCGTGGGGAGCGAAGGCTGGCCCATGTGGTCCGATCAAACAGACGAGCTACTGTAGCTCAAATTGCACAATGAGTTTGAGGTGTTGACTTGGCCTCCAAATTCCCCAGATCTCAATCCAATCGAGCATCTGTGGGATGTGCTGAACAAACAAGCCCGATCCATGGAGGCCCTACCTCGCAACTTACAGGACTTAAAGGATCTGCTGCTAACATCTCGGTGCCAGATACCACAGCACACCTTCAGGGGTCTAGTGGAGTCCATGCCTCGACGGGTCAGGACTGTTTTGGCAGCAAAAGGGGGACCAACACAAAATATTCTATTTTTTTAAATAAATGATATATAGATTTGAACAAATAAAATTGTCATGTTCTTGTCCCATTATCCCGAAACATACGATGGGAACTGCAACTGTTTGTCATTTTCTATCCTAACTAAGCAGATTTCCGTAGCCTTCAATAGCTTCAAATCCGAATCCAAAGTCAACTCATTCACCTCAAACCTCGTGAAGACTGAACTCTGTAAACAGAACCCGTGTGCCTGTATAAAAGTGTCCAAAAGTCAACAATGAAAATCATTGTGAATGTTTCTCCAATACGACCAACCTGCGAGAGTAAGTCGGCACAGCTAGTTCGTTCTGTAATTGACGTTAACTAACCTCGGCTCTTACCAGGCTCTCTTCCAGGAATACAATCATAAGTCCTGCCGGAGGAATCGCTCCTTTTCTTTCACTGGAATGTATCGTTCCTAAATATGGGTCCTGGGGGAGTAATGGAAAAATATGGGCATATTTCAATAAACAATTGCAGCAGATGCTGAGCACTGGCCAACTTTATTCCAGCCCCTTGTTTCATGGATGACGTGAGACATTAATAAAAGACAGAAAGACTTGACGAGCCACCATTCAGAATTGTTTTCAGGTGGTCTGTTTGGGCACTTAACCTTCAAATGTTATTGTACTGTTCTGTCCGTTGCTCGGCAATTGCTATCGATATACAAGACAGCGAAATCCCCTTACTAAACTTCCTATGACTTAAATGACGTGATGCGCTTGATATTGTTTTAGAGGCCGTCGTAAAAATCCCGTCATTTTAGTGCACAAGAGTATCATTTCAACCGGACACCTAAAAGTAATTCAAGACCTTTTTTTCCCATGTCTAACATGAGCTTTGCATCTTCGGAAAGTGTGGTGTGCCAAAAATTTGGATATGTTTCTTAATACCCCCTTTAAAATAATCCCTGTTGGCTGCCTGCTTGCTTTAGTTGGATTACAGTAAATGAGCTTCAGGCTGATATCAGGTAATAACAAGCTTTAACATCTAATAAGCACCTCATGGAGAGCCTTGGCTCACTGTTCATGCTGTTCTTGTGGGCCAATTATTAATGATTTCATATCATAACAACTATTATTACATTTCAGAGAGGTCATAATGCCATGATCTAAGAGGTCATGCTAAAAATGCTCATTTTAAAATGATTGGTTAATGGGACACCATAATTTTCTGTAGAAATCATCTTAGTAATTATTAAAAAGTTTATTTTGTTCATTCATCCATCATCCATCCATCCACCTACCTACCTACCCGTTTGTCCATCCATCCATACACCCACTCATTTGTCCATCCATCCACCTACTCATTTGTCCATCCACACATTTTTCCATCCATTTATCGAACCATCCACCTACCCATTTATCCATCCATCCACCTACTCATTCATCCATCCATCCATCCATCCATTCACCTACCCATTTATCCATCCAATCACCTACTCATCCATCATCCATCCATCCACCTACTAATTTGTCCATCCAACCATCCATCCACCCACCCTTTTGTCTATCTATTTATCTATCTCTACATTCTACATTTTTATTGGATAAGCCTAAAAGCCATAAAAAGCTAAATAAAACTGTACTAACTATGTTAAAATAAACTTACTAGTTAAATTTAGTTGGATTAAACTTAAACTTTATATATGTGTGTGTGTGTGTGTGTGTGTGTGTGTGTGTGTGTGTGTGTGTGATGTGATGTGATGTGATTTGCATCTCTGATGTGTGTTTTAGCCACAAGATGCTAATAAGGTCTAGCAGTGGTTCAGGATGTGGGCTTACAGCTCAAAGATCGTAGATTCAAAACCAGGTAGAAATGACTCATAAACAAGAGAATTACAGAGATTTAAGTTTTTTAGCAAAAACTAACACAGTACTAAGCATAAGACACAAATATTGGGTAAAGTATTTTTCAGTATAGAATAAAATACATGTTTATTTACAGTCAACATTTCTAATCTTCCATCTTTGTTTAATTCTTTTTCAGATCTTGGCACAGTGTAATCTGGGTTTTTCTTCTCCACAAAGTTGAAGCTGCCTTGGAATTTGGTCAAAATCCTGTATCTTTTTAGCATAATTAATTTGGCTCCATAAGCATATGACTAGGTTTTACATTTGTTTGACTAGCTGTCTGTTATTCAACCATATTTAACTGCTACCAGACTGTTTAAATTTCTGCAATTAAGTCTTAAATTTTGAACAAAACACACGTCCTGTAACAATGACACCTTAAAATAAAGCGTAACCTTTCTAATTTCCATGGCAACATCACAAAGCATCTCAAATGAGGTACAACAGGATGGGCATATGCACTCCATTTTAAAGTTTACCACAAAGTAAACATACAGTAATCTTCATTGTACAGTCCTAGCAGGTGTGGCGGCATTTGTTGCTAATGTGTCTCAATGTAGGTAAGCCTGCCGCTGTAGCAGTGAGAATGTTTAGCGTGACAGCTGCCTGTTTCCTCAAACAGTTCAATATACTAGCGGCTGTATGATCTTTAGCATGTTATCATGATGAATACATATCCTCTTCGTGCATTTTAGCAAACAGATGTGAGACAGGACCTGCTTGGAGGAGTGCACTGCATTTACAGCTCTGAGAGAAGAATGGTGCCAAAATCTGCATTCAGCATGAGGTTCTTGTGAGTCTTTGCGTGCAAGTGCTTGCATAGCTGTAGTTTATTCTGTTTTAGTCCTTTTTTTAAAAGTCCGGCACGAATGTATCTCAAATGTACTTTGTTCTGACACACTGATTTGATTTTCATTGCCTGCAAGTTTTTGAGCTTGCGAGCCATGCTGAAAATAAAATTCGACTGAGTTGTTTTAGAAAGCAGATGGAAACAGAATGTCACATCTCAGTTTAATCTATATTTTTTTTAACTAAAATAGTGTAAAAACGAGGCAAATTCACTGTAATGCACAACTTGGAGTGGTTTGTTGCTTTCATAAAATAGCAACAACAGCCAAGAAAATATATTTGAATGTTCACCCACCTTCCTTTTAGCGCAGTAATTATATTTTAAGAGCTTGAAGAATTAAGAAAAACATCAGTGATGAATTTTGCTATATTAACTGCAAGTATCAGCAGTCCAACGGACACGTGAACACAATCGCTAAGAAGATGTTAAGGTTGCTGATAAGGAATGCTGATAAAGGTTATAATCACTTTATAATCACTTCTCAGATTGTTTCTATGCATCATTAATAAATAAATGGACTAAATTTAAGTTTAATCCAACCAAATGTAATGGATGGATGGAAGGATAAACAGATAGATGGATGGATGGAAGGATAAACAGATAGATGGATGGATGGATGGAAGGTTAAACAGATGGATGGATGGATGGATGGATGGAAGGATAAACAGATGGATGAATGGATGAATGTATGGATGGAAGGATAAACGGATGGATGGAGGATGGAAGGAAGAAAGGATAAACGGATGGATGATGGAAGGAAGGATAAATAGATGGATGGATGGAAGAATAAACAGATGGATGATGGATGGATGGATAGATGAAAGGAAGGATAAACAGATAGATGGATGTATGGATGGAAGGATAAACAGATGGATGATGGAAGGAAGGAAGGAAGGAAGGAAGGATAAACAGATGGATGGATGGATGGAAGGTTAAACAGATGGATGGATGGATGGATGGATGGAAGGATAAACAGATGGATGAATGGATGAATGTATGGATGGAAGGATAAACGGATGGATGGATGAAAGGACAGATGGATGTATAGATGGAAGGATAAACAGATGGATGGATAGAAGGATAAACAGATGGATGGAAGGATAAACGGTTGGATGGATGGGTGGAAGGATAAATGGATGGATGGATAAACAGATGGATGGATGATTGGATGGATGGATAAATGGATGAAAGGAAAAACGGATGGATGGATGATGAAAGGATAAACGGATAGATAGATGGAAGGAAGGATAAACGGATGGATGGATGGATGGATAGATGGATGTATGGATAGAAGGATAAACAGATGGATGAATAGAAGGATAAACAGATGGATGGAAGAATAAATGGATGGATAGATGATGGATGGATGGATGGAATGGAATGATAAATGGTTGGATGGATGGATAAACAGATGGATGGATGGATAAATGGACAGATGGATGGTTGGACAGAATCAGATAGACAGATAAACGGGTAGATAGATAGACAGACAGATAGATAGATAGATGTGTCAAACAAGGTGTGAAATTGTATTATATGTTTGAGGTCATGTGTCAGGGTGTGAAGATGTGATGTTGAAAGATGTTATTGTTATTTACACACTCGAGTTGTGCTCATTTTGAAGGAATCGTTGCATAAAAGCTCCGCAGGCGATGTATTTTACATATCCCAGTATTACCACTCAATTAAACCGCTGACAAGAGCTGCAAGAGATGTCGTACAAATGAACAAACCTTTCTATCCCTCGCCAAACCGCCAAAGAGATGAAAGCTGAATGTTTATTTCTGAATTGATCCTTCAAAGCTCTTGCTGAAAGGTGAGCGCGTCTCCTTTAGCGATCTGTCAAAGTTACGCCACAGACTTTCTCACGGTCACCAAGCGGAGCGCTATTGTTGCTGAAGAGCCAGCTTTTATTCCACTGAGTCACAGACAGATGGACTCACAGCCACTGACACAACAAACCTGTTGCTCTATTGACCCCTACACACACACACACACACACACACACACAAACACATCTCTGCTACTGCCAGCAACAGGGGGCCGCCAAGGTGTATTCAGGTGCGTCTGGGTCTTACTGAAGATAATACGTAGTAAAAGACACGTGGGACGAATGATTAGGTCTCCCACAATCCCCTGCAGAGTGCCTGTCTCAGGTGTGTGTTTGGGGATAAACAAACACACTCTTTGTTTCCCAGCAAATGTTTATTTGGCTAAATCAAAGTCTGGAATTGCATGACAATGCTAGTATCGGCAGAGCGCTCATATTCTCAATTCGGCTGCAACAAAAGCAAGACAAAACGAATAATAACATGACTTTTGAATACATTTCGAAATGTTTAAGGTTGTTTTTTTTTTGTTTATACTTGTATATTTAGCTTATGGATTTTTTTTTTTTTTTTTTTTGCTTTAACATTTTACTATTTATTTTTGTTTTATTTTTTACTGCATGCTATCAGCTTAAATAACCAAATTGAAGTTTATTTGTGTTGTTTGTATAGTCCACCTTAGTCATTTTTATTTTTGTCCCATTTTTTATGTATTACTAAATTGAATTGTTTTTCTTCTTTAAATTAGGTTTGTACAATAACGCTGGAAACTAGAACAAATCTGCTATTATTTTATTTATTTTTAATTTGTTTGTTGTTAAAAAAAAGTATGAATACATTATTTTCTTCATTTTTAATAACATTTATATTTATTTATTTATTTATTTATTTTAGTGTAATCGACTGTAGAAGCCTCTTTAAAGCAATGGCTGAATTTGTTATTTCATTTATTAATTTAACATTATTTTACATTGAAAAGTATGAATTATATTATTATTTTTCTTTTTATTAATATTTTTTATTTTGGGGTGTAATCTAGAAGCCTCTTTCTCTAAAGCAATCACTTTAGAATCTGTTATTTTATTCATTCATTTTTTTTTATTTTTTTAAAGTCACAATAATGTTTTTTTTTTCTTTTTTATTAACATTAAAAATAAATTTTAGAAAAATAAGACCTTTCTCTAAGGCAATCACTAAATCTGTTATTTTATTTCTTAATTAATTTTTTTCTGAGCCGTCTCAACTGTTAATTTTTTCCTTTTTATTAACATTTATTTTTAATGTATCAGTTATTTTATGCTGAAAAGTTATACATTATTTTATACTTATTTTTATTAATATTTTTATTTTTGTGTAATCTAGAAGCCTCTTTCTCTAAAGTTATCGATGAATTTGTTATTTTATTTATTCATTATTTTTATTATTATTCCTTATTTATTTTTAATATTGTTTTTCTTTTTTAATAGAAGTTTCTTTCTCTAAAGCAACCACTGAATCTGTTATTTTATGTATTTTTTGCTGAACAGTCTCAATCATTATTTTTTCGTTTTATTAACATTTTTGTTGTGATCAAGAACCCTCTTATTTAATTTAAGTTTTTATGTTGAAAAGTCTGTTACATTATTAAAAAAAAAGTTTTATTCATATTTTTGTTGTGATTGACAACCCTCAATTTAAATTTTTATGCTGAAAAGTCTCAATTACATTATTGATATAAAAATGTATTTTTATTAACATTTTTGTTGTGATTAAGAACCCTCTTATTTAATTTATTAATTAAGTTTTTATGCTGAAAAGTCTCAATTACATTTTTTGTATATTTTTATTTTTTAGTGTAATCTAGAAGCCTCTTTCTCTAAAGCAATCACTCAATCTGTTATTTTATTTATTCATTTAACTTATTTATTTTTTCTGTATATTAACGTTTATTAAAAATTTTTAGTGTAACCGAGAAGCTTATTACTCCAAAGCATATGCTGAATCTCTGCGATGACTGAAAATAACCCAAAACACCTATGATTAAATCGTTTGGACCACCATCGTTTCTGATTCATCTCCAGAGTCATCCGCCGGCCTATAAATCTCCCCGAACCCCTTCATATGTTCCCGATGTATTAAGCAGTTACTGTTAACCTTTGCAAAATTAATGGTTTCAATGTTTCAGTGTGATTTACTCCTTTGTGGTGCAATGTTTTGCAATTGTGAAAGGTTAAAAACTTCGCAAATCATGTACAAGGTAACTGCTCATCAGGGACCGGCTCGTCCTAAAAAAATACTGGTGTGATAAAGACGGTTGGCAAGGCAAGGTGAGTTATATCGGCATTTATCCTGCGCAAATGTTGCACAAAGCTCACGTTTAGAAGGAACAGCCTGCTGTTTCTTGGCTCGGAGGAGTTTAAAGTACTTCTCGATCTCCAAATAAGATCGAAAGACTTCACCTAACATTTGTAAAACCGACACATGAAGAATTACCCTCAGCTAAACAGCCAGCCTTTTCATCTTACTCCTGACCTGCTTTAAACCCGTCTTTTTCGAGAGCATTTTTTCAAAGCCCCAACGCAAGCCAAGCTTTTCATTTCTTGCCTCATGACGGCTCTCAACTCGCGCCTGTGACGTCAGCTAGCCTTTTCATTTCAGCCTAGCACAGCACGGCCTAAATGCACCGACAGCAGCGCTCGTATGTGATTTTCCTTCAAATTGCAGACTCCGTCAACTCTTCAATGGCGAGTTACTAACCTAAAATGACATGCTTGTCTCGAATAGTGTAATTAGATGATTGGGGGGTTTGCGTGTGGTGTTTAATGTGTGGCCTATGAGTGTGACAGGATAGAGGGGGACGCTGGGGGGTTTGTGGTCGGCTGATGTTGACATGTGGCGCTCCAGCGTAGAAAGCGACCATCTGCCACAGCCTGCCGGAGCGAGAGCGCTCGTGTTGAAGCTCTGATTCACTCCCACATGTCTTGCTCAACTGCGACCTTAAGCCGGCTGGGATGAGTCGCTCTGGAAGGAATGCAGGTACGGCACCTTCGTCTAGACGCCAGGTTCTGCTGATCCCACGTCTGCTGCTTTCCCAGATCTCCTGCAAGGCTTCCATTCCCGGGTCAGCTCGATCCTCCAAGGGCTCGCAGACAGGTGTAGCTATTACACCCTCTGGCTAAGATTGGGAGCCACTAGCGGGCCTCGGTAAACCTACAAGAGGGGTGCAAAATATCTTTAAAATAATTTAAAAGAATGTTAAACTGAATTTCTTCATTTTTGATTATTTTACTAATTAAAATGTTAACATGTGCGTTATATTTCTTACACTAGAACTTTACTAGGAGGCCGCAGTGGCTTTAAAATGATAAATAAAACTTAAGTTAAACTTAAAGTACAAATAAAATAATTAAAAGATTAACATGTGCAGCCAGGGCTTGACATTAACTTTTTTGCTAGTGGTCTTCCAAAGTTACTAGCCACTCAGCATTTTCACTGGCCACAATTTTGACCGATACCATGGGGAAAAACTAATGTTATCTAATTTTGGAGCAGGTATATTAGGTGCTGTCACTTTAAGACCTGACGCACGGATCCATTATACTGTTACACATGCGTTTTCTCTCTCAACTATTTACATTGACTTGAAACATAACTGACTGTGTTTACGTGAATACTCGCCAAGACAGACATTTTGAATTTTTTTTCTGTGTATTTGACTGTTTAAGCCCAATAAGCAGCGAAAAAGAACTCAAGTTAGTACTGAGAGGCGGCTTTATGTGCGCGCACAAAATCTGCGGGAATTAGTACAATTTTGCGCAATACGTGCAATCCTACAGCGAAATTCAAGCCATGTAACACCAACAATATTCATTCAGAGCAAATGAAACGAGTGAATGAGGGGAAGCGGGTTTGTGTGTCAACTCACTGTCGGAGAGATGAGAGACAGAGAAAGCACAGCTAGTATCATGTATCTATTCTGCGGGAAATGAATATTATGCGTTTCAGATATTTCAGTATCGATATGTATCGAAAAATCTATATTTTTGACAACACTACATTGCACTTAGTTTATTTCAGATGTCTTTTTTAAAAGACTACAATTGAAAACTGTGTATATTATATATAAAATTCAACCCGGCAAAGTGGCTAGTATGAGTGACTGCGTTACACGCCACTGCTGAAATACACCCGCATTTGGTGGGCGTTAATGTCGAGCCCTGTGTGCAGCAAATAAGAAGATATTTTGAAGAACGTTTGTAACCAAACAGTTGATGGGCCCCACTGACCATAGTATGGAAAAAAATACCCATAGTCAATGGGGTCCGTCACTGTCTGGTTACCCATATTCTTCAAAATATTTTCTTTTATGTTCAGCAGAAAAAAGAAATTTATGGAGGTTTGAAACAACTTGAGGGTGAGTAAATGATGACAGAATTTTTTATTTTTGGGTGAACTATCCCTTTAAGTTACGAAGAGTGTACTTTGTTTTTGTAACATTGATGTTAAAAACTCTTGTTTTAACAACCTCAAGTTTAATAACAAAGTTTGTCATTTCCACAGACGTACAAGAGGAGAAATCAGGTGTAGTGGAGCCATCGAATATTGACCTTGGCGTTACAAAGTTTGAACTGCGTAACTAAAAGTGCGTTCAATTGTCGTAATTACGAGATTTCAACTTGTAAAAAGCATTCACATCCTTGTAGAGCTCGTAATTACAACTTGTAAACTGGGAATTTTCAGAGAGCTCCTACTTGTACCATGTGACTGCTGTACCACCTGACCATTACAGATTCATTTAGTATAATAATTCCCAGTTCGAGGATGTGTTGTCATATCTCGAAATGACGTGTTGTGTTCGAAATCGCCCCCTACACCCTCATTCACTATTCCCTACATTACTCCACTAATATAGTCCACTTGAAGGAGTGAATGAAAACGAGTGAGTGAATTTAGACACTGAGTGCGCCGGAAGAGCTGCCGCTATTGCATAGTTTGTGCTTGCTGTTTAATAATTATTTGAAACTGGAAGCTCCAGTAGTAATGAAAAGTTATCTTGAACTCTCATGGAAACTATGTATAAACCGTAATTAAAAAATCGGTTGCACACTCGTTATTGCGGTGCATTGTGGGATTGAATAAGTGCACTCGATAATGTCCACTATGGTTTCGGACACCGCTACAAATGGCTGTCCCCACTAATAGCCATATTTAAGGGTATAGGTCGGCGATTTCGGACCGCTGCGGCCGCCATCTTCTGGTCAGATGTGGGAATTCATTCGGTGCATGACTCTCACAGTGCATTATGGGTATTCTTTTAGCCGTTGAGCGTACATTGGTTGCACACTCATTATTTTGGTGCATTGTGGGATTGAATGAGATTCAATGTCCACTATGGTTTCGGACACTCCTACAAATGGCTGTCCCCTCAAATAGTGCGCTATTTAAGGGTATAGGGGGCGATTCGGACACAGCCATGGTTATTACGACATCAGCAAAAATGGACTCATTCACTGCTCTCCAATGGGTTAGTTTTGGATTTACAGTAGAACCACAAAGCAGCTCGAAGTTTGGTACTTTCATGACAGACATACTCTTGATGTAAATTACCTTTGCATATAGTTTAATTTTCAAATCGGAAACATTCTGGGCCATTGCACTTCACTGCTACACACGTTTGATTCGAGGCATCTGAGTAAAAAATACTTTACAGATCACGTGTTGATTTGTGACAAGCTAACATGCCTGGAGGAATTCCAGACCAGGTGTTTGACGTGCCGAGACGTTCTGCAGGTTAATAGCGTGACAAAAGTCAACAGGATGATAAAACAAACGGAATGGTATGAATATTTGTAAGTGTATGTTTTGGTCGGTGGCCCATGTGATTAATGTAGACTTTCACTGGAAGAACCAGAACAAGAACAAACAAATGTAACAGTTTCTCGTGGGAATCTTCAACACGGCGGCCGTATGTTCTGGTCTGTTCTCTCAGTTGAAAATTGTACTAATAAAGTTATTGGTTTGTGCTGAGGGAATAATATTAGTTTTTTGGCTCAATAAAAATCAGTTTGTTATTTCAGTGATGTAAGGTGAGGTCTTTTCGGTAAGATTATGTCCTGTTCGTCGTAGAGCGTTCCTTTGAAGCGAGCAATTTTCTGAGGGAAAATCAAACACGCATGGAATGCTCCTCGCCGGGCCGTGTTATTTTTTCGATGTTCTTAGCGAGAGCTCATGTGTAGATCAAACTGGAGCTGATTCGCAGCTTCAGATCATAGCAGAATTTGAAAAAACAAACAGAACGTATTCAGGCCCCCTCATACCTACTGTTATATTCCTGGTAGCGGGTCAAATGCCCACTGAGAGCCGCTGGATGTTGAGGGCTTCGTGTTGTTGCTGTAACTGTAGAAGTAACAGGCCTCTGACATACAGGTGCAAGATGTGTCCATCTTCAACATCCATTTATTTTCGGCAGCCTGCACCCAGTCGCCCTGGTTTCTGGAGACAAACAAACGCAGATCGCAGCTATTACAGGAAAGACAGAAAACATGCTAACTGGATTACTCAATGTCAACATGATTTTATCTTTTTTGATGTCTGAGATTGATTATGGTGCATAAAAAGAAGTCGGCATTCCAAGCTGACGCGCAGACATCTGGTAAACAAAACATGCAAAACTAATCCGAGACAAAGCTCCACGGGGAACATCAATTTGCAATATTTGAGAGTTTGCCTTTCTCTGATTTTGCAAAGCCAGCTGTGTGTATGAACTTCATTATTAACCGTGTTACCAACCACAAAAACATGATTTTTCATGACTATGGGCCTTCTCTCTTGCTCATGATACTTACTGGACTTACTTCTCAATTATGTTGAGAAAATGTTATGAAAATTAATCAATTTGTATAACTATTGAGCATATATATATATATATATATATATGCATGTATGTGTGTGTGTATATATTTTTATTTATTCATTCATTTATATATACACACATTGTTGCAATTAATATTTAAATATTATTATATTATTACATATTACTTATATATGCATATTAATTAAAAAAAGTATTCATGTATATTTATTTACACATAAAATACATGTATTATAATGTTTGTATATTTATTTTTATTATATATTTTAGAATGAATATACAGTAAATGAATTAATATTTGTATTAGAATGTTCATATATTTAAATAGATTATATATAAATAGTGTATATATATATATATATATATATATATATATATATATATATATATATATATATATATATACACACACACATATACTATATTCGAATATATATATTATGTTTATATATAATCTATTTATAGAAATATATGAACATTCTAATACAAATATTAATTCAAGCCATATATATATATATATATATATATATATATGTAACAATTACACATGACTTATATAGGAATATTAAATTAAATGTATATTTATATACACGTATATAAAGAATGTTTATATATATGTATATATATATTTGTTTAAAAATTATTTAAATAGTTATATGCACACACACACAGTACATGATATATATGCATTTATTCATATTAAATTACATTTATAAAATTTATATTCATAAATGTTCGCAAAGTTATTTCTTTACATAGATTTATGCATTATGTATATGTATTATTATTAATAACAGTTTACTGCATTTACACCGCAAAAAGCTGAAAATATTAATGCACCATGAGAAAGATTTGTTAGAAATACTGTTAAAACGTTTGCATTTTCTGTGCATTTTTCAGATCCGTCATTCCCAGGCAACCATCTCTGCAGAGAACCGTTAGAGTTTTGTCGTATGAATTCAGGCTGATCTTGTTTTGTGCACCTTACAGCTTTGACAGCTGCTCGCCCAGAGGGAGGGAAAAACCTGCTTTCATCCATGGATGTTCACCTGACCCTTTTCGTAATGTAATAAAGCCCCGTAATGTTTACAGTATTGGTTTTGCTTGAGAGAATCCTAGAAATTTGTCTTCCAAGCAGGAGGTTGTACTTTTGACCTCATATAAGGTAATATGCCATGATTAGTTTCACATGTGCTCTTTTCTTTCTTTCTTTCCTTCTTTCTGGGAACAGAATAATTGAAGAACTTTGGAGATTTTTAATTCAGAAACTATTAAAAACAGTTTGTATTTTCTAACAGGTGTTTTTTGTACCAATAACTCTGGTGCTATTTATAATGGTATAACTATCTGGTTTATTTAGTCATTTCTGAGTTATACAGCACCAGAGGTTTTCCTAAAAGCTGTGCAAGCAAAACATATGGACCACAAGAGCAAACTTAACAGTGAACACCGGTTTGGCTCTTAAACCCATGGTGTCTGTTAAATAGCTGAGGAGACCCATTTCTCATTTTTCATTTTGAAACAGACGTTCCCTTAACGTTATCAGGATGTTTGACTTTCTTTAACACAGCATGTTTGGATTAAAACAAGCCTTATTCTAATCTGTTTTGGTCGAGATTCGGCCTACATAACAGTTTATCACATCCAATCTCAAGCCCTTATTCAAATTGGGAGTTTAAAGCAAATCATGCCTGAGGGAAGATGCTCTTGTTCTCAACTGTCCCAGTTTAGTGGGAAAACAGTGTGCAAATGTAAGCCGTTAATCCTTCCCAAGGGCTTATTTGTTTCTGGGATTCACCTGTTCCAGATCTAGTTGATAAAAGTCTAGAATCCAGCTCACAGAAGCTATAAAAGGGACATTTAACCCCCCCCCCCAAATTACATTTATTTATGTAGATATGAATTTACATAAATAAATATGCCTTTACATCTCACATTGAGAGATGTACATATATATATATGTAATAAAAATAACTTTGCAAACATTTATGAATATAAATTTTATAAATGTAATTTAATATGAATAAATGCATATACTGTGTGTGTGCATATAACTATTTACATTTTTTTTAAACAAAAAAATAACATTCTTTATATATGTGTATATATTTATACATTTAATTTAATATTCCTATATAAGTAATGTGTAATTGTTATGTGTGTGTATATACACTCACCTAAAGGATTATTAGGAACACCTGTTCAATTTCTCATTAATGCAATTATCTAATCAACCAATCACATGGCAGTTGCTTCAATGCATTTAGGGGTGTGGTCCTGGTCAAGACAATCTCCTGAACTCCAAACTGAATGTCAGAATGGGAAAGAAAGGTGATTTAAGCAATTTTGAGCGTGGCATGGTTGTTGGTGCCAGACGGGCCGGTCTGAGTATTTCACAATCTGCTCAGTTACTGGGATTTTCACGCACAACCATTTCTAGAGTTTACAAAGAATGGTGTGAAAAGGGAAAAACATCCAGTATGCGGCAGTCCTGTGGGCGAAAATGCCTTGTTGATGCTAGAGGTCAGAGGAGAATGGGCCGACTGATTCAAGCTGATAGAAGAGCAACTTTGACTGAAATAACCACTTGTTACAACCGAGGTATGCAGCAAAGCATTTGTGAAGCCACAACACGCACAACCTTGAGGCGGATGGGCTACAACAGCAGAAGACCCCACCGGGTACCACTCATCTCCACTACAAATAGGAAAAAGAGGCTACAATTTGCACGAGCTCACCAAAATTGGACAGTTGAAGACTGGAAAAATGTTGCCTGGTCTGATGAGTCTCGATTTCTGTTGAGACATTCAGATGGTAGAGTCAGAATTTGGCGTAAACAGAATGAGAACATGGATCCATCATGCCTTGTTACCACTGTGCAGGCTGGTGGTGGTGGTGTAATGGTGTGGGGGATGTTTTCTTGGCACACTTTAGGCCCCTTAGTGCCAATTGGGCATCGTTTAAATGCCACGGCCTACCTGAGCATTGTTTCTGACCCTGTCCATCCCTTTATGACCACCATGTACCCATCCTCTGATGGCTACTTCCAGCAGGATAATGCACCATGTCACAAAGCTCGAATCATTTCAAATTGGTTTCTTGAACATAACAATGAGTTCACTGTACTAAAATGGCCCCCACAGTCACCAGATCTCAACCCAATAGAGCATCTTTGGGATGTGGTGGAACGGGAGCTTCGTGCCCTGGATGTGCATCCCACAAATCTCCATCAACTGCAAGATGCTATCCTATCAATATGGGCCGACATTTCTAAAGAATGCTTTCAGCACCTTGTTGAATCAATGCCACGTAGAATTAAGGCAGTTCTGAAGGCGAAAGGGGGTCAAACACAGTATTAGTATGGTGTTCCTAATAATCCTTTAGGTGAGTGTATATATATATATATATATATATATATATATATATGCTTGAATTAATATTTGTATTATAATTATTTCGATTATGTATTTATTATTTAATATTATTTAGTATTATTTCTTTAAATAGATTATATATAAATAGAATATATATGTGAATATATATTCGAATATATATATTCTATTTATATATAATCTATTTATAGAAATATATGAACATTCTAATACAAATATTAATTTACTGTATATTCATTCTAAAATGTATAATAAAAATAAATATACAAACATTCTAATACATGTATTTTATGTGTATATAAATATACATTTATACATTTGATTTAATATGCATATATAAGTAATATGCAATAAATATAATAATATTTAAATATTAAATAAAACAGAACTTGTATATACAGTATATATCAATTAATCTTGTTGTCCATTTTAGACAAAAGCAGCTGGAACACCTTCAAAATATTTTGTTTTCCACAGAAAATAGAAAGTCATTAGGGGTTTGGAACGACATGAAGGTGAGTAAATGATGATGACACAATTAAAGTTTTTGGTGAACTAATCCCTTAACAGTCAAAGTTTGCTTTCAGCTACTATAAGGCAACACGACTGGTTTTCCAAGCTGGACAGTGCAAATGCAATGTCCACTCAATTGCAAAGTGTGCGGATAAAAGCTGCACCTTCAATGAGCTGCACACTTTGTCTTTTGATTGTTCCCAGCCTTTTAAAACTTGTTTGGTGAGAGACTGAGTTAAGATTAGCACAGGAATTGGCACGCGGCCGCTGCGATTACCTGTCTTTAGGTAAGAACTGTCTGTACGCAGATTCCACAATGCCCTGCGGCATCCGTGGCACGGCCTCGAATGATCTCTGCTTATAACGCAAACCGCATGGAACAGGATGTCCCTACTTTCTTTAGGCCGAATACATGAATGAGCATGTCAGACATTGTGCAAACAAGTTCATCTTGTTTTGTCCTGATCTTTTGTAGTCTGCATATTTTGGAGTTGCCAAACGTCCAATTGCTCCTTTGTGCTAGGATTTCAACTTTAGAGGTTACATTTTTAAAAGAGAATATACTTGTTAAATGTGTGTAGTGGTTTAACAAACGATGCCGGAACGTCGTTCCGGATTATTCTGGCCTAATTTAACCCCTGGCCATATGTCAGTAAACAACATTTTTGATCGGTTATGTTTACACACCATTTGTTGAATGGTATTCACATTTATTGTAGTGCATCAGATGGGAAACAGTGTCTTCCCTAGAATCCCATAAAGATTAATCATTAGTAGATAGGTAGAAGCTACTATCACTGTGTTGTCTTAAATATTATCTCTAAATCCCCTAGTTGGCGTACAGCTTAAAGATAAGGCATGTTCCCTCCTTGGTCCAAGGATATTGATTAAACACTTAGTTTCTTTATTTGAACACTGAGTCACCCATGGCCAAGATAAATGTTTAAAGCAACAATGTCTATATGCACTGCAACATTTGACTTGAACATGAGATAGCAGTGTTTTGAAAGATTAATCGATTAGCAATCCCTAATGGCATTTTATAGAATCCTATCATAAGTGGCGCTTGCTAATGCGCTAATAGTGTTGTTGACACTTAGAGTGCTAAACTTTGTTGTGTAACTTACTGCGATCAAACTTGCGATTTTTTTCTTTGCTCAGAACACTATAGCAAAGAATGGCCTTAGCATAATAATGAGATAAAAACACTCAGAACTTCTTAGAAACCACAATCACTCAGAACATGTTAGCAACATGCTAGAAGATATCAAGAACAGTCTTAGCATAATAATGTGTTAAAAACAACTCAGAATTTCTTAGTAACTGAGAACACCTTTGGAAAACTCAACAGCAAACAACAGAACACACTTAGCATAGCAACAAGCTAAAAACCGTGCAGAATATTCTAGCGCAATCACCCAGAACACTAGCAAATATCAAGAATTCCCTTAGCATAATAATGAGCTAAAACAATCTGAATTTCTTAACAGTCACTCAGAACATGCTTAGCAATACTATATCACAAACCTGGTCTTAGAACACTTAGAACCCCTTAGCAATCACTCAGAACATGTTAGCAACATGCTAGCAGACAGTCTTAGCATAATAATGTGTTAAAAACCACTCAGATTTTCTTAACAAACACCTAGCGATTGCTCGGAACACCTTCACAAAACTTTAGCAAACAACAGAACACACTTAGCATAGCAATATGCTAAAAACCACCCAAAATATTCTATTCACAGAAAACTAGCAAATATCAAGAATGCCCTTAGCATAATAATGTGCTAAAAACAATCTGAATTTCTTAACCACCTAACAGTTGCTCAGAATATGCTAGCAACACTATATCACAAACATAGTAGCATAATGTGCTAAAAACACTATAGCAATCACCTATCAATTATTCAGAACACACTAGCAACACCCTAGCAAACATAGATATGTATACATATGTATAGCTATGCTAGCAAACACCACCTGTCTACACCCTTAGCATAGCAACATGCTAAAAACAAACACTAAAGGTGCATCCCAATTCGCTTACTTACTATCCTCTGCCGTTTTGTAGTATAAATAGTGTAGTGTGTTCACAATGAAAATTCCAACAAGAAAAAGTGCACTTCATTAACCAAAAAATGAAGTGTGGAATGTTGGACACTTCATGCACTTTATTTACGAGGGGGAGGGGCTATCATACCATTTTGTTGGATGACAAAATAACCTTATAACATTCATAAACTAGATGGTTGAGTACACAGTGCATAGTATAAGTGCATAGTGTATACTGCATTTTTTGGGACACAACTTCAGAACACACTAGCATTGAGGCAAGCACCACTTATTTTCCTCTGAAAATGTAAATAAGTTTTTTTTTAATATATATTTGGTGGGTTTATTTTAAAATTTTAATTATGGTTCTATTCTATATTATCATGTGTGTGATATTTATAGGGATGCAGAAAGGGTGCGTTTCAATTAGCATGTCAATCTTTTGACAGAAGTTAAACATATGTATGCCTTCCATATGATGTGCTATACCATTGGTTTATATATGCTATTTTGGGCTATCTTCATGTGGCATATGTTATATTTAACTTTTCTTTCATTGAAAAAAGCCTCCCCCCCTCATTCACTCATCTCGGGCCCTTTCTTGTGTCGAGCGTACCCTCTTATTTAAAGGGAATAATCTGTAAATTGCATGCTGGTTTAGACTTAATCATAACAACTCAAAGTAAATAGGTCACAATGAGTGCTTCTTTCTTTCTTTACCACCCCCCTCACCTCCTCCTTTAAGTCAAATGGAAAGCACATGTGTCTCCAGGGTTTATTTTTACTCCCCTTTAAAGCAGTTAGAAGGCCTAGAAACCACTTCATGGCTTTAAAGGAGAGTGGTCGCTACACAGAGGGGACGAAATTATGGGACGGAGCGCACATGTCACCCTGGCGGTTTTCCTGCATTCCACCGAGGGAAGTATTAAAGAAGGCAGATGGGGACGTGGAGCTGCAAAAGCATGAGGGTTAGCATTAGCATTAGTGACATCCTCCAGGTGTGCACCTGGACTGTGACCTTTTACCTGAGCCAAGCTATGTGAATTGCAGTCACAAAGAACACAGCTAGAAACCTTTCTGGCTGCTTAGGAATAGACAATAAAGATTGGCTTCACTAAACATTCCTAGCATGCGATGACATTCGTCTATTTGTGCTAAATACTGCTTGCTGTCATACCTTTTCATCTCTCAAAATAAATCTGTTTATCCGTTAACAGAACAGCAGTTGCTGTAGGGCTTTGTACATGTTATGATTATACAACATCAAATGATAATTGATATGCCGCATAATGATGCTGATCTCCTGCACATGAGACACATTTCCAAAACTTCAAGGCTCAATTGAATGTTCTTGTCTAAAGGACACCATGTTTACCAGCTATCAAAAGCGAGCTGTGGGCTGTACGAGCTGTACAAGCTGTAATTGCTTTTAACTTCTCATTTGATAATAATTAAAGTACCAGTATTTATCAGACATAACCCTAAGAGACATACTTAATTCATATGCATAAATGCAGATGCTATTACTTTGAACTGGTGGTAATAAACCTCAGTTTTCAAGGGAGCAATAGAGTTTTTCTTCAAACGCCTGTGCCATTAAATTACGCCGCTACGTGTTTTTACTCAGCTATCTTAAAAATTGTTGACTTTAACTTGCTGAGCAAGTGTGATTGCTAAGATGTTCCGAGTCTTTTTAGCATGTTAATATGCAAAAATTGTTTTTTGGTGTTTACTAAACTGTTTTGGGTATTCACTAGGTGGTTGATAAGGTGTTTTGAATAGTTATTATCATGCTACTATGCTAAGGGAATTCTTGATGTTTGCTAGGGTGTTGATGAGTTTTGAGGGGTTTTTAGCATGTTGCTACACTATGGGTGATCTTTGTGTTTGCTAATGTATTCTGAGTGATCGCTAGGTGGTTACTAGCATAGATATACATAGATGCTTTATTAGCAGCTGTTTATAGGCCGCTATACATAAGCCATCCACCATATTGGAATGGTCAAAGCCGGTCCGTAAACACTCAAGAGCAAGTTGACTGCTGCTGCATATGAAAATGCAGACTCTCTTAAGTAGGTACTTATTTTGAATAAGTAATTACTTTACGACCGCTAAAAAAGTATGTTCTATATAGTATGAATGTGTGTAGTATGAATGTAATCTGGATGTACCACATTCGCCATGTTTTCATTATCATGTAACCTACCAGCGTCAGTTGCGTCCCTTCACTGCCATTCACAAATCCTCTCCCATAGCCTGATGGGATAGTAAAGTGTCCATCGCCAGAAGTAGGCTATTAAGTCATCCGAGTACTTTATGTCTACTCTTTTATAAGTACTGTGAATTCAGACATACTTCTTTTGTCACATACTGTTTTCGCCTACTATATAGTAGGGAAGTATGTGATTTCGGATGATGCCTGCATCTGCAACCGTAGTTATAATATACGCATGTATGACTATCTACAGTGGGGAGAACAAGTATTTGATACACTGCCGATTTTGCAGGTTTGCCCACTTACAAAGCATGTAGAAGTCTGTAATTTTTATCATAGGTACTCTTCAACTGTGAGTGACGGAATCTAAAACAAAAATCCAGAAAATCACATTGTATGATTTTTAAGTAATTAATTTGCATTTTATTGCATGACATAAGTATTTGATACATCAGAAAAGCAGAACTTAATATTTGGTACAGAAACCTTTGTTTGCAATTACAGAGATCATACGTTTCCTGTAGTTCTTGACCAGGTTTGCACACACTGCAGCAGGGATTTTGGCCCACTCCTCCATACAGACCTTCTCCAGATCCTTCAGGTTTCGGGGCTGTCGCTGGGCAATACGGACTTTCAGCTCCCTCCAAAGATTTTCTATTGGGTTCAGGTCTGGAGACTGGCTAGGCCACTCCAGGACCTTGAGATGCTTCTTACGGAGCCACTCCTTAGTTGCCTGGCTGTGTGTTTTGGGTCGTTGTCATGCTGGAAGACCCAGCCACGACCCATCTTCAATGCTCTTACTGAGGGAAGGAGGTTGTTGGCCAAGATCTCGCGATACATGGCCTCATCCATCCTCCCCTCAATACGGTGCAGTCATCCTGTCCCCTTTGCAGAAAAGCATCCCCAAAGAATGATGTTTCCACCTCCATGCTTCATGGTTGGGATGGTGTTCTCATCCTTCTTCTTCCTCCAAACACGGCGAGTGGAGTTTAGACCAAAAAGCTCTATTTTTGTCTCATCAGACCACATGGCCTTCTCCCATTCCTCCTCTGGATCATCCAGATGGTCATTGGCAAACTTCAGACGGGCCTGGACATGCGCTGGCTTGAGCAGGGGGACCTTGCGTGCGCTGCAGGATTTTAATCCATGACGGTGTAGTGTGTTACTAATGGTTTTCTTTGAGACTGTGGTCCCAGCTCTCTTCAGGTCATTGACCAGGTCCTGCCGTGTAGTTCTGGGCTGATCCCTCACCTTCCTAATGATCATTGATGCCCCACGAGGTGAGATCTTGCATGGCGCCCCAGACCGAGGAAGATTGACCGTCATCTTGAACTAATTCCATTTTCTAATAATTGCGCCAACAGTTGTTGCCTTCTCACCAAGCTGCTTGCCTATTGTCCTGTAGCCCACCCCAGCCTTGTGCAGGTCTTGTGCAGGTCCTTGTGTACAATTTTATCCCTGATGTCCTTACACAGCTCTCTGGTCTTGGCCATTGTGGAGAGGTTGGAGTCTGTTTGATTGAGTGTGTGGACAGGTGTCTTTTATACAGGTAACGAGTTCAAACAGGTGCAGTTAATACAGGTAATGAGTGGAGAACAGGAGGGTTTCTTAAAGAAAAATTTACAGGTCTGTGAGAGCCGGAATTCTTACTGGTTGGTAGGTGATCAAATACTTATGTCATGCAATAAAATGCTAATTAATTATTTAAAAATCATACAATGTGATTTTCTGGATTTTTATTTTAGATTCCGTCCCTCACAGCTGAAGTGTACCTATGATAAAAATTACAGACCTCTACATGCTACATGCAAAATCGGCAGTGTATCAAATACTTCTCCCCACTGTATCTATGGTTGCTAGAGTATTCCGAATGGCTATGCTAAGGGTCTTCTTGATGTTTGCTAGAATATTGCCTGAGCGTTGTGGGTGATCACTAGGTGGTTGCTAGTGGTTTTTAGCATGTGGCTGGGTGCTATATTTGCTTCAAGCTGTTGCCTTGATTAGTTTAATTGAAGGGATAGTTCACCCAAAAAATAAAATTCTGTCATCATTTACTCACCCTCATGTTGTTCCAAACCTTTATGAGTTTCTTTCTTCTGTTGAACACAAAAAGATATTTTGAAGAATGTTGGTAACCAGACAGTTGACGGTAGCCATTGACTTCCATAGTAATTTTTTTCCTACTATGAAAGTTAATGGCTTTTGTCAACATCACTCTTGACAAGTGTTTTCTTGTTACAGGTGCACATCTATTGCAGTCATCTGAGGTGAAGAAGTCGATGACTGATGGCATAACTTCACTGTGCTGTAACACATAGAATGCAGTTTATGATCACAGAGTCATCATCTTACTGCCACGATACCAGAAAGTGAACGTGCATCGGTATGAAACCCAAGGGCACAGCAAGCTTAGGACATGCACAGCAATGAGCTCCAGGCTAAAGTCCTACTTCAGACTGAATTCTGAGCAAAGTCTCTAGCCTTTTCCTTTACAATACACTGTAGAGTCATCCACACATCTATGTCATGGATGAGGTATTCAAATAAGATCTGGTTAAAATCTTTTTGCCAACCCTTCACTCCATAAACTAAAGCCTCTCTGCTTATTACTTATATATTTTTGTGGCTGGCATCCAACGGTCCCTCATCAGTTAATACGGCTGAGCTGCTTGAGGAATGACTGCCTGCTCACGTCACAAAACCAGGTGTGCTCACACACACAAGGATTTCCCTCAAAAAAAGCTGGTTGCTAGACGACAACGTCAGAGAATAACAAACAGCAGGACTCCCAAGCACGCAACACACCTATAGAGAGCCGAGAGGCACTCGATGTCCTGTGCAACTCAATACGCAGGTAATTATCTCACGTCAAAAGCAAACAGAGGGACACGATAAATACCAGCACATTCGTAATTGGTATTTTATGACCTTTTTGGTTTCTAAAACAGACTTTTTTTCTACAGGGTAGGGTTACGTTAGCTAGCCCAAATTATATATGCTAACAAAAACAATGAAAGCTGATAAGTGCAAAAGTTGTTGATTTTAGTACGATACCTCAAAGGTAAAGAAACAAAAAGGATACTGTAGTAAAATGGACTTAAAAACATTTTATGGTGATTATACCCATCACATTCTCTATCTAGCTCAAGGCCCTAATATAATGCTAACATGCTAGTAATATAACATTACAAATGTTATGTTTAGCTTACTAAGCTAAGTGTGCTGCAATACAATATAAATTAAGAAATAAGCAAACTGCTCCAGCTCATTCATTTGTTTGGTCTACACTAGGAAAGCCGTAATTTAGGCCAGAGTGTTTAGTGTTTTCAGATAAACATTTTTCTTGGGGTCTAATGTGCCTTTTCTTAAAAGGCTAATCTTGCAGCTAGCTGTTTATCACTCACCAACCTGAATTGGAGGGAGATTTTAAGTAGTGTGTGGGGAACAGTGACCTCTGCAGGATTGTTTTGGCTATGGCATGTTATTCCAAAGGCTTCTTTTGCAGTTTGACCTCCCAGATATTGTACATAAAGTGCACAAAGCCTAACCTTTTCAATGCTAAAGTAAGGCTAACATTTTGTTTACTACCAAATACTACAAGACGCAATGCTATTGTCTTATGTGTGGGCAACTTGGAGTTGGGAAACTAAACGTGTCTCACCATAATCTTCTCATTACTCCGAAGTATCAGACAAGGCGTTTACTGAAATCTCCTCATCCTGTCTTTCTTGTGAAGAAACATGGCTGTCTGTGCATGTGCACTACAGCCGCATTGACCACAAGCACCTCACATACCGAAGTGAGCCGCTGAGATTAGATAACCACACAATACTTGGGGGAAACGTCTGCTTGACAAAGTTCTACTCAAACAATCATAATACCAGTATCAGACAGGCAAACACTGGGTCCTGACTTCTGAGATTTTTTCAGTGCTGCTCTTTGGGGAATATTTTCACAAGTTCAAAGTATCAAATGCAACTTCGGCTGCTTTTAAAAGGGATAGTTCAGCCAAAAATGAAAATTTTGGTTTATCTTGGTATTTCTCAATACTGGTTTTCACATTTAGATTGGATCTAATGCTGGCTTAAGGTATACGTCAAAACAAATATCCATTTTCATGCTGTACGTTATAATGTTATGATGCTAAAAAAAAATCACTTGTAGCATGTAAAACTTTTATTCATTTAGATTTTGGAATTAATAAATAAAAGACAAAAATAATATAAATACATTTTAATGTCTTGATTGATTGGTTATTGGCAATATCATGCTTTTTTTGGTATTTCTCTCTACTCGTTGGGAGTTTTGAAGATTTATATAACAGATTTTTAGAATTTATTGGTATATGTCAATATTAGATATTTAATTGCAAAATTATTTTCCCTATTTTTACATTTAGATTACATTTAAATAAAATGTAAATAAATGTTAATACATTTAAAATATCTTAGTTGATTGGTTATTATTAGTCATAGCATGCTATTATGGTATTTTTTTTTTGTGGTGCAGATTTATATTACTAATTTTTAAATGTATCCGTCAATACTGGATATTTAATTGCATAATCATTTTCCCTATTTTTTACATTTACATTAACTTTGCCGTCATCTAACACTCATGCTAAAATTATTTTATTTTTTGTTTTATTTTTATATATTTTGATTTTATAATAAATAAATAAAAATGTAAATAAAATGTAATACATTTCAAATCTCTTAGTTGATTGGTTATTAGTCATAACGCTTTTATGATGTATGTTTTTAGTTTGGTGCATATTTATATTACTTTTTTTATTTATGTGTCAATATTGGATATTTAATTCCATAATAATTTTCCCTATTTTTACATTTGGACTTTAGAATTAATAAATTAAATAAATACATTTTAATACATATTAATGTCACCATTTATCGGTTATTGACCATAACGTTTTTGGTGCTTCACAACAACTGTCGTTATATGGAAAATAGCAATAGAAAACATTGTGGAACGACATGATGGTAAGTAAATTGTTAGTAAATCATGAGTAAAATGTTCATTTTTCAGTGTACTATTCCTTTTATAGAGCATGATAGAACCAAACTCTTGGAAATCGTCAACAAATAGACTATATTATAGTCGAAGGAAGATTAATTTGTTCGCAATAGCATGTGCAGAAGATGAATTCACACAGAAACTTGCTCATTTCAACCCCATTTGTGTCTGGACAGTAGAACTCTCCCATTCATTGTGTCCTGTCCTTATTTTGTGTCCGAGAAGAGCCTGGCAGACAGTAGCTTTAAACCACTTCCTCAACCACATTCCAGCACTCCTGAATACGCCACTTCAGAGTGCAGGAGGTGACATCAACTGAATGAGGCCTGCTGACCTCAGCTCCTGAAATAGCCCTCCATGGTTAGCTGGAAGGAAAGGCGCTTGTAGGTCATTTTCCCCCAATTCATCCTAGCATATTTTAGTTTGGATTCTCTCAGACTAAAGCAAACCAACTTACGGATGTGCTAACCTTTTGCCCATACAGAAAATATTTTTATTGGGGGAAAAATATGTGCTTTAATCATAATCAACAGATTAACTCGCTTATGATCACTTTATGGTCTTGGCGACGTCTTGCATACAACTGCCACGGCTGGCTAGCTAACGCTGTTGGATGCAATGTAAATTGCAGTGGAAGGATAGATTAGGGAGAATCAGAACATTATTTTGGATCCAAAACATATGTAAATAAGAAATTAGCGTGTACAGCACCTCCTCAGAGCCCAAAGCAGCAATCAATCTCTCAGCAATCAAGCCAAGATGAAACAAGGCCCAGATGGAGCCTAGCACAGGGTATTCATCATGTAGTTAAAATCCAAACTTGTCGTTAGCAGAGACAATAGCTGGAAGCGTCAAAACAGCTTGAATAACTTTAAATGCAACATTTTGTGGTGGTAACTAGTTAAGATATGAAATTTATATGACTTTTGAATAGCTTTAGCCAAAGGAAGGTAGAAGATCTTCTGCCAAGTTAGTCAGGCTTGTCTGATGGTTGTAAAGGGATTTTAGGCACTTTTTGATTATTGTATGTTTACTTATTTTAGGCCAACCAAATGAACAGCAGTTAGCTAGCTAAGACCATTAAACCATCTTTGTCTACCTGAAGATGTCTTTTTGAACATTTTTTTTTAGCAGAACCCCAAACCAAAACCTCTGTGCGAAGTCTTGCTTACTTGGTTAACCAGATAACCTTTAGGAAACGTTTTAGGCAACATAGGCTGGTGCATCTACCTAAACATTTTTGCACAACTCAAAAAACGTACCTATAAATTCAATTCACTGCAGTTTCCAGCTGAAATGCGCACTAATGTCAGTAAAAGACCAACCTGTATTCCTTTTCACATAAATTATGAATAAATAGACTTATTTTCAAGCTGTTTTGTCTTGCACAATACTATGACGTTAAAACACTTGTACCTTAATACATGATTTGTAAATGAGTACATTTTGATGTGGCATCACAACTAAGCATCATATATGGCTATTAGTAAATTTCGTTAGCTCACCTCTAGGGTACGAGTACCGTGAAACAGGATCATGATCAATACCTCACCTCAAAGACTTGTAGAAGCAAACTAAAATGGCTTGGTTGCTTCAGCATATACGTTTTATCTCATGTTTGCTTTTGTTAACATTATCGGTTAGGTGTAGGTGGTGGTACGTTATTTTATTTTCAAACGCGAAAGAGCATTATTCTTTTAGCGCCACTCACAGGACTGTCACAATACAAGAACTAAGCGTCGCGAGATTCACGTTCATCTGTTTCGGATAAAACTGAAAGCATTTTTAGCTTATTTTAGCTAATCATGTTGACATTTCACTTTGAAAGTGTTGCGAAATGTGAAAAGAAGCAACATAACATCAATGCAGAAAAGCGCCTTGGTTTTAGGATACTTACTTTCCTTTTTTCAAAGCTAGCGTGTCTAGCTATATTATTATTAGATGCTATTTACATGCTACATGCTATTAGTTGCTATTTACACTAAGTGCAAATAGCAACTAGATTTACTCTAGGCTAAGTGAAAATAGCATATTTTCTTAGTGATAGCTGCTATTTACACTAAGTTTAAATAGCAATAGATTCTACACTTGTATGTGTGTGTGTCTGTGCGTTTGAGTGAGAGAGTGGGAAAGAGAGAGTATGTGCTTCTGTACATAATTTTGTGGCAAAAACTTGGAAATAATTTGTCGTTTTTATCCTATTGTTTACTATATTGATTTGCTTGTTCAGTGTCATTGTGGGTTTTGGTCCTTTTACATACAATACATTTAAATGTAAATACTTTTGAAATAACTGAAATCTGAACATAATTGCTCACCTTAGAACGTTCGCCAACCAATCAGATTCAAGCATTCAACAGCCCTTCAGTATAAGTGTAAATAGTAGTTAGATGCTATTTATACTTTTAAATAGTGGCAGATACTATTTGCACCTCAGTGTTCTTGTACATTAAACAGTATACATTAATAACATGTAGAGTGTAAATTATTATATTTATTAAAATTATTAAATGGATGCCGCCTTATTGGGACAATAAAGCCCTCCCTACACCTAACCCTAACCTAACCAATAAACACTTTATTATTAAACACACGTTAGACACTTTATTTGAACTTTTCGGATATTTTCTTCCTTTTTATTGAAAATAAATGCCTTTCCGATCTGATATATGATGGGAAAAGGGGGTAGAGCGAGTTCAGCAAAAGGCGGATTTGAACTCGCGTCGATTCGCCTCAAAAATCACGCCTTATTACCCACGTGCCTTATCTACTGTTGACGATCCAGAAACTAATTTTATCATTCGTAATTTTGTCTGGCCCAATCAGACGTCAGTGGGCGGAGTTAGTGTAAATAGCCTCTGCCAACAAGGTGGGCTATTTGCACTTAGTGTAAATAGATATTCTTGGCATCTGTATTCTCAATAATGCTCACTAGCAGGCTAGTCTACTTAGATACATTCTTAAAAATAAAGGTTTTGAAACAGGGTTTTCGCAGTGATGCCATATACCATTTTGTTTCCCCAAATAACCTTTCAGTAAACAGTTCTTAAAAGAATCATATTTTTTTCTTGCATAGCATGTGAAGAACATTTTAATAGTCCAAAGAACTTTTTCCACTATAAAGAACCTTTTGTACAATGAACATTGTACCATCAATGTACATTGAACCATCAATGTCAATAAAGAACCTTTATTGTTAAGAGCGTAGGCCTAAAGTATCCACGTTTTACGCTAAGTTTTCTTAGCATAAACTTATCTGGCTAACCACATAAACCATGTCTGGAGATTTTTCAAAGACGGCTTTTGTTTTTGTATCATCTTGTAATCATACTTCAGGACATGTTAGCAAGATCTGCTCGTAAGAGCTCGGAAGGAACAGCTGTATTGAGTTGCAGGCTTTGCGTTCGAGCCAAGTCGTTAGCTCTATCTGCACTGGGATCTGGAGACCAGCGGTGGAGGTGAACCTGATGTCCGGCCCAGGCTCAAACAATAGGCCGCGTGCGCATGTTTGCCGTTGGATTTGTCACAGTGAGAACAAACCAGCTGTTGGAGGAGACCATATGGGGAAAGTTATACTTCAAGAATGTGACGATTTCTCTATAACAATAACAACGAAAGGTTGCCATTAGGTTTTATTAGCGTTGTAGTGTGGAGGATTATGTGTTCACAGTTAGCCATTCCCTTGTAGGCTTAAGGATAACTGGCTCTCATTTGCTTTCAAAACACGTGTTTGAGAACAATTAAGGGCATATGTGTATTCTAATGCTAAGGATATTTTAAAAACCACTTCATTTTATACTCATAAATTCATCATGTTCGTATTACATCAGTGATTGCGTACATTTCTAAAGGACTGATTTTAAACTAGGCATTTCTCCTCATTTATGTCTAGACAATGGGTCTAAATTGCTGTTTCCTCTTTCCCAAAGGATCCTCTAAAATGACTGTCTGCTGAGCCATCAAACAATCCGGCTTCCTGGAGGGGTTGTGAGACAAGAACATTAAAAAGGCTGAAACAAGATGGTTTAGCGTTCAGGGGGTTTGTAGCTGTAATTGGTAGGTAGAGTTTAGCAGCCTCAACTAGATGATGGAGGAAGGTTTGTAATTTGGCCCAGTACCACAACCCTCCCCTCAACCCAGTACAAAGCTTTTATGGGGAAAATGAGAGATGGGTCAGAAAATGCACATGCAGATGATGATATTTTGGTCCAGATCTATGCATTTTCATTATGCGTACAATCATTTTGTAATTTATTAGGTATTATAAGCTAAATTTGGGTATCATTGGCGTGAATACAATGTCTAGGGCTAGTTCATATAAAGATAAGATTCTGTCATTATTTACTCACCACTTGTATGACTGACTTTCTTCTGTTAAAAACACACATGCCCACATGCTGTTAAGCAACAAAAATGACCAAAAAACAAACAAAACCATAAACACTGTCCATATAATTCGTGTACCATTTTTCTTCTAAAGTCGTATAGCCTACCTCTGTGTGAGGAACAGACGATAATTGAAGTCGTTATTAACTAATAAACGTCCTATCAAGTGATCTGTTAACTCAAGAACTGCTGAGATCGGAACAATCAATTTGACCAATTTGTTAATGAATCAGCTCAATTCATGAATAAATCATTGTCATTGTGAACCGAATCAAAGGATCGTTGAAATGAACCCTTTTCAAAAGTACACTGTAAAAAAAAAAAGTTGCTGCCTTAAATTTTTAAGTAGTCAACTTGGATGTTTAAGTCATTTCAACTTAAATTACATTAAACTGACTTTAGTTGAAATTAGTTAAATCTTGTATAGCTCATAAAAGCTTAACTTATTTTGATTACCTTATTTTGATGAGTTAATGTAAAAATATATGTTGTCATAACTTATTGATCATATAATTTCTTACAGTGTACGATTTGTTCATTGACTGATGGTTCTTGACTTTGACTCACTAAAATTGTGAGTAAATAATGACTGAATTTTATTATGGGGGGATCTATTCCTTTAATGCAAACAACTGGAAGCTCTTTAACAAGAAATGGCTCAGAAAAAAAATGATTATTCTTTTGAAGATTTAAATTTTAGCACCAGAATGCGACAAAAGCAATACAGTGCAGCTGATCACAATGTTGACGAACGTTGCGCTGCCCTTTGGGACTCCAAACACATGACTAGATGTTAATGTTTCAGATTCATGCCTTAAGGCTGCTGAAATTGTGATATCATAATGCACAGAAACACGCTCTCTGAAAAGTTTTACACTGGCAGGCATAAACGAAAGCATTTAAAGTTATCCTTCTAAGATTTATGGCAAACCTCCTACGCATAATAGTTCAACATTCAACAATTAAACAACAGCTTGTGGCTCAAATTGTTTTTAATTTACTAGCGGCACTAATTCAATGAAAATGAGTACAACTGCCACATGCTCTCAAATCTTTGCAGACCTATAAAGGAGCTTGAGGAGGAAAGGACTTAATTTTGGGATAGTTCACCCAAAAATGAAAATTCTGTCATTTACTCACCCTCAGGTTGTTCCAAACATGTATACATTTCTTTCATTTATTACAAAGGAAGTAGAGATGCACCGATTGCAATTTTCTTGGCCGATTCCGAGTTCCGATTTTTTGTTAGTGTGATCTGCCGATACCGATTTTTGCCGATTCCGATTTTCTTTCTAAGAACTATAATTGACAACATATACAAACAAAAATCTACTTTTCTTCAACGCAAAGTTTTATTTTCATAAAAAAAAACACAAGTAAAAAGTCAGTAATAAAATATAAACAGCTCAAATAAATGCAATACAATAAAGAGAGCTATGAAACTAAGTTTTTCAGGTTAACTGGGTTTCTATTCAGGTAAGAAATACTACAGAAATTAAAGTAATCATATGTAAAATAACACATTCAGTGTTATTTTACATTGGTTACCTTAATTTCTGTAGTCTTTATTGTAAATATTAATACAGATCAATTCTTACCATTAAAGTTATAAAACGTATTCAGTCAAGAGCAGAAAGTGATTTTTTTTTTTTTTGTCTTTTGTTCTTTGATTAACATGACAGACAGCAGCAGGAATATTGGACTGCTGTCCCTTTAAGAGTTTATGAACGGTGTTCAACGGAACCAATACTGTTACACACAACATGGGTTCACTTTCTTAGCTATTTAACGATTCAAAACTGACTGTTTATCTGAATACTCGCCAAGATTGCCTGTGCCGCTGGTTTTGACATACTTTTGTATGTATTTGACAGTTTAAGTGCAGTAAGCCACTCATTTTGGTACTTGTTTGACTTCTGTCTCTGTTTGAGACTGAGCGTGGCTTGTTCGCTTCACTTATATAGATCAGTGGTGCGCGTGCTTTTGGTGTGAGCGCGAAACCTGCGGGAATGACTAAAATTATGCGCAATACAAGCACTATTTAATCGGAGCGCATGAGACGAGTGAGAGAGAGGAGGCGCCCACGCGGATGTGTCACTTCACCATGACAGAGAAGAGAGCGAGAACGCGCAGCTGACGTTATTGCCTGTGCGCTGGTAACAAAACGGATCGGCTCGGAATCGGTAAGAAGTGAGACTGATCGGGGCCGAGGAAATCGGCCGATTCCGATCCCTGGCCGATCGATCGGTGCATCTCTAAAAGGAAGATATGTGGACGAATGTTTGTAAACTTACCAAGCAGATCTTGGCCCTCACTGACTATAGGGGAAAAAATACTATGGTAGTCAGTGGGGGCAGAGATCTGCCTGTCCCCATAAATGATGACAGAATTTTCATTTTTGGGTGAACTATCCCAAAATGAAGTCCTTTCCTCCTCAAGCTCCTCTATAGGTCTGCAAAGATTTGAGAGCATGTGGCAGTTGTACTCATTTTCATTGAATTAGTGCCGCTAGTAAATTAAAAACAATTTGAGCCACAAGCTGTTGTTTAATTGTTGAACTATTATGCGCAGGAGGTTTGCCATAAATCTTAGAAGGATAACTTTAAATGCTTTCGTTTATGCCTGCCAATGTAAAACTTTTCAGAGAGCGTGTTTCTGTGCATTATGATATCACAATTTCAGCAACCTTAAGGCATGAATCTGAAACATAAATATCTAGTCATGTGCTTGGAGTCCCACAGGGCAGCGCAACGTTCGTCATCAATGACCCTTAAGTTGTAAAGTTCAATACTATTGGCAGACAGCTCAGTCTGCGCGAGCGGGCTGGCAATATTACGCCCTTATTCCCCCTGAGCTTTCTGCGTTTTCTCCCTATTGTTTTCTTCGCTTAATAGTTATTGCAAGAGATAACATCAACGTCTGCTTTTCGAGTGTTTTCGTTTGCTGCATCCATTTGGTCTGTTCGATACAGTCCTGCTGACCCCTTGCTCGATGTCACAGGGTTAACGTCGACTCCGATTATGAATTATGTCCGTAACTCACCGGGACTTCCCTCTCCGGTCACTTAAATCAACTTTTATCAAGGTTGGACACTGACAGGAATTCCATTGGGATTATTTTGTCGGGGGAAAAAAAAGAGCAATAACAAGCCGAGACTTTGAGGTGTCAGCAGTCTGTGTAATTGATTACGCCATGTAGCGTAATTGAAATAGTTAGAAGTTAAAATGTCGGTGTACATTTATTAGCTATTTTATTATAAATAAAATGTATTTTATTTATAATAGAATACACATATTATTTTATTTATTGCTATTTTTAATTATTGATTATTTATCAGTAGGCTAAATAATATATTTAAATGTATTTTAATTGCTATCTATAAAATAACACATTTATTATTTTTTAATAATTATTTAGTACTTTATTTTATAATAAATATATGCATTGATTATTAATCAGTAAGTAAATATATTTATTTATAATTGTTATCTATAACAAAATAACATTAATTTTTTTAAATAATTATTTATTACTTTATTTTATAATAAATAAATAAATGCATTGATTATTTATTATGTATAATGTATTTATAAATGTTATCTATAACAAAATATCAAATTTTTAATAGTTTATTACTTTATTTTATAATAAATGCATTGTTTATTAATAAGTAAATAATACACTTATAAATAAATGTATTTCAATTGTTTTCTATAACAATATTATTACACATTTATTATTTGTAATAATTATTTATTACTTTATTGTTTACTGACAAATCAACACATTTATTAATTTATTATAACATACATTTAAACTAAAGGTATTTAAATTTTATGACAACACATTTATTATTTTGAATAATTATTTGTTACTTTATTTTTATAAGAAATAAATGCATTGATTTATCAGTAAATAAATGTATTTATAAATGTTTGTTTTTACAAAAACACATTTATTGTTTTGAATAATTATTTATTACATTATAGAAATAAATAAATGCATTTATAATATTTATCAGTAAGTAAATAATACATTTATAAAAATGTATTTATACATTTTATCTATAACAAAATAACATGTATTATTTTTAATAATTATTTATTACTTTAGTTTTATAATGAATAAACGTATTGATTATTTGTCAATAATACATTTATAAATAAATGATCTTTAACAAAATAACACATTACTTTGAATAATTATTTATTACTTTATTTTATTATAAATTAATAAATGCATTGATTTGTCAGTAAATAATAATTAATGCATTTATATATTTATTATTTTTAATATATATATATATAAAAAATATATATTATTTTTATGATAATAGATTTATTTACTTTTATTTATTTACTAATAAGGTTTTTTTTTTTTTTGCAAAGTTGTCCTGCCGTGTACCACCATGAGTCTTAGGTCATCCCAATCAAAAAACAAAAAAACGGTGGTACACCACTGTAATGCAGTATTTTTTTCAGATTTGTTTAAACTTCTGATATCCAATTTTCACCAATTGTGAATGCATCAAAATGGCTTTGAATACAGAGCAGTATATTGTTTAAACTATCCTAAAATCAGACGGCGGCACACGAGTCTGATGTGGATCGTGCTCTGAAGTCCTTCTGTTTTTCATTGAGGCTCGTATCTCAGTTCCAGCACTTTCATTATGTCTGTGGGTTGGAGCTCTGCGTTTAGCCCATATGGCCCGTGCAGGCAGTGCGCTCATGATTAGAGACCATCTTAGGTGATGAGTTTTGTGGGCTCATCGGGGGTTAAGATTAATTCTTGAATTGCAATAGTGGGACAGAACAAGTACCCCCTTCCACCCAAATAGAATAGTAGTACACTAAAAAAATCAGCATTACTTAATGTATACCAGCAGTTTTAATGCTTTTCATAGCAGTTGTGAAGGTAACAAACAGCTTGGGTTGTACAAACTAAACCATTTTTGCTTTAGCAAGCTGTATGCATTTCTCTCTACTTTTTAACTGCAGTCTCGCTAAAATTAAAACTGACAGTTTCAAATGGGAATTTCCATTGTGATGATCTCTAGACAATATGACTGTGTAGATTGCATAATTTAGTAATAACTGAAATAACTGCAGCCCTCCCAAGCTGCCTTCATATCTTTGAAGTATATTTAATTGAACCTAAAATTAAAACACCACAAACTGTACTAGCCAAAAGGTAACTTGTGTGTTAAATCTTAAAGATAAGACGAGTACAATATAGGACTAAGAATTACATCAGCATAGCAGTTGAACCTTGTGAAGTCAGATGGCAGATAACATCAAAACTTTACATTCTCATCAGAACCATATGTGACATCATTCCAGTGTCACAGACACAGAGAATCCACCCTGCTCGCCACGGCAACAGTAATTTATGACTAGCATCTAATTAAGGTGCAGTGTCTGGGGTTTCGTGAATATTGGCTCAGGGGAAGGTTTAGTGCATGAAAAAACTTAAATAAACAAAACTAAAATAAAGCATCGCAAATTATGTAATTGATATATATACAGTAATTTATGACTAGCATATTAAGGTGTAGTGTTTGAGGCTTTGTATTGACTCAAGAAATGGGAAATGTAGAGTGTATATAGGCTATATTTATATATATATATATATATATATATATATAGAGAGAGAGAGAGATAGTATACATATATAATATTTAAAACATATGTAGTATAATTATATAGTATAATATATATATATAGTTAAGTTTAGTATAGTAATAAAGTATACATATAATAGGCCTATATACTCTACTATATACTAATTTCTATATTTAAACATTAATTATATATAGTGTAGTTATATATTAAGCATGTATATATATATATATATATATATATATATAATAGCCCATATTAATACTATAGTTTAGTTAATAATTATCAATTAATTTAATTTTATTAGTAATTTTATGCACTACATTTTATTTAACTACAAACTGCAGACACTACACCTTAATTACAACCGAGCCTTGTCATAAACTACTTCCTTATATAAATATACATGATTTTTAGTGCTTTATGTAATTGGAAAATTAGTAGAGCGGTCAATGTAACGGTGAAATTTCATTTTCTATAATTTTCCAATGATCAAGGATTTGTCTTCATGCCATTTCTAGTTTCTAGCTGACTTGATTTGACTTAGACTATATCAAAACATATTTGTTCACAATTCGGGAACAAATTGTGGTAAGAAGATGTTATATTTTTAGATTAAAAAAAAAACAACTAAATCACCCTAGTCCATTAGGAATCGTATACAGTCAGTGAAACCTCATGTCACAAGGATCTTCTTACCAGCCATATGCCTTAATTACACGGGCCAGGCCTGTGCACGTGTAGGCCTACTCTGAAAACACACGGGTTGAACAAACATAAAACACGGAAAACCACATAATCACCTTGTTAATTACACCTTCATAAACTGACTATCAAAGCTGCACCACAGGGTATAATCACGGATCAGCATGACGTGTCCAAAGCATCAAACAAATATTTAATAACTAACATGCATGAGTGTTATTTTGCAGTGTGGTAGAGCTGCTTATAATGCATTAAAGAGCCATTAAACAGCAATAAACAGAGCTGGGTAGACATGCAAGACAAATATTTGACTGGCTGAGTATCCAAATAATCCTCAAAAAGTCAAACTTACTAGTACGTTAAACAATAATCACACATAACGTGAGGTTCTTTCGAAGCTAGTTTTGTGTCACCTCAGAAAACGTAACTTTATTTTTTGATTTAGCCTAACTCACCTGCTCGACTGGCTAGCAACGCCAAGGTCAAGGGTTTGGTTCCCTTTGAACGCATAATGAATTTTTTTTTTAGATTGCACACCATAGTTGCTCTGGATAAAGGTTGATTATTTGTATCAAATATACTTTAGATTTTCAAGTCTTAGCTTTTCCTGCCACATTAATACACGTTTGAAACGTCAATACATGATAGCGTACTTTTTTTTTTTTTTTTTTTAGCTCACTCACAACTAAACCAACAGCGCCTTCTGCTGGAATTGGTCTGTATTGCAACATGGTTTTTGGGCCACATGACAAACATCATTTGGTTTTCTCTGCCTACATCAAATTACATTGTAATTATTACAAAAGCATTTAAATAAAATACAGCAACGACGATAATATAAATACTACAGTTAAAGGCCTTAGTCAAGTTAGACGCCATTTTTAATTTAACGCAGACGAAAACGAGGCTGTGAGGGATTAGACGTACAGTCTTGGCAGGCACTGGACATCACATAATTTTCACAACCTTAAAACTGTTTTATGGAGTTTTCGAAAGACGTTTCGTAAGCTGAACGACGAAACAACAGTACAATCCACTGAACAAACACGCTGTATTCTGTCCCTCACAGCCTCGTTTTCGTTTCTGTCAAACATTAAATATGGCGCTACCGTAAGATCTATACCCCCGGCTTCACAGACAAGGCTTAAGCTAGTCCCAGGCTAAATTCCATGTTCGAGCTGTTTTAACTGAAAGCATGTTTTAAGATATGCCATTGTTTTGTCTCAAGATGCACACCAGTGCGGCACATTTATAAAAGCTACTTAAATGTCCTAATTGAACAAAAACCTACTCCTGGTTTAATCTAAGCCTTGTCTGTGAAACCAGACTCAGTTGCACTTAGATGGCAAATCATTGGCTGCATCCGAAATCGCATACTTTCCGACTACATAGCAGGCAAAAACAGTATGTGACAAAAAAGGTATGTCCAAATGTCACCGTACTCATAAAAGAGTAAGCAAAAAGTACCCGGATGACATACTACTTTCAGCGAGATTCTGAAGTGTGCATATGATGGACACTTTAATGTCCCATAAGGCCACAGGAGAGGATTTGTGAATGGCAGTGAAGCGATGTAAATGACGCTGTACACACTATATAGAACATACTTTTTCAGCAGTTGCAAAGTAATTACTTATTCAAAATAAGTACCAACTCAAGAGAGTATGCGATTTCGGATGCAGCCAATGTTTTTTTTTTTTACAGGCAAGTTAGACTTGGATTTAAGATGTACTGTTTGATGCAATTTAGATGTATGAAATATTTTTAATAAAGGGAAAAAATATTGTTTTATAGTCTTTATTTGAAATTATTACACAGCTTCTGGTTTCAGTATGCAACTCTGATTGGCCAATCTGAGACATTTAATGAACAGAATGAATATCTTATGGAAAAAAAAAAGGTCATCCACAAGTTTGAGTCATAAAAAAGGTAAATTATGCAATGTAAAACAAGTAATAGTGTGAAATCCACTGGTTTCAACTCAGTCACTCTTAAACCAACAACTATTACTAATCATTATTACAGCATGCAATTAACGCAAAATAACATCCTGTACTTATATGCCATGGTAAAGAGTTTTTTTTTTTTTTTTTAATAGTTTAACCAAAAGTTACACATTTTAGTGACCACATGTCACTCTATCACAGAGTATAACAGCAACACATTAAAATCTCGCTGGACTTTTTTTTTTTTTGCAGTACTCATTGTTAGAAAAAAATGCTTTTGCTCTGAAAGCATCCAGCTGAAAAGCCATCAACATTTATTTTGTCCAGCTGACTTTGGGAATGTCGTAATGCTCTGTCAGTGAGTCCAGGTGCCTGTTGAAATCCTGTAACACAACAAAGAAATGTTATTCACCCATTAACATAAAAAAAATAAACACACATAGGTTACTTAAAGCCACAATGTGTAATTTTTCGCCGCTAGAGGTCGCTTATTCAAAACAAAGGTGTAGCTTGATGACGCCTTGATTTTGTGGAGCTTTTATTATGCCGTAGACGATCGCTTCCGCTTCTTCCGGTCATGTGTATGTGGGGTAGCACAGCGCTGTTTTACCATATTAGATACATTTGAGTGTGTTGAAAGTTATGTTATAATGCTACTCTGTGCGTTCGCTCGCCGGCTACTATGAGACACTTGTTGCACACTGCAGTAAGCTAGATCGATATTAGGCATGGTAAAACATGGTACGCGCGCTAAATCAAGAAAACGATTTAAACAATAAGACTAACTGTGTTGAGCTATATAACAATTGTTTTTTGTCGATGAATGAAACAGTTGCTCACCCGTCTAATAAAGCACATAATATATTAAAGCGTCTTTGGTGTTTCCATGTTTTCTACAAAATAAAGCCAGAAATCGAGGGTAACACGGGTATGACATCATTGATAGGCGACGCATGGACACGGTCTGTGTCCTGGTTAAAATTGTTTATTTCTCTGGATTTAAACGTTCTTGGAAACATTTGATATAATATAAGTACACAAGTCAACAAAATATATAACATTGTTCTAGTGGTTTTTGGATATTTTAATCTAAAAATCTTACATATTGTGCCTTTAAAATATTAATATCAACATTATTGAGGCTTACCTCAACTCTTCTCTTGTGCGTTTTGGAGGCCTTCTTCAAAATTCTTTCCATTTGCTAATAACAAAAAAGATAAAAGAAAGAATGAATATCATTTTATAATCTAATAGCAAGTCAGAGCAATTTAATTAAGTGAAATTGACATTTTATTACTCAAAATAAATCACAGAAAGTATATTTAATATATTCCTCTAAAACAATAGATGACAAATATAAAATGTTATAAATATACCCTTTTTTCTTGTATTTTGTCGAATGACATCTGTGCTGGCGTCCTTTTGTCAACATAAACTTTCTTAGTTCCTTTTTCATTTTGACTGGTCATAGCCTGCTCCTCTAAATTCTTCATTTCCTTGTCCTTCTTTTTTTTCCTATAGAAAAAAGGAAAAAGAAGTAAAAATGCAAACTATTAGCATTATAACTAGAACAACATCAACACAAAGCTAGCATAACAGCTAACGGCTGTCGTGACAGGCAACGCCAACATTTTCCCAGAACAAATAAGAGCTAAAAACGTTTTCATATGTAGAAAATCATGAAGATAAACAAATACATACTTTTTACTTGCTACAGAGACTCCTTTCAGTTTTAAAGAGCCTTTCTGAACAGACTTGTACTCCGACATGTTGGCTTGCTTTGCTTTCGTCCAAACACGTAAACAGACGGTTGGTGGTGTTTATACATTAGCCTCAGTCTTACTGCCCTCTACAGGACAGGAATGAAAGGTTTAGATTTATAATCTGTTTTTTACTTTTTATTTATTTTATATTTTGCACCATCCCGATTTATGTTATGTTACGCTACGTGTTACTTATAATTTTGTTTTTAGAAACAGTTAAGTTTCTAGACTAGACTGTACGCAATGCGCGCATGCGTGTTGCAGATTCATCCGGAAGTACGTGTCACGTCCATGTACGCTTCAGACAGCATGGTGGAAGATCCGAAAAGGCACAATGGCACATACTGTACTACATTCTTTGAAGAGGATAAACTTCCCTGTTCTGAATGCTTATAACGAGCTTTTTGCTAACACTATTTTTATACACTACCGTAGTTATGCTAAGAAACCAGGTAATGTTTGTTTCGTACGCATTTATATACATGTCAACGTTAGTTATCTTCTGACCTTGGAGTACCAATTTTCAAAACATTTGTCTTTTATATAATATTATATTTATATTGTTTTGTATTCATATTATATATATGCTCTTACAACTGAAAACATTTTAATAGCTACTTTAATAAAATATTTTTGTCTCTCATAGTGATGAAAGGAAAAGGTAAAGGAATGGTAAAGGAAGTTCTTAAGGGTCCAGAAGTCTGCAAGGATCCAGTGAAACTGTGCATGCATGCAGTTGGAGTCAACGTCTTCAAACAGGGAGAGGACCCTCTTATTAAACCTAAGGAGGAGTATCCAGAATGGTATGAGATGCATTTTACCTTGTGCTTTATTGTGCATTTATTGCATCTCAGATTAGCTAGAAAAATAACATGCTTGTAACTCAAGTTGCATTTGTTGCCCCTTACCTTCAGGCTGTTTCAGTTGGACCTCGGCCCACCCAAAAAACTCAATGAACTGGAACCAGACAGTTGGGAATACTGTAAGCTTTTAAGGAAGGAGCATATTTGGAGACATAATAAACTGCATAAAGGCAAAAAGATGTAGAGGATATGGACAGAATCATGCATCTTTGACAGCAAGGTCTGGGTGAACATTTGCTTTCCCAGCAGGCACAGCGGACATTGCCAGTTTTGCTGGTGTTGGTTCTCCTGTTTCTGAGGATCAAGTGGTTGTATTTTTGCAAGTTTTGTTGTCATTCTTTGTATAACTATTATTGTCATTGTGTTATTTGTCTCATATCAGTAACATGAACAAATAAAATTCTAATGCCATCATTAATGTGCAATGTCAAAAAGTGTCTTTTTCAACAAAATTGTGGAAATGTTTAATCATACAAAATTAAATTATCTATCTATCATCTGTCTGTCTGTCTGCCTATCTGTATGTCTATCCATCCATCTATCTATCATCCGTCTATCTTCATCTGTCTGTCTGTTTTCAACAAAATTGTGGAAATGTTTAATCATACAAAATTAAATTATCTATCTATCTCTCTGTATATCTATCCATCCATCCATCTATCTATATATCTATCTATCTATCATCCGTCTATTCATCTGTCCGTTTTCAACAAAATTGTGGAAATGTTTAATCATACAAAATAAAATTATCTATCTGTATATCTATCCATCCATCCATCCATCCATCTATCTATCTATCATCCGTCTATCTATTCATCTGTCTGTCCGTTTTCAACAAAATTGTGGAAATGTTTAATCATACAAAATTAAATGATCTATCTGTCTGTCTGTCTGTCTATCTATCTATTCATCTGTCTGTCTGCCTATCTATCTAGATTATGTGAGTCTATGTCTGAGGTTTGCACCTCTTGTTCAGCAGGAGTGACTATGATGTCTTGCTGCTATAGGTCGGGAGAAGGTGAAAGTAAAAAGCTGTTGCTGCGCGTGGTGGGTGTGCATGCAAATACACGTTAGAAAGAGGAACTACTTACTGAGAAAGAAAGAACTGCGGATGTTTACCGTACTGATTTGCGGATTCTGATAAGCATTAGTCGAAGTAAATCAGATTCAAAGTTAAACGGATATTTAGAGTCTGATTGAATTTATTGGTAAATCATAGTGAATACAGCGAAATCTTCTTTAATTATCACTTCACAATCTACGTTTTACGAAGCCGGGATAAACACTTCCTGGAGTCTAAATTACCGTATAACAGGTAAATGTACTTCTGTTTGCCTGTTAAGATGAAATATTTAAGAGCTTTTCATTTTTATATATTTCGTTTTCTAATTCAATTATATCGTACATTATTGCTATTACTAATGATAAAAGCAATAATCTATATCGAGTTTTTCTGATAATGCATCGCAGTGATGTCATAGATACCTAAAGTTTTTTATTAATTACCTCTACGATTGGTTATTTAAACATACATTTCTTGGAGCACTGCCAACTGTGTTGTAAATTGAAAAATATACATTCAGTTCCGCATTTCCATGTTATAGCATATCTGTTGATTGATTGTTTTTCAATGTTTACGTACAGGAATAAAGTCAACGTTTAGATAAAAGACGTATTGAGATATGGTCATTGAGATTACGGTGTTAATTTGATTTTTAAAAAATAAAATATTTAAAACAATAATAAATTAAGATTTCTGAGACGATTAAAAAAAGAGAAGTCCTTCACAAATCTAGATTAAACCACGTGGGCCAAATTACAGAAATGTAATCTTCATATCCATGATGATGTTGAAAAACGTTTATAGGCCTATTGTCTACACAATTTGGATTTAATTACTTTAAGAATGTCAAGCAACGTAACTCCAATTAGCTAAAAAAAAGATTTTAACTTGTTTCAAGGTAAAACGTTATTATTATTAGGCCTATTATTATTGGTTATATCACACCAACTTTTAGTTTGGCAGTCAAACGTTTTTCAAATAATAGTAATATTTTAAAACATGATTACTCAAAATAAAATATTATTCATAATATTGCCTAATATAATATAATATATAGCCTAACGTAATTTTTTTTTTTTTCAAGAATAGCATTATTTAAATGGGAATTTTTCTTTTTGGACAGTTACACCACCTAGACATTTTTGGACTTTAAAGGGACAGATCGCCCAAAAATGAAAATTTTTTCATCATTTACTCACCCTCATGTTGTTCGAAACCTGTATGAGTTTCTTTCTTCTGTTGCACACAAAAGAAGATATTTTTTTAAAATTGTTTGTACAGAAGTTGACATATCTTTTAACTTCCATAGTATTTTTTCCCATCTATGGAAGTCCATGGCTACTGTCAACTGTTGGATTACCAATATTCTTCTTTTATGTTCAACAGAAGAAAGAAACTTATAGAGGTTTGGAACAACTTACTATCCCTTTAATCCCCCAAAAAACTACCAGTATGGTGTAAGTCTCTTAATTTGGTTTTGATATTTGTTGTGTGGGTTAAAACAGGCTAGACATTCATCAAAATTTCCCCTTTTGTGGGAGGGTTTGTGTGTTACAGGAATAAAATATTTGTTAGGAAATTCATACACTGTCTGGGACAAAGTTCTGTAAAGATTTGGTTTGGAAAGTTGATTTATTGTTTATTTTAAAAGTTTTACTGAAAAATGAAAATTATGAAAAATGAGCCCATACCTAGAGTAAATGATATTAAAGGGTTAGTTCACCCAAAAATGAAAATTCTGTCATTAATTACTCACCCTCATGTCATTCCAAACCCGTAAGACCTTCGTTCATCTTCGGAAAACAGAAATTAAGATATTTCCGAGAGCTTTCTGACCTCCATAGACAGCAATTTAATTGACACTTTCAAGGCCCATAAAGGTAGGAAAAACATTGTTAAAATAGTCCATGTGACTCCAGTGGTTCAACTTTAATTTTATGAAGCAACGAGAATACTTTTTGAGCTCAAACAACAAACAAAAATAACGACTTTATGCAACAATTTCTTCTCGTCTGTGTCAGTGTCCTACGCAGTTTACATTGTTACCGCAGTGCAGAGCTTCCTAGTTCTACGTCAGTCGGCGACTCACCATTGGCCGATGCTGTCCATGTGAGCACCATGGCGCATGCGTGTGATGTGAGCCATTGTTCTGACATAGAACTAGGAAGCGATGCACTTGCGGTAACAACGTAAACTACGTAGGACACTGACACAGATGAGAAGAAATTGTTGCATAAAGTCGTTATTTTTGTTTGTTTTTTGCGCTCAAAAAGTATTCTCGTCGCTTCATAAAATTAAGGTTGAACCACTGGAGTCACATGGACTATTTTAACGACGTCTTTACTCCCTTTCTGGGCCTTGAAAGTGTTAATTACATTGCTGTCTATGTGGTGTCAGAAAGCTTTTGGATTTCCTCAAAAATATCTTAATTTGTGTTCCGAAGATGAACGAAGGTCTTATGGGTTTGGAACGAAAAATGTTCCTGTCTGATGATAAATTTAAATAAACCTCTTGTCATTTATCTCTTAGATAATCATTTATCAAATTATGGAGGACAAGAATTTGGGTGTAGAGACCCTGAGTGAGGCAACGCTAAACAGACTTGGTTACATGCTAGACAATCTAGAGTGTGGTTGGAAACAGCTGGCAAAAGCAGTGGCTGAGCAGCCACAGTTCTGCTATAGGTAAGTCTGTTATAGGCTAATTTGTGTGGAATAACTAGCCGAAATTGTGCATGGTTATGACCGATTCACGAGTACAGAATCTCCTTTTTTGCAGTGACAAAGAGCTGACTGACTGCTCAATCAAAGTGCTAAGTCCACATGGCAGTCCTGGCCGATATCTGCTTGCCCTCCTTGCAGATAGTCGGTGTTCTTTGGCCTTCCTGCTTCAGTGCCTGAAGAAAATTGAGCACAGAGAGGCTGTTGGATTTCTTACTACACATGGTAGCTAAATATACATAGGAAAACATGATGATCTAATCTAATTTGAGGTGGTAACCCAAAGGAGTGGGTCATATCACCCAGGTGTTATTTGTGTTTTTGGATAGTGATGGAGCAGATTGGCATCACACTGCAGCCACAGAGTCAGCGGGTACCAGAGGGGAGTACCATGGTTCTGAGCTGCAGAGCAGTCGGACCTGTGGATCTCACCTACCAGTGGTTCAAGGGCAAAGATGAGGTTTGCTGCACTTGCTGCACTTCTAATTTGAAATGTCATCCTTTGTCTTATGCTTTACATTCTCTGTAGTTGCCAGGAGGCAGTGGCCCAGAGCTGGTGCTGAATCCTGTAAGTCCAGCTCATCAGGGCCACTACATCTGCCGTATAAGTTCAGGGGACAAATACGTCTTCTCCAACTGGGCCCATGTACGTCTGCTGAGGTCTGAAGGCGCAAGTGCAGGTATGTGAAGATTTACTTCAGACTTGAAGGAATCAACATCCTTCAACACTGATACATTGCGTCATCTGCAGGTCCCAGCGGTAGCTACTTCCCTTCTTCAGCTAGTGGGTTGCATATAACTCAACAACCCAGGCCTCAAGTGTTGATGGAGGGAGACACCCTCTATCTCGAATGTGCTGCTCAGGCCAACCCACCTCCACAGTTTCAATGGTATCTTAACAAACTGCCAATGCCAAAGTGTACTAGAAGCTTCTTAAAGGTACTCATCAAGATGAATTATAAGTCTCACAGTTGAACGTGTAGAATAATTTATTAGAAAATGCAAAGGGTTATGCCAAAGTTTGGTGTACATTGTACCTTACTGGGCATCTACATGGGCTTGTCCACAGATTCCATGCATTACCACAGCGGACAGAGGTACATATACTTGCAGGGTTTACAACCTCTATCATGAAGTGTGGAGCGATCAGGTCCAAGTAAACATCGGTAAGGCACTTGATGCAACATGATCCATAATCACCCAAAAATGAAAATTCTGTCATTAATTATCCACCCTCATGTCGTTCCAAACCCGTAAGACCTTTGTTCATTTTCGGAACACAAATTAAGATATTTTTGATGAAATCCGAGAGCTCTCTGACCCCTCCATAGACAGCAATTTAATTACCACCTTCAAGGCCCAGAAAGGTAGTAAAAACAAGGTTTGTTAAAATAGTCCATGTGACTCCAGTGGTTCAACCTTAATTTTATGAAGCGATGAGAATACTTTTTGTGCGCAAAAAAACAACGACTATTATTCAACAACTTCTTCTAGTCTGTGTCAGACTCTTACGCTGTTGACGTAGTGTAAACAGTGTAGCACTTACGAGTTCCTGCGTCAGCATCACACGCTTGCATCGTGTTGCTCACGTGAACAGCATCAGCCAATGGTGAGCCGCTGTTCTGACGTAGAACTCGAAAGCGCTGAAGCACTGTATTTACAACATAAAATGCGTAGGAGACTGACACAGATGTGAAGAAATTGTTGAATAAAGTCGTTATTTTTGTTTGTTTTTTGCGCACAAAAAGTATTCTCGTCACTTCATAAAATTAAGGTTGAACCACTGGAGTCACATGGACTATTTTAACGATGTCTTTCCTACCTTTCTGGACCTTGAAAGTGGTAATTAAATTGCTGTCTATGGAGGGGTCAGAGAGCTCTCGGATTTCGTCAAAAATAATTAATGTAATTAATTTTAAAGTAATTAATGTAAGAATTTTCATTTTTGGGTGAACTAACCCTTTAAGCATATATGAAACCAATCGAAAAGATTTTTCTTTATAGCATGGCCTATTTTCACTCAGGTCCTGGTTCTTCTTCTGATGTCTCTTGGGAAACAACTGAAGTGGGTAAGAATGATCTGTTTAATTGTATGATTTAGCTCATCTGATGCTTTCTTGTCACTCACATGCACCTTATGTTTTATAGATACTCCTGATGCGGGTCCGAGGCAAATGGGTGATTGTTGCGGTAAGTGATAAGGAGATTAGCCTTTGTATTTCTTTTATTCATAGGATCTGCTATGTCAATCTTGTCGCTTCACAAATTTATAGCCACTGATAAGGTAGCACTGCTTATGGGGAATATGAACTACCAGCATCACCGGCAGCTGAGAGCTCCCATGGCAGATGTGCATGAGTTGACAAACCTTCTACGCCAGTTAGACTTTAAAGTCGTCTCTCTGCTGGACCTCAACTGGCAGGAGATGCATAGTGCTGTTACGGAGTTCCTGCTGCTGTTGGATCGAGGCGTTTATGGTTAGTTCCTTGTTGCATCAGTTGGATTTCTGCAGCTGTAGAATGTTACACCAATTTACAAAGTCTTAAACATCCTGATTGTTTGTTTATTGAATATGTTTGGATCATCTGATCTCACTTTTAATCTCTGCCATTTCAAGGGCTGTTGTACTTTGCTGGACATGGCTATGAGAACTATGGGAACAGTTTCATGGTACCCATCGATGCTCCAGCCTCTTATACCTTTAAGCACTGTCTCTGGGTGCAGGACGTTTTGCAGCGCATGCAAGAGCGCCAGACGGGACTCAACGTCTTTCTTTTGGACATGTGTCGGAAACGGTGTGGTTTGATTCATAAGTGTATTAGTTCTGTACTTAAAATTTTACTTGAACCTGACTGCAGTTGTGTTGTTCATACAGAAACCCAAATGATGAGAGCATCCCACAACCTGGCCCTTTGAGAGTGACAGCAAACATAGTGTTTGGCTATGCCACGTGAGTCTAATGCAATGAGAATGCAAAAGTCTAATGCAAAAGTAATCTTATTGATATCTAGAAATTGTGATTACAATCTTCGCATTCTGGATGCAGGTGTGTTGATGCGGAAGCATTTGAAGTAAATAAAGACGATCTCTCTAATGGAATCTTCATGAGCTTTCTTAAGAAGAGACTGATGGAGCCAGAGAAGGTCACGGTCATACTTGACAAAGTAGCAGAAGGTTTGGGGTTAAAGATGTTCCCTAGTTATACATCATAAACAACTACTCTGGGCTGCGTTTCCCAAAAAGCAAAAAAGCATTTTGAACCCAAGTTGATCGTGGAGACCATTGCCACCAGTGTTCTCTAAGATCTACTTAGCTCACAATGCTTTTGGGAAATGCAGCCCTGGCTAGCACATAGAATTACTAATTCTTGAACGTCAAGTGTGACCGCATAGTTTTACAGAGTCTATGTCCATTGCAGACATGGGAAGGTGTAAAATCACTCGTGGCCGGCAGGCTCTGGAACTTCGCAGTAATCTCTCGGAGCGTCGTGCCCTGACGGACAACATTCAGGCTCCAACGTGCCAAGTCACAGCATCAACGCGGAACTTACAGTGGGCCATCGCGCATGGTGGGACCTGTTGATAATAAAATCCCTTTAGATTATATCCTTATGCATAGTACAATGGCTGTAAGATAAAATGCAGAAAATATAGAAGCATAATGATTCTGTGTAAATGGTTCCAGTCATCCCACAGAGCCGCTGTCTTCAGTTTGAATGTGGTGTCAAGGTACAGCTCGGTTTCGCTGCAGAGTTCTCCAATATCATGATAATCTACACGCGGATATTGGAGACTCCTAAAGACATTGTGTCATGCTCTGCTCAGCTCTCTGACTTTACAGAGGTAAACTGACATTCTTGTAGATCTGCAAAGAATTTAATGAGTTAGTCATGAGAAAATATAACATAAAGATGTATCATTAATTGCTTTCCTGTGAATAAGATTCATTACCTTTTCATGTCCCACTTCAACTTGTGTATCTTTGATAGATTGTCAAAAACAGTCCAAGATGCATTGCTTTGTATTCAGTTTCGACTGATATCATTTCAGGGCCCCGAAGTAGACCTGAAGCACAGCAATCAGGAGAGTCTCCGTGAGGCTGGCAGCTTACTACTGACCCTAGATGATATACAGCCTTTGGAACAACCTCGGCTCTTTACTCGTATTAGTGCCCTGCAAAGGCTGAAGGTATAGTGTCTCATGTTTGTACAATATGTGCACAGTATTGTGTATACTTATATGGAATGTATATTATAAGGCATAAATAACTTGCTTTTCCCCTCACAGAAAGAGCTCTCATTTACTGTGTGTCTACACTACAAATACGCTAATCTGGATGAAGATCTCTTGGAAGAGCAAAGGGTCACTGTAGGCAAACCTCTAGTGTCAAAACTCAACCTCCACGAGCCACGACTCTCTCCCGCTTCCTCCTCTGACCTACAAATGTCCAGTATAATGGAGTCTTCATCTTTCAGTGAAAGCTTCAGAGCTAACCTGTCTGACTCAAACCTTTTCTCCATTGGACCTGCATCTACATCCTGGTCCTACTGTCAGGGACAGATGGAATCACCCACATGCACTGGTTTAAAGAATGAACCTGAGGAAACCATAAGTCCAGAGTTTCTTGAGTCTGAAGAACCTCCTGCCATCAAGAGTTTGCCTAGTTCTTCTGAGGAACTCCCATTTAAATTTAGCAACTTGCCAAATTCCATTTAACAGGAAAGTGTTCAGTGCTGTGCGTCGGATGCGTTACCAACTATGGATATGTTACAGTGTAATTTTTCCACTCGACCTGCCATATGTTACAGAAGCCTAAGAATGTAATATAATTGAAATGTACTCTAAGTAAGTTAATGTACTCTTACAGCTTACAGTATTGTTTTGTTGATAAATTTACCAGTGCATTAAATGATCTTATTTTGGATTTGTTTGGTTTTTCATTAAAGTACACCACAAATGATTCTGTCTGTGGTAATGATTGTAATGTATCTATCACCTGAATTTCAACATGCTGAAAATAATCTAAGAATCAAATACAAATAGAATGTTTTTTTACCAACTAAAAGTGTCAAGTAACTTTTATTTTTGCAATAAAATGCAAAATATTTTATTAGGTTCCCGCACTCCTGTCATAGTGTCAGTGTTAAATAATATATTGCATGTGTGATTTTATCTCTATCATATCTGCCTAATTATGACCCGGTGTCAGAGTTCAATTAGGACATTTAAGTAGCTTTTAAAAATGTTCCTTAGAAACAAACATTACTGGTGTGCATCTTGAGACAAAAAAAATGCACTGACATATTTTAAGATATCTCAATGCAAGTTACTTTCAGTTAAAATAGCTCAAACATGCATTTTAGTCTGGGACTAGGTTTAAGCCTTGTTTGTGAAACCGGGGGTATATTAAATGACTAGGCCATTAAATAGGCTATTTTTTTCAACAATTCCCAGCTGTTCTAAAACTGTCAAAAAATCTTGCACCTATAATATTCTATATCTACCCCCACCATAAAACATAAAACATTCTTGGAATAAGTTACAAAATAATATCAGCAAGAAATTCTCACTTTCCCGCGCTGGTTGAGCTCCAGTCACAGACCGCGAAAATGATGACGTCTATGCGCATGCGCCAAAAATTCCCAAGGCAGACGCATGCGCAGGGCTGTAGTGGACTGCGCCATTTTGCTTCGAGTGAGAAACGCTGGCTGTCGTGTTCTGTCTAAAATCCGGTGAGTGCGCGGGGTAGAAATAGACTCATTGGTGTATTTCCACGGTAAAATTCACAACCTGAAAACATGTCAGACTCTTCGACCGCAGATATGGGGCCTGTGGAGGCGGGAGTTCGTAAGTTATCGGAGCTGAGAGTGATCGATTTGAAGGCCGAGCTGAAGCGCCGAAATCTCGACATCAGCGGCAATAAAAGCCTGCTTTCAGAGAGACTCAAAAAGGCAAGTGGGCCCCGAGATATGTCCATATCTTATCATTTTGCAACTCTGTATTATATATGAATAAACCATGCTTTGCATGGTCTGAGTTACAGGGGTGGATGCTTACCGTAGTACATGTGCTGTTTATATTCGTGCTCAATTTTTATTAGGATGTTTTGGATTATTACTGTTCATTTGTTATACGCGCCCTATATAAGTTTGTGTATATAACACACGACTGTTTTAGACATCAAACTGGCTTTACAGGATGCTTTGAATTCAAGGCTTACGTAATATGCATAATATGCAGCGTCAGTGTGGAATAAAAATGGGTTGTTGTGACGCTGTAAACAATAGGTATAATGGGTTACATTAATGCTTGCTTTTGACTTTCATATTTTCGTTTCAGGCAATTGAAGAAGAGGGCGGAAATCCAGATGAGATTGTTGTACACCTTGAGATAACGCCCAAGAAAACACCTCGGCGAACTCCAAAAGGTAAAGGCAAAATGTATTCACGTTGATATTGATATTTATGTTTTAATGGTTTTCATTCAAATATTAGGGGTGTAACTATGCACTCAATACTCTATACACAATACTGATCTTGCGATAGATAGAGGGTTAGTTCACCCAAAAATTATCCCATAATTTACTCACCCTCAAGCCATCCTAAGTGTAGGCTATAAGACTTTCTTTCAGCCAAACACAGTTATGTTAAAAAAAAAAAAAAAATCTTGGGTCAGAGGTCACTCTTCCACCGGAACTCGACTCGCATACGGCTGTTACAGGAAGCCAGTGATTATAGTTTATGAAGTTATAAATATTCTTATTAGCCTTTATTAACCCCCTGAAGCCATATGGATTACTTTTGATAGATGGATGTGCTTTTTTGGGCACTATTAGGTACTATTCACTCCTGGCATTATAACGCTTGGAAGAGCCAGGATATTTTTTAATATAACTGATTGTGTTTGGCTGAAAAAGAAAGTCATATACACCTAGGATGGCTTAAGGGTGAGTAAATTATGGGATAATTTTCATTTTTGGGTGAACTAACCCTTTAACTAAAACTACTGCTCATTAAAACGCTAAATTTGGTATTGCATCAGGTATGGACTTAGTGCTTTTCCCCTACGCACAGGGCACTGATGACACCAGAATGAAAAATATTCATGATTCTGCTTATTTTTAGCTAAAACTACAGATAGGGAGGGGAAGATATTTTGATTTCATGGTGAGTTTAAGTTTGTTTGAAACCAATGGTATTTATTTATTTCTGTCTATAGGAAAGGGCAAAGATGAACCTGATGAACCTGAAGATTGCACCCTTGAGGAGGACTCTGTTGATGGCCAGGTGCTCACAAGTTTTTGACGGATATGGTCTGGACTGTGTTGTTATTTTGCTTAGGGTTGTCAAAACTAACATCTTTCTTTACCTCCTTCAGGAGGACTCAGATGCTATCCCAGATAATCTTCATGAGATGGATATCATGGACATGAATGTTCTGGATGAAGCCGATATGGGCAATGGAGGTGGGACTGATGGAGACGAATATGACGAGGAGGTCCTAGACACCTTGTCAAACGATGAAAACACAGGCAGCCTGAGGGAGGATACCACAAATAACCACGATGCGGAGGATGCTGATGATGCCATCATGAGTAAATCTGAGGTGGAGGAGGTGAGGTTTAACATTAGCCAATGATATATATATATATATATATAAGTATATATATATAAGTATATTTTTTTGTTTACAATAATAACCCTAAATCTTATTGCACATTGAGTGATGCTTTCTTTGGCTTTCAGGCTAATGAGACAGAGATGGATGAGAACCAGGAAGCTCCATGTCAGGTATTCAAGGAAGTTAACCTTTTGGGGGGAGGGGGTTTGTTCCGTTGGCTTCAGTGTAGGGATGCTAATGATGAATCGACGATCGATTAACTGACATTAATTTCATCGATAAAACGTGTCGATTGGGCAAGGTCATCATTAGAGTGTGTAGTTTTGAGGTGCGTGCGGCTCGTGCAAAATTATGTAATGGATTATGGAAGCTAGCTGTTTATTTTGAATCATAATTAACCAAGCTTCCAAAAAACCCTCCAAACAAGTGATTTTACTGAACATAAGAACTACTTGTGTAAATGCCACAAAGTACATAGAATAAATAAGTAATAAGATCCTGGTAGATCAAGACCTGTCAGTCTGAGCGATCAAACCAATCCAAGCGTGCTCCAGTGTCCGATTGGTCTCGACACATCGTCGCAACCCATTATACCCACCCACCATACCTGAGATCCAGTTTCCATTGGCTGAACTTTCAAATGACGTTGGAAAAAACTGTCATGATCACAACGATCGGATCCTGGAAGTCCTATAGCTTTAGCCAAGCATCATGTCAGTCCGTGATCTATGCGTTGTGTTTGGGCTCATTCGAGACTGCCGGCTCTAAATAAAGATATGTGATCTACTAGCCTATGGTTTACTAATGTTTCATCTAGTTACAAAAATGTGGCACAAAAGCTGTAGGGTCCTGCAAACCTATTATTATCAGAGCATGTGAGCAGAGCGTAGCGTCCTTTTACCAGCGTTGCTCAGCACGGCTGTACCACACCATGCTACAGCACAGTAGGGCTATTGCGAACAGAAACAAGTATACCACTACATAGAAATTTCATGTCGGTGCATTATTTGAGCGGATTTTGCTTGAGTGAGCATGAGTGGTACACAAGTGAAGCGGTGCATGAGCTGAGCGCACGTGCGTAGAGCGGATTGAGCAGAGCGTCACATCGTACACTGATATTGGCTAGAGCGAGATTGAAACCTTGCGGGATTGCTGGTTAGATCAGAAATGTACAATTAGAAATGCACAAAAAAAAAATAACATTACAATGTCCAGAAATCAATTTCAGTGTTACATTGAGTTTATTGACGTAAACTTATGTTTAATGTGATGGTTTCATCCTTACATCTACTATAGTATAGGGCTGCCCTTGATTTAAAGGTTTTTCTAGTCGACTAGTAGCCATTAGTCGACTAATCGTGCGTTTATATTAATAAGCCATAAATAATAATAATGAGCCTTTTATTGCCTATATATAATACATAACCTAATCAGTGCTCAAACGCACACACAAAGCTCGTCACAGCGTACCGGCAAACATAATGATTATGAATGTGGTGTGAAAAAACAGCAAGGAGACTGTTTAAACATTTTAATCATTTATTGATAATGTTTTCGGCTGCAGAGATTAAGTTGACGATGCTGACTCTAATCTCCGCAATAGTGGGTGCACCTATATGCACGTTTCAGGATTACATAATCTGGGAATATTTGTATTGGTTCTTTTAAAAGTAGACATTTAAATCTTTTTTTAGGCTATACAGGGCTCTAGACTGTGACCAAAATGGTTGCAAATGTGATTATTTTTTTAAAAAATGTGCGTCTTAAAATTTCACAGGGTCGCACTGGTGCGGCTTGCTGCGATAGTCGGCAACACCGGTTCCTTGCCCACCGTCGTTAAAAAAAAAAAAAAAAAAATGTATAGTAATAAAATCATTTAGTTCAGTTAGAGAACAGACAGTACAATTAAAAACTGAATGTGTCTGCTTAATACAGCATGAGCCGAACGAGAGTCGCAGGAGTCAGATTTCATTCGAGAGTGAGGAGCTGATGATAAGATGATCGTGGAAGAATAATAGGCTATCATTCAAGCAACCCGCCCCCGAACTGGCGCTAATTCTAAACCGAAAGTAAAAAATGCGCACGGCCGCCGCACTGTCATTCATTCATGGTGCGTGTCCACTAGCGCGTTTTCAGTTCATTCCTATGGAAGCTCAACTTTGCTTTGCTCCGCACCGTTATGAATCCCCGAGCAGCCGTGCGAATTTTACTTTTGTTTTAAAATGAGCGATTTAAAAGCCCCTGCCGGTGATACCGGTATTACCGGTGTTGTCATAAGTCGATTAACCGTTGTAAACATTTCTTCACCGTCACATCCCAAGTGCGAGTGCACAATGCTTTTGTGCTTTGGCTGGCGCTGAGCCAGAGACACATTTAAATACACAAGTACTAGCAAAACAGTACATTTATAGTTTGTAAAATCTGTAAAAATCATATACACATTGTGTAAGTAAGTTTACTCTATATTTCTCCCACTTCACCGGCCACTTACTTTCATGTATTTCAGGAAAAGTGGATGAATTGACGTGTTGTAAATCTGACAGATCCGATTCTCTGAACTGCGGTGCAAACTAACATGGCGACGCCCATCACGCTTTATAGATCAACTAACATGATCATTATATTTTTCAACAACAAAACACGTTCACTTACATGTAGGCCTATTTGAGAATCGGAATATCAGGTAGTTGATGACACAGCAAGTTTGTGAATATTTTGAATAAAAAAGGAAATAAAAGTAATACATCTGCCATACAGTGGTATCATATACCATACATGCCATACATCCTAATTGTTTTCATTATTTTACAAGAGCACAACGTTTTGTTGCTATTTTGAGTTTACAGAAATAAAAGTAGGCCTTTTACAGTTTGCATTACTCCTGTATGACCAAAAATGACAGAGTATTTAAAGTAAATGCAAGTGATCACGCCGGCGCCTATATGTCATGCTGTAAGCGTGCTTGTAAAGTTGCTACTACTTGCATGTTTCAAGTGATAAGCCATATATGAGGTCGATGAATGATGGGCGGATGTTTGGATTTCCTGCCGTTAACGATCTGTCCGTCGCAGGCTCGTGATTTCACCGCTTCCTTTTTCCACGACTAATAAAATGTTAGTCGACTATTAGGGGGCAGCCCTACTATTATATATTGTTGTTAGTCTTGTGAGTATTTACATTAGTGAATAAATATGTAGATCTGCATTAATGATTTGAGTCCTAATGTCCTGGTGATAGAATTTTTGTTAATTGTGCCAGAGGTTGTGGGTTCTGATCTGCCGTTTATTATTTTGTTCTCATTAAAACCAAAGATGTTCATCAGTGATTGTATATTGTAAGGGTGGTTTGCCTACAGGGGTTCAAGGCTGCAGGATTGGCGAATGACTAAAGAAACATTATCAGCAAGATGGTAGAAAACTGTAAAAAAATTTGTCTATTTTCTATTACCACCCACTGATACTTATACCAACGACGGAAATAAGTGCAGTTACAATAGCAAAATATGTGGGAGAGCGGTATAATTAGGGATATGCACAAATATTTGATCTGTAATTTAATATTCCAAAAAAAAAAAAAAAAAAACTATTCGAATTTTACTATGCTTTGCTGGCCGTAAATGCAGTGAATCCATGATAAGTCCCACTAAAACTCAGTTATAATTAAATCCACTGGCTGGCGCTGTGGAGCGTGTTAATTTGATTGTATTTGATCACATAATGTCGTTGTCTGCCTCGCGATGTTTGGAATTAAATTAATTGAAAATTATCTTACAAAATGGAGTTACTTTTGATAAAATGAATGAAACCGAGCTATCATAATATCACGACCCCAATGAGAAATCAGATGAAATCTAAACACCAGGCGAATGAGGAAAGACGGCTGTCCATCAGTGCATTCACGACTGCAGGTAAGCACAGCTGTACCCCGTGTGAGAGCGAGATAACATATGATAGCAAAATGATCTCGAGAGATATGCTTTTTTTAAGTTTCGTTGAGGGTTTAAGAACAGAAAACAAAGTGCTGTTAGAAACTTCACTTAACACTTATCTGTGTCTCTGCAACATCTGTCAGCGGAGCGCGTTTTCTCACTCAAGAATAATATCATCCACATGATATCGTTTTTCTCAACATGAAAATGTGAAACAAGATAAACATGATAACCATATTCTGGCTCGAGTGTATATGTACGTTCTGCACAATATCTGGCGTAGTCTGCTTTATTAGTGTTTTTTTCCGCTGGCGCTGCTTGAGCTTATTATACTACTTTAGGCCTATATTTTTTTTGTTTACACAGTTTAATGTTTTGAACTGAAAGAAAACCTTAAGATATAACGTAAGCTTGTTGTGTATATTGCCTAATCGTACGTTTGTTTAGAAATGGTGACGACAACTTTTGTCAAAAGAGCAGAGACATGTTTGTGTGCATCTTGTTTTGCGATTTCACCAGAATGAATAGTCTCCGATAGATTGAAGCGCTCGTCTCTGTGATAACAGTGGCAACGAGCACACCGCATGATTTCAGAAACAACACATTCCAGCGCCAGATCGCCTCTTATTTAACACGAACAAATTGCTAATCAACTGGTGCTTTTGTATTAGGTGCATCCGTGCCGTGAGGTGTTTCAAAAAGTGGTGGGGACTATTGACCATGGCAAAAATTGTTGGGGACATGTCCCACCTACAAATTACACCTATGGTTGGGTTTCTTTTCTTCGTCTTCACTCGTTTTCTATCTTTAGCAGGAGGATGATGGAGAGCATGGATGCGAGGACACAAAAAGCGAAAAAGGTACTGTATGGGGTTCTGGAATTGCTCTTAAAGTCAGGGTGAAGCCTTAAGGTCCTTTAGTGTAAATGTATCAGGTTATTCAAGAAAAAGAGACTGGAAATCCAAAGTTGATTAATGGCTTTCTGCATTGCTGACAATTTAGCCATTTATATTCATTTAGAACCATGTTATAGTCACTTGCATGCTTTTTTTTTTGTTTTGTTTTTGTTTTGTTTTTTGGAAGGCACAGATATGCAGAGAGCCAGTAATCCGTTTCAGTTAGTACATTGGTTGGTTTAAATGGTTGTTGCAGATGCAATTTAGTGTTTCTAGGTTGCTTAAAGAAGACAACGAAGAGAAGACAAGAAGACCTGGATCATGCTGAAGCAAAATCTCTGTAGGACTCAAAAGTTTGTTAATTGGAGATTTCACTTATGGACCATTTGCTTGTTTGAAAAACACATTTCCTGTAAAGACAGCACAAGCTGCTTCTTCCTTATCATGGACATTTCAAGTACTAAAGTCGACGATGGACACTCGAATGTGGTGGAGGTCTTGTGGCTTTCCCTAGTCAACAGTGCGCCCTCTGCTTCAGGGTGCAGGTGAACTGAAAAGAAATGGCCTGTTGTCTGGAAGCTTGTTGCTTGTTCTCGCTTTGGTTTTTCCAGTCTCTTCATAGGGTAGCTTGCCTTTGCTTGTGTATGAGAAAGCAGAGGGCCACGTCCTATTCCAGTTCCACGATAACATTGCAATGTCTCAGAAGTGATTAAACTCTGTGCCATTCTATTCCTGTTAAATCCGTAGAAAGTGAGAAAGTAGCCGGGTCTTGTATATCAGAGCCGCTTAAGGAAGACTTCGCTGAAGAGCCGACTGAAGACGAGAAATCTTCAGTCTGGGATTCTCACAAAGAGGAAGACAATGTGCACGACCTTGCTAACGCAGAGGAGGCCGCCAATTTGGAAGCCGAATCGTCAGCCTGCGAAATGGATGTTGACGCATCAAAGCAAAGTGAAGTCGATCCGACAAGCAAGGACCAAGAAAACGTTCAGGACAATTTGGTGGACTCTGAGAGCACTTCCACTCAGGCCGCTAATGCTAGCCAAACATGTCTGCGCGATATCGAAAGCGCAGTTGATTCGGAAATGGCGTCTAAAGGAGAAGCGGACGAGGAATGCAAGAAGACTGAACCTGCTGAGTCTTCAGAAGTCAAAGAGTCCTCTGTACAGGGTGGTGATGATCAGAAAAAGAGGTTTGTTGTTTTCTGTCTACTAGAACAATGGCTTTCTCTGTTTCATTGGCTCCTTTGTTAACAAGTATGGGTGCTCTTGGGAGGTGTAAACGACTGCGCATTTCGTCTACCATTTTGTCTTGTTTTATTTTTTCTACCTTCAAAAAGTAATGTACCAGAAATTTGGTTTGCCATCTTAGTCCAAGGTATGTTTAATGTAATTGGGCTTCACATGACTATTCAAGTTGTAATATCCAAATCTTTGTTCGTGTTTTCACTAGGTGGGTATTTGTTAATAAATATTGGTGATCCCATTCATATTGCCCATTCAATTTCTCATAATACCATTTTCTTTTTCTCTAGCGGTGATGAGGATACATCAACCAAGCCTGAGTCGAAAGATGATAAAGGTGAGTGTGCAATGAACTACTACTTTTGACCAAGAAATAGTTTCTGGACTTAGTAAATTGATCTTGCGCCCCATCAGGTAGTGCTGCTGCTAGCGGAAGGAACCTCTGGGTCAGTGGACTCTCTTCAACCACCAGAGCGACAGATCTAAAGAATCTGTTCAGCAAATATGGCAAGGTCTGCATATAGAAAACTACACATTGGAAATGTTGTTCTTAGGTTGGGCAGTGTCTTGATCCATGTTTGCTACTACTTGCAGGTTGTTGGTGCGAAAGTAGTAACAAACGCCCGAAGCCCAGGCGCTCGCTGCTATGGGTTTGTTACGATGTGCTCTACTGAGGAAGCTACGAAGTGCATCAGCCATCTGCACAGAACCGAACTGCATGGCCGGATGATTTCAGTAGAAAGGGTATGTGATTTTGCTTATATAGGGTGCTTATATGTGATGTCACCGTTGGCCGGAATGACTGCGGTTACGCCCACTGAGTGGCAAAAAGACTGAGCGGCAGCATTGGTTTTCAGTGTGAATGTCATGAAAAACACAACACGGATTTGCAGTTATCATTTTGTCTCAATATGTTGAATTTTGAGGTAAAATCATACCCTATATATTGTATTGTTATATATTGTATTGACAACTCATCAGTTAAATATTTACCATCTTATATTCTGCATTATTGGATGTTTTTAAATAAACACTGACCAAATCTATTCAAGTTTTAGGGCTGGATGAAATTGCGAATTTTTTTTATTTTTTTTTTTATATATAACGCTGATATAAGTGATCACCCAGATTTAGACCTATATTGTATTTATATAAAGCGTTCACAGGCAAATTTGCTTTATGTATTTCCACGGCGTCGAAATCAGGCTCATATAAATGTCAGGAAACACAATTCCTGGCTGCATGTCAATATCCATGGATCACTGGATCTTTGGTAAGTTGTAAGGAACACTATATGGAGTCCAAACTTTAGTTTAAACTGATAACCGTTTGTTTTACTCACGTTTTCGCAGTTCATGCAGCAGTTCTTTGCCACTCAGTCTGGCTGAGGGGGCATGTTCCGGCAGGAAAGTGATGTCAGTGCATACCCTCCATTATTAGGGTGCTAACATACTAGAGTTCGCCAGAGATCACTGCAAGTGTCCCATTGGTGTGCATCATTTACCAATGACAATTTCTGCTTTTGGACATCTGATTGGCTTTATTCCCATTCTTTTTCAAATGAACATTTCACTCCCTTAAAATGGGTCGTCTTCCAAAAGCTTTGTCTAGTGTGCAAGTGCCCTTATTTCTAAACTCTTTTGCATCAAAATTGGGTGGCTGACCACATTATTGACGTGAAGTGTGGAGACAAAGCTAATTGATTGATGTCTATTCAGGCCAAGAATGAGCCTGCTGGAAAGAAGCCTGCTGACAAAAGCGATACCAAAAAGCCTGGCAGTGACAGAAGACACTCCTCGGACTCGAAGACCGAAAAGTAAGTTGTAGATCAATGGTATTTACAGACATCTCTGCATGCCAAATAACTTTAACGGTCTCATCATACGGTTTCTTCCTTACAGATCTGAGAACAAGGATGAGAAGTCTGAAAACTCTGAAGGAAAAGGTAATAAGATTAGCTGGTATTCACATTTGTTATTATCTTAAGTAATATGCAAAGATATCCAGATCTTAATGGTTCAATCTTGCCGTTACAGAGCAAGGAGGTGAGAGGACTGTCGTGATGGACAAGTCGAAAGGAGAGCCAGTCATCAGTGTGAAAACAAAAAGCAAAGAACGAGTATGTTTTGTTTTTAACCGTTTTGATTCTGACTGCTTTGTATTGTTTTGCAAGTGTTAAAATGATACACCAATCTTTGTTTCAGAGCACTAAGAGTCGTGACCGTAAATCCTCCAGCAAAGATAGGAAGGACATTTTGTCATTTGACCAAATTAAGGAGCAGAGAGAGAGAGAACGTCAGAGGCAGAGGGAACGAGAGATTAGAGAGGTGGAGAGACGCAGGCACTCTGGGTAAATTTGATGCTTCTATCTTTTCGGCCCTAATCTAGTCTTGATATAAAATCAATCTAGCAATTTTCCAACTGGTGTTTATTTATGAATGCAGCGAGCGAGACCGTGACAGCCGTTCGGAACGCGAGCGCATCCGCCTCTTCCGGGAGCGGGAGGAGAGGGAGAGACTACTGAGGAAGCGCAACTTTTTGGAGGTGGAGAAGCAGCGGCTGGATGCTGACCGCAGGGAGCGAGAGTTCCTGGAGCGCGAACGTCTCCGGATTGAGTTTGAGCGCCGGCGCGAGCAGGAACGCATCCATCGGGAGAGGGAGGAGCTGAGGCGACAACAGGATCAGCTACGCTTTGAACAGGACCGACGTCCCATCAAGAGGCCTTATGACATGGATGGCAGGTATGCATAGAGTAGGGTTGCCGAACAGTTTTGCCAAACCAGTAAAAGACAAGATTTCCGCACCCACTTGCAACTCTACTTGACTCCTTGGGTAAGTCCACTAAGCAGGAGCATCTTGATTTGTCAGCTTTGGCTGTGGTAGGGCTGCACCATATTGAAGAGTTATGCAATAATATATCGATATGCGATACGATAATGCTTTAAGTGTGCTCACACTTGGCTTGTTTGGTTTGATTAAAATAAACCCTGGTGCGATTGCTCTGTTAGTGGGGTTCAATTAAATAAGTATGAACACTGCCTTCCGAACCCTGGACAAGCAGAACGAGACCGCTGAAAATATGGGTCTCAATCCGCTTCCAAACAAACTCTGGTGTGGTTTGAATGAAAAATGAACGCAACACAAACCATGAACGGGACGTGATGTCACAAGATGCGAACCTAAAAAGGACAGAATGCTTAAGCATACCTGTTTTTTCTTGTCAAAGTCATGATGTTGCCATCACAGTTCGGTACAGGCGTTAGAACCATGTCTCCTCACAGCAGATCTTCATTTGTGTGTGAGACAGGGATTCCTGCTGCTGTTTTGACTCTTTACACATTTGATAAGCTCTTGATGAGTTCTCAGCTGTTCAAAATACTACCATATGTAGGCTATGCGCATACAGTGAGCACATTTAGCCCAGCACACAGCATTGTTTTGGATGTTCGGTAAGTTACGTCACAAAATATATGTAATAAAAGCATTCCAATCAGGTTGTGAACATATCCCTGTGCCTTTAGGTTCGGTGAGTCCGAGAGGCGACTTCCTATGCACGCGAGTACTTCACTAATAACATTATGCATGTCACATGTATGAAACAGGCATGTGTCCAGTCTATTCTATCTGCAGTCTGTCTCGACCTAAAACTTAGACTTTTTGTATTCTTTTGAAGTATTAAAATCATTCCGTTATCGTAAGCTGTTGCCATATGCATATCGCAATATGGACATTTGTGACATTTTGATAATTTCAATATATCGTGCAGCCCTAGATTGTGGGATTCAGAGTGTCTGTATTCCCATTGTTTTTTTGTTTTTTTTTGTCTTTTTTTGAATATACAGAAAAGATGACTGGCAGATGAAGAGAATGACAATGGATGATCGCTATGGACGGTCGGATTTTGGACGCCAAGACCGCTACCAAGACTTTGACCACAGAGACCGCAGCCGCTATCAGGATGATGTGATGATGGACAGGTAATGCCAGCTCTGTCTAACTGCAGCCAACTATCTAGATATTTGGCTATAGATTTTGCTCTTATATCGTAATGATCTTCATCCCCCTTACGAACAGGAGGGACAACCGAGGTGGTTTGTCAGGAGACAGAGACAACCAGGTAAGAAAAGCCCTTCACAGAACTTCATTAGATTTATCCTCGGGTATTGGAAAACATCTCATCCTCCTTTCTTAATTTATAGCACTTTTCAGATCGGGACAGACATGGCAGGGACAGTCGTGACAACTGGGGTGGCGGCTTTGACAAGCGTGGAATGAATCCTATGAGGCCGGTGCCAGGCAGGTAAGTCCTTTTGTCTCATCTAGGCAGATGTGCCACTTCATTAAATGGTTGTGAATTCCCCTCACTCAGTTCTTTTGCTCTGCTTCCTGTTTAAAGTCGTGACAACAGGGACTGGGAGCCTGGACGCAAAATGGACGGGGACAGAAACTGGCAAGGTATGTCTGATATTTTTTTCTATTAAGATCAAAAGACATGTTATCCTCCCTTCTAACTTACCTTTCTTTTTAGGAGCAGACCGAGGTGTCCCGGGACAGAGTCACATGGCACGAGGTGGAATGGCAAGGTATCAAGACTTAGGCTTTTGTTTGTCATGGCTAGACTTAACTTTTGTAAATTGAGTATCATGGGAATATAATGCTAGCACATAAAACTAATATTTGTCTACTCTGTAGCCGAGGTGGATACATGCAGACAGGGACGACCCAGGCACTCGCTGGAGCTTTAAATCGACCGAATCAGATGATTCAGGGGAGTGGAATACAGGGTGGCGGAGCCTTTGGTCGACGCTATTAACTTAAAACCCCTAAAACAGTGTATCTGTTCTGTGAAAAGAAACTTTGCAGCTTGTACATTGCCAATCATGCTTTGTAATTGTATTTTTAAGTCCACTTTTATTTTCATGGTGTAAAGACAAACAGATAATTGGTTACATTGTGTAAAGTTTGAGATTTTTTTTTTTTTTTTTTCCTCTTCCTTCCTCCCCTCCATTCCACATCTTTAGATTTTAGGCTTTTCTGTTTTTCACTTGTTGAATGCTCAGGAATGTTTTGTTAAAATGAAACCTGTCTTTGAAACCATGGACTTGTTGTTCAATTGTTTTTGATGTTTCAATAAAATTGTGGAGTTTTCTTTACATAAAGGAGGTACTCTCGTTTTCTTATGATACGTGCTAGCATTGTGTTGCCACTAGGTGGCACTCTTAGTCTAAGCAATATTGGAGGAATTGAAGAATGCTGGCAGAGCTGCGAGAATGCAAGTAGATTTTGACATTTTCCGAAGAAACTATGCTAGTGTTTCATACCATCCAATCTGAACAGGTTATAATTTAGTACTTGGGGTTAATGTAATAGTGATGGTTGCCTTAGCTAATAATGTGGCATCTCTGTAGTCTTGGTTACAGATTGAGATGTTTTATTGGCATATTGCAACACTAAATTAAGCAAACAGATGACATTACCATCATGACCACCAGCCAATTGCTCAATATATCTTGATTATTCAGAGCTTGACTTCCATGTCGTAGGAGGACTGGCTTTTATTCTAATAAACCGTTATAAATACTACATGGATTTAAAATGTCAGAAGATCAAAAGGTCACCTTGTGCAAGTCTCTTCAATGAAGTATTAGATTACTAATATGTCTAATAATAACCCTCAAGTTCCCATTTCTCACTAAACCGTTTCCTGAGTATTTTATTTTGGTGTGTTTCCTGATCCTGTGAGGTAGTTCAGATGTTGTCAGAATTTGTTATTGGTTAGGGGGTGGCATTGTCCCAAATTTGAGGCGCTGCATTCACTCCTGAATCTGTTTTCAGTTAACCCTAATGACAACAAACTTACTCCACAGGGGATATTGTGCATTGCTAGCTTGAAATTAGCCATGGTAATGTTGTGGGACATTGTTTAATACTTCAATACAAACCACTGCAGTGCAACTTTTGGTTGGAGGTGGGAATTCATAATTGTAATGGTCATTCCATATGATTAACTGTTGTAGTAGGGTAATTCCAATAAATATGTCAATAAAGATCAATGATACAGTTCAAAGGAACTGAGGAGAACCTTTGGTTCGATTCCAGTGACTTGTAACAGATAACGACCTGGGAGGTGAAGTTGGTGAAGTCAGTTCCACAATGTCCTAAAGTAACCTCTGCCTAAAGTGATGCCTTCTGGGGAGGCATCCTGGATGATGTCACTAACTTAGATCAGGCTGTGCATTGGTGGCCAATCACATCCAGGCTGAAGGTTTTTGAGGTGGAGCCAGACACAGATTTTCATTCCTAGAAAAGCCTGGGGGCCATAAAACTTTCATTATATATCATACTGCTGAAATGTGCCAAGAGATCCTTCATAAATTTGTGCTCTGTACATTACTGTCTGAACTATTATCCAAGAACTGCTGGTTGTCCTCAGTTCTAATGATATTGTCCGTTGTTTCAGGTCTGAGCGATGTTTGGCTGTTTAAACTGGCACATGTTCTCTTCTGCAAATATGTCGACATGTGGACCAAGCCATTTGGAACAGAACTTGAGCAGAGGAAATTCAATTACTGTACTACACACCCATGAGAATTTCTGTTCTCCCCTGCAGTCAACTATACAATGAAAGTTCTGGAAGTTTCCCAAAAGAAAAAAAAAGCCTTTGGAAGAACATGAATGTAGGGGCCCCAACATGTCATTGTGTTTCCCATGTTTCCCTAAGCAAACCTCATTAAAGATTCCCATTATACTTTAGAAACTGAATTCAAATTGTGTTCCTCCTTTAAAACAGATCAACAAGTCTGTATATGCCTAGTTAGTGAAGTTCAGGCATGTGAAACCAGAAACATTCCTCTCTGAATAGGTTTCAAGCACCTATGAGCTAAGAAGACATGGTAGCCACACGTTTGAGTGCTTCCAAGATTTGTCTGCTGATTTATATTTTATCTAGAGGACATTTTACAGGTAAGATGTCTCTTTATGCTTTGTCTTGCAGGTGGTGGGCTTATCTGAGGTCAATGTAAGGGCATTTGTCTAGATTACTGAAGTTTTTTTGCCCTCTTTCATTGTAGTTTGCCTCAACTTGCCTGCATCCAAACAAGACGTTATTTCTTACTCGGATATAAGAACATTTTTAATCATAGTTAGTGGTCTAAGCAACACTATTGTTGTTCATACTTATAGGGTTAGGGATTTGAACAAACCCCAGTATTACACTTTGGCATGTAACTTGACCTGCACCGTTTGTGCTATTATTTTTATAAGTAAACCGATTTTCATTTGATAGATGATAAAATGGACAAAGTTAAGATTTTTGTCCAAAGATTATTATCAAGACAGGTAGGTTCTTTTGACTTGAGCCACTTAAAACACTGTAGCATTATGTGAGCTGTTCACACAGAATGCATTCTTGCATTTGAAATATGACAAAAGTGCACCACAGAACAGGGGTGTCGAGATGCATTTTATGTAATAAACGGAAATGTCTGACAACTGACAGTTGCTAAAAAACAAAACAAAAAAAAAACATGCTTAAACAAGCCTAAGCTGTCTCCCAGGCTGCCCCCAGCTGGTGTTTTAGCTGGGGGCGAGCATAGTCTCCCAGCTTGACCAGCTGAAAAGTGCCCCAAAGTGCCCCAGTCAACAGACCAGCAAATTCACTTTAGATAGATTTAATTTTTCTTCAACAGAAAATGTGCCTGTGATGCTTGCCCCGCCCCCGGCTTCTTCTGATTGGCCCACTGTTTTGTATGAAAGCTTGTTTCCGCCACAAAATAAAAAATAAAATGGTAATTGCAACTTTTTATCTCACAATTCTGACTTTTTTTCAATCTCAGAACTTACAAAGTTATAAAGTCTAATTGCGTGATATAAACTCGCAATTTTGACTTTTTCTCAGAATTGCGAGTTCTGACTTTATAACACACAATTGTTACTTTATATATCGCAATTCTGACTTTATAACTCGCAATTGCAAGATATAAAGTCAGAATAGTGAGATATAAACTCGCAATTCTGAGAAAAAAAAGTTGAGAATTTGGAACTCGCAATTCTGACTTTATAACATGCAATTCAGATTCAAATTCAAATCAGAATTATCTTTTAAAATGTTTTATTCTGTGATGGAAGCTTCCATAGTTTTGACATCAAGGAGCTGTAAGTCAAACAACTTACTTGACATTAATATACAGTACATGCTATTCATTGTTTTAAAGCTCCCTTAATGTTTGATTTTTTTTTATGTTTCCTTTATATACATTTTTACTACTTATGTGTCTAATGAGTAGCCTATTTATGTGTAAGAATATTTACACTAAACATAGATACAGTATATGACTGGATATATAATTATGTGTATTTATGTATATTTATTTTTTCATATGAGTTGTTGTTTCTTGAGTTTGTAAATTGACATGGCGTCTCTCGTGCGCAAGAAAATGCGCGAGACGGTGAAAAAGCCGCGAGAGATGCGTCACTCCAGTCAACGACGCCTGTCTAGTCTAGAGAATGTTATTTACATTTGTTAAGTTTTCATATGAGTTGTTTCTTTAATTTTATTAAATGGAAAATGTTCCATAAAAAAACGTTTACTTTGATTAAAAAAAAAAAAAAAAAAAACGTTTAATTTGACATGGCGTTTCTCGTCCGCAAGAAAATGCGCGAGAGATGCGTCAACGCCCGACGCCTGTCTAGTCTAGAGAATGTTATTTACATTGAAAAACAATTAAGAAAATACGCAAAAGCGCTCATACTTTGTGATTTACTCAATATAAAGCAAAACTACTTCGGGGTTTAGTTGTCTGTAAATTTGTGGTAAATAAATTGGACTCGAATTTAACCCACTATTTTGTTCCAAATATTTCAGAAGCTTTACAAGACATTAGCAAGTACATAAAACACTATGAAGGCCTGTCTTATGACCGAGAGCTCTTAAAACAACAACACCAGCGCATCAGACGCGAGGCACATCTAAACAACCAAGAGCTTCGTCTAGACTTCAACGCCTTTCAAAGGTAGGCTGGCTACCTATGACGTCCAGACACCTGCATTATCCCACCATACTTCAATATCCACTTACAAACTTTTATTAAGCACTGATTTCCTGTAGGTCATTCCACCTGCGTCTCAAGCCAGATGTAAATGACTTCACAGAAGATTTCAAGGTCCAATCAGAAGATGAAACTCAGATGGTGGATCTTTCTCACATATACTCAGGAGTACTCGAAAGTAGGACTTCTTGTTTTGGCACAGTTTGTTCTCTGTCATTAATGTTACTAAGATAAAAAATGTTTTATGTCTCATAGATGACAGTAAATCCTCATGTCAAGGTTCTGTTGTTGAGGGTCAGTTTGAAGGCTCTATCACAACAGCCAATGGGACGTTGTACGTCGAGCCCACTGACAGATACGCCACCTCCAACTCTGACCACCATTCCATCATTTATCATGAGGATGATGTGGGTAAGTGATTATAAAATGTATTTCTTTCTTCACTTAGGCCCCGTTTACACCTGGTATTAAGATGTGTTTTGGTTGGTCGGATCACAAGTAGACAAGGGAGACACTTCTATTTACACCTGGTGTTTTAATCCGTCTCTTTTGTCCGCTTTCAACCACTTGATTTCTGACCACTTGACCACTTGATTTTCACTTGACGTCCTGATTTCTTCAAGGGGAGGGTCTATGGGCTGGTAAATGTATGTTTTTTTAGATCTTTCAATCTAATGGCCAAAATAAGCTCACGCAATTTACATATGAACGTGACTGGAGACGACAGAGAAACATACGGAGAGCAGGAGCTTTCGTTTCTGCTCTGATAGCCGCAAGACTACACCGAACACAGTGAGTGCATGTTAGAAATCAGGAATGGTGAGAGAACATTGTGCTTTGTAAAGTTTTCATCTTCAAACCAAACTTGGGTCTTAATGCTGACAAAGTTTAAATCCCGTCTGGCTAGCGCGCTTCCCATAATGTTTAGGCATTAGGTCAGTAGGTGGAGAGTAGGTGGTCTTTTCTGGCTGTTCGTCCACATGAGCGTTTACACTACGAAAGCAATCCGGTCAAATGCATTTTCGACTACCTTTGGAAGTGGTCGAAGCTGGACAAGCTCAAAACGTTTTAGACTCTTTACACCTGTATTTAGTGTCGTCCACGTTTGATCCAATTGACCAAACCGCATCTTAATACCAGGTGTAAACAAGGTCTTAGTTTAAGCTGCGATTTAGTCCCAACAAACCTTTCTCATGTCCTGTCTTTGTCTTTTTCCGGTAAATACTAACAAACCATAAAACAACACAAATTCACTGGTTAAGTTAGAATGTTAAGTTCAATATAATACAACTTTCCCAACTTGATCTCATGAGGTGGTGATTTCATATGAATTTGTATGATGTGATTTGTGTGGAAAAAAAATTAGTTTAGGGGAAAAAGGAAGCATGAAAGTCCACCCCTAAATCTAATCATCAATGGGGCATGAGCAGATTTATATGGATTTGTATGATCTCGCTTGAACCTTTTTGTATGAATTAGCCACTTATTTGCCAAAACGTAAAATAGTTACGATTTACTGTATCTTGATTTAAGTTTATGTTTTGTATCCCTTTTGGAGAATATATATAGTCATGTGAAAAAGAAAGGACACCCTTTAGAATTTTATGGTTTTACGTATCAGACATAATAAAAATCATCTGGTCGGTAGCAGGTTTTAAAATTAACCTCAGATGAACAACATCAAATGGCATATTACACCTTGTCATTATTTATTTAACAAAAATAAGGCCAAAATGGAAAAGCCATGTGTGACATACTAAGTACACCCTATGATTCAATTGCTTGTAGAGCCACTTTTAGCAGCAATAAGTTTAAGCAAATGTTTTCTGTATGACTTTATCAGTCTCTCACATCGTTCTGGAGGAATTGCTTCAGTTACAGCGTTGCTTCAGTTCATTGAGGTTTGTAGGCATCTGTTTATGCACAGCTCTCGGCGCAACATTTCAGTCGGGTTGAGGTCTGGACTTTGACTGGTCCAATGCAACACCTTGATTCTTTTCTTTTTCAGCCATTCTGTTGTAGATTTGATTGTGTGCTTGGGATCATTGTCCTGTTGCATGGCCCAATTTCTGCATTAGCTGTCAGATGGATGGCCTCACATTTGACTCTAGAATACTTTGGTATACAGAGGAGTTCATGGTCGACTCAATGACTGCAAGGTGCCCAGGTTCTGTGGCTGCAAAACAAGCCCAAAATCATCAACCCTCCATCAGCATGATGGACAGTTGGTATGAGGTGTTTGTGCTGATATGCTGTGTTTAGTTTTCGCCTAACTTGCCGCTGTGCATTATAGCCAAACATCTCCACTTTGGACTCATCTGTCCAAAGGACATTGTTCCAGAAGTCTTGAGGTTTGTTCAGATGTAACTCTGCAAACCTAAGCCATTCATCAAAAAAAGCCATGTTCTTTTTAGAGATAAGAGGCTTTCCCCTGGCAACCTTTTCAAACAAGCCATACTTGTCCCTTTTTTTTTCTAATAGTTGCTATGAACTTTAACATTTAACATGCTAACTGAGGCCTGTAGACTCTGAGGTGTAGTTCTTGGGTGTTTTGCATTGCACGGTTTGGCCTTGGGGTAAATTTGCTTGGACATCCACTCCTGGGAAGATAGGCAACTGTCTTGAATGTTTTACACTTGTGAATAATCTCTCTTACTGTAGAATAATGTACTTCAAATAGTTTGGAAATGGTCGTATAACCCTTCTCAGATTGATGGCAGCAACAATTGCTTCTCTAAGATCATTGCTGATGTCTTTCCTTCTTGACATTGTGTTAACACACCTGAATGCTCCAGACCAGCAAGCTGCCAGAACTTCTGCTTTTATAGAGGTGATCCCACTCGCTGATGATCAATTAATCAAAGACATTTGATTAGCAGTGCCTGACCGGTACTTACCCTCTTAATCCCTATGGAAGCAGCAAGGGCATACATAGTTTGTCACCCATGGCTTTTCCATTTTGGCTTAGTTTTTGTTAAATAAGTAATGACAGTGTAATATGTCATGTGTTGTTGTTCATCTGAGGTTGTATTTACCTCATTTTAAGACCTGCCAATGACCAGATGATTTTTTTTATTATGTCCTGATAAATAAAACCATAGGACTGTATGTATTTTATATTTTAATGAAAAACCTCACTACAATTTGTTTGTTTATTTATTTATATTTATATATATATATATATATATATATATATATATAAAATCTTTTTTTTTTTTTTTTTAATGCTGGTTCTGATAGAAAGGTGCCTTTCTATCAGAACCAGCATTAAACTTCTTGAGCAATTTGAGCTACAGTAGCTTGTCTGTTTGGTCGGACCACATGGGCCAGCCTTCGCTCCCCACGTGCATCAATGAGCCTTGGCCGCCCATGACCCTGTCGTCGGTTCACCACTGTTCCTTCCTTGGACCACTTTTGATAGATACTGACCACTGCAGACCGGGAACACCCCACAAGAGCTGCAGTTTTGGAGATGTTCTGACCCAGTCGTCTAGCCATCACAATTTGGTGATGAAGAGATTATCAGTGTTGTTCACTGTTATGCCTGACCGGTGTGTGTGTGTGTGTGTGTGTGTGTGTGTGTATATATATATATATATATATATATATATATATATAATGTCAAAACTATTTGCCTTTGAACTTAATTCAATGCAATTTTAATTTTTAACGATAGTAATTAAAAACATTTGGTGGTGAAAACAGCTGCTTTTGGAGATTAACTATCATATTAATTTAGAGAGTTAGTTTTAAAAGTGAGACTTGTACTTCAAGTGCCGTTGTTGTTATTGTATTCGATTTCTCTTTGTCCAAACATGAATTCAGTGAACTGCGTGGGGTATTTTACTGCAGTTCAATGCCCTGTTAATATGCACAGTTTTGAACACAGAGGAGCTGCACGTGTTGCACATTTTATTGATTGTTTAAAAAAAAGAAATATTATAAATCTCACAAGTACACCTGAAGCTACCATGATAAATCTAATAAAGAAGGTTGATAATAACCGTAATGCATTTATTGTTCAGCCAAGCCATTTTTAAATCCTAGTAGTCTTCTTTCTCTGCCAACTGACATGGAAATGATTGTTTTAAGTAGCAAGCCTGGAGAGCAGGACCAGTTTACAAGGATTAAAGATATCTGCCATATTCTGTAAAGTAATTGACTGACATTTACTCAATGTGTCAGTCTGAGACCACATTAAACATATGATCCCCTCCCCCTCCTTTTTTTTTTGGTACAAAAGGTCAGATTTGCTTCAGATGAACATCAATATGACATTAGACAGGAAAGCAAAATGGGTGCATATTCATTTGTGGTCCTAGACTTTTGAACCCTGAACTGTTTTGTATGTAATTTCTGGGATTTGCATTTGTGTCTGTCTTTACTGGGGTGGTAAAAAAAATCATGTGTTCCTGTCTTTGTATAGCAGGAGGTAAACATTGGCAGAGAGACAAGTATATGTATAGTCTGTGGATATTGATGGTCATATGATCTCGTGGTTGAAGTCACACCATGCCCATGTGGTTTCAAGGTTACAAGGTTTCCCATGGGTCCAGGGGCTAGTTATTCATATATTTAAAGCTTTGGATATGTGTTTAAAGGTGCACGCTGTAACTATAGTATGCCAGGAACGTCAAAATATATAAGAAATATGAACAGAATTAGCATAAGTTGAATCTGTTACAGTAAAAAAAATTTTTTATTTTTAACAAAAAAATTAAATCAATGCTACAGTAAAAAGCTGTTTATTAGTTAACTGTAATTGGATACAAAATTGAATAATTTTCACTGTAAAATACTGTTAAAAATAAAACAGCAAAAGTAAAACTGGAACTTCTAAAGGCAGTTGCAGTGACTCGATGACTTTACAAATTGCCGATTGGCTCTTTCATTTAGAAGGCGGGACTTATTTAGCCAGCCATATTGTGGCCATGTGTTGCACTTTCTCCCATTCATAGTTATATGAGTGCACTATCTTTGTATATCTAAAGTCTTTGATTGATGACATATAATTAATGTGAAAATCGAACAAAATTACGCATGTAGTTTTACAGTACTTAAACACATAATTCTCCTCATACAGTGGGGAGAACAAGTATTTGATACACTGCCGTTTTTCTAGGTTTGCCCACTTACAAAGCATGTAGAGGTCTGTAATTTTTATCATAGTTACACTTCAACTGTGAGAGACGGAATCTAAAACAAAAATCCAGAAAATCACATTGTATGATTTTTAAATAATTAATTTGCATTTTATTGCATGACATAAGTATTTGATCACCTACCAACCAGTAAGAATTCCGGCTCTCACAGACCTGTTAGTTTTTCTTTAAGAAGCCCTCCTGTTCTCCACTCATTACCTGTATTAACTGCACCTGTTTGAACTTGTTACCTGTATAAAAGACACCTGGCCACACACTCAATCAAACAGACTCCAACCTCTCCACAATGGCCAAGACCAGAGAGCTGTGTAAGGACATCAGGGATAAAATTGTAGACCTGCACAAGGCTGGGATGGGCTACAGGACAATAGGCAAGCAGCTTGGTGAGAAGGCAACAACTGTTGGCGCAATTATTAGAAAATGGAAGAAGTTCAAGATGACGGTCAATCTCCCTCGGTCTGGGGCACCATGCAAGATCTCACCTCGTGGGGCATCAATGATCATTAGGAAGGTGAGGGATCAGCCCAGAACTACATGGCAGGACCTGGTCAATGACCTGAAGAGAGCTGGGACCACAGTCTCAAAGAAAACCATTAGTAACACACTACGCCGTCATGGATTAAAATCCTGCAGCGCACGCAAGGTCCCCCTGCTCAAGCCAGCGCATGTCCAGGCCCGTCTGAAGTTTGCCAATGACCATCTGGAAGATCCAGATGAGGAATGGGAGAAGGTCATGTGGTCTGATGAGACAAAAATAGAGCTTTTTGGTCTAAACTCCACTCGCCGTGTTTGGAGGAAGAAGAAGGATGAGTACAACCCCAAGAACACCATCCCAACCGTGAAGCATGGAGGTGGAAACATCATTCTTTGGGGATGCTTTTCTGCGAAGGGGACAGGACGACTGTACCGTATTGAGGGGAGGATGGATGGGGCCATGTATCGCGAGATCTTGGCCAACAACCTCCTTCCCTCAGTAAGAGCATTGAAGATGGGTCGTGGCTGGGTCTTCCAGCATGACAACGACCCGAAACACACAGCCAGGGCAACTAAGGAGTGGCTCCGTAAGAAGCATCTCAAGGTCCTGGAGTGGCCTAGCCAGTCTCCAGACCTGAACGCAATAGAAAATCTTTGGAGGGAGCTGAAAGTCTGTATTTCCCAGTGACAGCCCTGAAACCTGAAGGATCTGGAGAAGGTCTGTATGGAGGAGTGGGCCAAAATCCCTGCTGCAGTGTGTGCAAACCTGGTCAAGAACTACAGGAAACGTATGATCTCTGTAATTGCAAACAAAGGCTTCTGTACCAAATATTAAGTTCTTCTTTTCTGATGTATCAAATACTTATGTCATGCAATAAAATGCAAATTAATTACTTAAAAATCATACAATGTGATTTTCTGGATTTTTGTTTTAGATTCCGTCTCTCACAGTTTTTTTTTTTTACAGTGTACTAATTGTGCTGTAATTTGCCACAATTTTAAGTGACGGATTTCCTGTTTTGAGTCCCTTGATGACTGAAGCTGATTGTACAGATCTGTTATTTATATACCGATTCATCTCATTTTTGGACAATGCCGTGGTTTGTCTGCCATCTGGAAGTTAAAACTAACAGGAAGAGGAGCAGCTTTGATTAGGTTTCACTGCAGCTGGCTGAATAAAGGAAACAACCAATCAGAACCAATGCATGAGAAACATGGATATAAACACAGAGTTCAGAGGGGTTCACAGTTGAATTTCATTATTGTCAAATCTTAAATCGAATTTGTTTGTATAGCGCTTTTCACAAATACACATAGCAACTTTACAGAAAATAAAACGTCTTTAAAATCATAGTTTTAGCAACACCAACGTCTTGGTTTTGATGATACTAATAAATTGAAATGATGTAATGTAAATGTAATTTAATATATTAAATTATTTGGTTTGGTTGGATTAAAAAAAAAATCTAATCCCCAGATTAGTGTTCTTGGATAAACATTCATTTTAATTTCCGCTCCCCTCTTGTGTGGATTGTTTCTCAATAAATTCAGGCATAACAACTCCTGAAACCTTTCTGCCCTGGTCTCCACATGCACAACTTGAAAGAGAGGCACGCAGGATGAAGCCAAAGTCTGGAAGTAATTCCATTAATGGGTCAATGTCTGACATTTACCCTTCCTTCTCACATGCTCAATTTCTCTCTACTCAAACTCACCGATCCAGAAACGACTCTGCTAGCTTTATTGTTTATAGAACTGTGATCATGTTCCAAAGCGTGATCTGAGGCCAGCGTTGGGACCACCTCATTTACATTAAAGAATTCTTATTGGTTGATTCTTGCACACCAGGATGGTGTGATCCAATCATGTTGCTTCTCTAGTTAGTCAAATAACATCCTGACATTTACTCCCAGCTAAACTTTACAGTGTAGGTAAAACTTAACCAGGCTGTTGTGGATGTCAACCACCTGACTTTGCATGAGCTTGTTTTTTGTCCTCAATTTATTTCGAATTAATGTTTAATCTGATTTATGTTATTCTTGGCACCGTCCTGAATGTGAATTCATAATGCAAAACCTACAAACCCGATTCCAAAAAAGTTGGGACACTGTACAAATTGTGAATAAAAAAGGAATGCAATAATTTACAAATCTCATAAACTTATATTTTATTCACAATAGAATATAGATAACATATCAAATGTTGAAAGTGAGACATTTTGAAATGGCATGACAAATATTGGCTCATTTTGGATTTCATGAGAGCTACACATTCCAAAAAAGTTGGGACAGGTAGCAATAAGAGGCCGGAAAAGTTAAATGTACATATAAGGAACAGCTGGAGGACCAATTTGGAACTTATTAGGTCAATTGGCAACATGACTGGGTATAAAAAGAGCCTCTCAGAGTGGCAGTGTCTCTCAGAAGTCAAGATGGGCAGAGGATCACCAATTCCCCCAATGCTGCGGCGAAAAATAGTGGAGCAATATCAGAAAGGAGTTTCTCAGAGAAAAATTGCAAAGAGTTTGAAGTTATCATCATCTACAGTGCATAATATCATCCAAAGATTCAGAGAATCTGGAACAATCTCTGTGCGTAAGGGTCAAGGCCGGAAAACCATACTGGATGCCCGTGATCTTCGGGCCCTTAGACGGCACTGCATCACATACAGGAATGCTACTGTAATGGAAATCACAACATGGGCTCAGGAATACTTCCAGAAAACATTGTCGGTGAACACAATCCACCGTGCCATTCGCCGTTGCCGGCTAAAACTCTATAGGTCAAAAAAGAAGCCATATCTAAACATGATCCAGAAGCGCAGGCGTTTTCTCTGGGCCAAGGCTCATTTAAAATGGACTGTGGCAAAGTGGAAAACTGTTCTGTGGTCAGACGAATCAAAATTTGAAGTTCTTTTTGGAAAACTGGGACGCCATGTCATCCGGACTAAAGAGGACAAGGACAACCCAAGTTGTTATCAGCGCTCAGTTCAGAAGCCTGCATCTCTGATGGTATGGGGTTGCATGAGTGCGTGTGGCATGGGCAGCTTACACATCTGGAAAGGCACCATCAATGCTGAAAGGTATATCCAAGTTCTAGAACAACATATGCTCCCATCCAGAAGTCGTCTCTTTCAGGGAAGACCTTGCATTTTCCAACATGACAATGCCAGACCACATACTGCATCAATTACAACATCATGGCTGCGTAGAAGGAGGATCCGGGTACTGAAATGGCCAGCCTGCAGTCCAGATCTTTCACCCACAGAAAACATTTGGCGCATCATAAAGAGGAAGATGCGACAAAGAAGACCTAAGACAGTTGAGCAACTAGAAGCCTGTATTAGACAAGAATGGGACAACATTCCTATTCCTAAACTTGAGCAACTTGTCTCCTCAGTCCCCAGACGTTTGCAGACTGTTATAAAAAGAAGAGGGGATGCCACACAGTGCTAAACATGGCCTTGTCCCAACTTTTTTGAGATGTGTTGATGCCATGAAATTTAAAATCAACTTATTTTTCCCTTAAAATGATACATTTTCTCAGTTTAAACATTTGATATGTCATCTATGTTGTATTCTGAATAAAATATTGAAATTTGAAACTTCCACATCATTGCATTCTGTTTTTATTCACAATTTGTACAGTGTCCCAACTTTTTTGGAATCGGGTTTGTACTTATTTAAGTCTGAAAGTCAGTTACCTTGAATTTTAAGGTCATACCACTATTGTTATGTCTGGTTGGGGTCACGATGCACCGCTGTCACAAACATCAGTGCAGCAAAAATCAAACAGTACCTTGCTATTCTTTATAGTGGAAGTTTCCATGTGAAGTTATTCTTTAAAGTGCCCCAATTATGCTATTTTAAAGGCTCCTAATTTTGTTTTGGAGGTCTCGTACAACAGGTTTACATGCATCAAAGGTAAAAAAACACTTTCATTTTCTCATAATGTACATTGCACATCACCACAGTGTTCAGTGATTCTTAAACGACTCGTCGGATGAATCAGTCTCTCTAAATCCCTCCTTTCCATGAGCTACTCTGCTCTGATTAGCCAAATGGCCCAGTCTGTTGTGATTGGTCTACCGCTTACAGCGCTTGTCGTAAGCTAAACGCTCATTACCATAACTGTACATCAACTCCGGAGGCTTCCTCAGTCCTCAGCGATTGTACACACTGTAAAGACAGTAACGATGACGTTGATTTTACCATATCAATTCGAGCGCGAGTCCGATGATGAAACATTGGAAGAACTAGTCATTCAACCCAAACCTCCATCGCAAGGACGACTTGAGCAGGACGTTTCTCAGTGATACGCTACTCAGTTTGAGGTACATTATGAGATGTTGCAACTGTAATTCCCCACAGTCAGCATTAACAAGTGTACAGTTTGTCCATCAACAAACCGATGTGTAAATTCGTAATTTATTGTGGTGCAAATGCAGGAACTGTATCAATAACAGTGCGTACCTTAGCCGGACACTAACTGACTGATGTAACATAAACGTTTGTAAAACATGCGCCACAGTTATGTCATCTGCTTTAAATGCTAAAGCTCGTTAAAGTCAGGTGGATTCTGATTGGCTGTCAATGTTTTAGCTGGGAAAAAATTATCTGAAAGTGATTCCAATAATATTGTTCCTCTGTGTCCTTATCGTTATAGTTGTGCTCTGGACTCCACTATTCTCATAGCAGGGCTCAACGCTAAGGAATTTTTCTACTGCCCCAGTCAGGCCAGTGGTTAAAATTTTTGTCACTGGCCCCACCACAAAAAAAGTAATAAATAAAATAGGCCTAGTTATTGTTTTAGTTGTTTTTGATCCATGTAACCTTAATAAATAAGGTTATGACACCAAAAACTACTAGCCTAACTCATATAAATTTTAAATATTGTTAAAGACAGTCTAATAAAATTAGATCAAATAATCAAATTACGAGAAATAGCACAAATAATACAACAGAGCAAACATATACAAATGAAATAAACAGTTCTTTTCAGGTTTTTCAGGTCTAAACTAGATTTTCAGGTACAGCAATAGTATCAAATGTAAAATATCACTGCATAGTCTTCACTGTATAAATATAGATTAACCCTAATTAAAGCTATTCAGTCAAGAGCAGTGAGCATTTTTTTTCTGCCTTTTGTTTGATTAACATAAAAACACAGTAGCAGGATTATTAGGCTGCTGTCACTTTAAGAGTTTCACGGATCCTATATACTGTTATACATGCATCTTATCTCACGTTTACATTCATTTAAGTCATAACCTATAACTATGTTTACGATGATACTTGGCAAGACAGGCAATTTGACATAATTTTGTGTGAATATGTCCGTTCTAGGTCAGGAAGACGGGAAAGAATATTTGCGCGCTGTGAGACGCGATGTTCTGGGCGCACGCTTTGGATGTGTGTACCAAAACTGAGAGACGCGGGTACTTTCGCGTCTACATGTGCTTGAATATTTAAATTGGCAAGGCTTAAAAATGCGCAAATTATCAACTTCCGTGAAGATGCAGCACTGGTCCTGGGCCATCAGGCAGTCCTTATTGTTGAGCCCTGCTTAGAATTAAAGCTATTATTAAAACATTATAGTTATCATCCTTGGTGTGAAAGGGCCTTAAGGGTATGTACTAAATAACCCAAATTGTACACCCATTTGCTTTTATGTTTCTTACCGCTCAGACTTTCTTTGTCTAGCAGATGAGCTAAATAAACAATTGACTTACTGTTAGCTAGATTTGGGGCTGAGCACTTTTGAGTTGGGCCAATAAGAAACCACCTAGAAATCACCCAGAACACTCTAGCAATCACTCAACAACGCGCTAAAACCACTAGAACACCTTAGCAACACCCTGGCAACCACCCACAACACTTTTGCATGGTCCAGCCAGCCCCACTTATGTTTTCTCCAGGAAATGTACAAATCTTGTTCTTCCTTTTAAATTAAGACCGTGATAAAACAAGATAAAATTAGAGAGAAAAAAAATAACATGTACTTTTTTTTTATACTTTTTCTTTTATTAGGTGCAAGTTAGCGTCACGTCTACCAAATTTTAGTACAGTTAGCAATTATGTCACAATGAGGGTTTTCAGCAGAGGTCAGAAAAGATACAATCACTCAAGTCTCTCTTGAGCAAGCATGTCAGTTTTTGCAATAAATTCATAATTTCAAGACTGTACAAGCGGGTCCAAGATTTTTGCAATCTTTGTCAGATTGTCTGCGTATCATCTAGTCCTGCATTTCGCAGGACACCACTAAGAAATATATTAGGTCTCATTCATGATGCACAAACAGAACAGTTTTCATTGTGCAAACGGTTCATAAAACCATTCTTACATAAATCTTATGTTAAGTTACATCAAAATCATTTCATGGGTGAATTACACATTTGGTCTGTGTTTCATGAATGAGGCCCACTGAGTTATTTTTAAAAATGTATGATATTTATGAAAAAAACTTGTTTTTTTTTATCTGAGAAGAATGTATTTTAAAGAAAATCATGAGGGTGCCAGAAACCACTGAATTCCTTCCTTTTTCTTATCAAATCAACATTCTACATTACCAGTGTTATTTTAGTATTATTTATATACTATTATAGTATTTATTAATATTTTGAATCGGCTGTTATTTTTACATTTTCAGCTTTCTATTAAATTTTTATTTAGCTTTTAGTCATTTTCTAATGTGCTTTTGTCATTTTTATTAGTTTTATACATTTATAAATTTTATTTATTTATATTTCTAGGTAGTTTTAATTTATTTATTTCAGTTTTAGTTTTAGTACTTCAACTTATTTCAGTTAGCTGCCAAAGCAACATTTTTCATTTTCATTTAGGTTTTTTTTTTTTTTGTTTAATTTTTTCATCTATGTTTTATCCTATTTCAATTAATGAAAATGATTTTTAATAGTTTCAGTTTTAGTTACAATTAACAACACTGTTAATTACAGCATTTTTATGCCTTGTTTCCCATTCCCTTGGTAGTTGACTCCCATATCGTAACCCTTTAAATTTTTTTTTCCACAGACACCACTCCCTTGAGAAGCGGTCATGTTGGCTTCTGTGGTGCCGAGTGGCTGCAGCGTCTTGTCCAAAACCACCAAGAGGTCAGACATGACCTCACCTCATTTCCAGTTCAGCCCCATACAGTGTGTCCTTACATTCCCAAATAATTTCTTTAATAGCTACACTAAGTCTGGAAATAATTCAGAAATCAGATGTTCAGAAGCTTCTGAAATCGGCTGACATTACATCAACGGTTCATAATGTCACTCAATGTCACTCGATTGTTTCACCCTACCACCATGTCCTGTTTTTAAGAGGTGACCCAAGCCACTACATGGAAAAGAGTACTATCTGTCCGATCTGTCTATTGTTTGAAGGTCCTGGTTGGGTTAAAGCCATGTTGTTATTTACCCAAAATGGGTGCAAGGACAACCTGCCGTGTTTTTAAATCAGATAACACGCTTCTGTTATATTTTAAGCTCATATTTACTACAACACATCGCTTCCACTTGTTCGTTGGCAGGATTGAAAAAGCAGATGTGAACCTTGTCCTTACATTCTTCCTTTACGCCTTCTCAAACAACAGGTATCAGTCTCCAGGTCAAAGCGGAAGGTCGACCAGTCCAAAACCAGCTGTCTTCTGCACCTCCATGCAGACCACCGCTTTTACAAACGCTTTGGAAGTGTTGAAGCTGTTGTGGCTCAGGTGAGTTCCCATAGTGCTCAAATTAAGATTCATTCAACCTCGATTCAACGTCTAAACGGTGAGAAGCACAATATTTTTCCTGTTGACTCTAAAGTTTTGCCCCCCTTCGTTACCCAATCTCCCTGAAGTGGGATTTACAGCATGTTCCTTCCTCAATCCCACTGGAGACTTCTGCGAAATTGTGTGTCACCAAGTGTAGTTTCCATTGTCTGCATATTATTTTTGAAGGTTACGCAATGTTTTCGTTTTACTGTCCACAGCTGGAGATTTTTTTTTTATTGTTTTACTAAATCACTGCATTTACAATATTCCTGAAAAGCAATGTTTCTGCCAAAAAAAAAACAACAACTGAAAAACACCCTTTAAATGACCATGCCTCTTTGTTATGTTTTATTTAGTTGCTTTTTGAATGATTAGTGCCTAGCAGAAAATACACTACCGTTCAAAAGTTTAAGGTCGGTAATATTTAAAAAATGTTTTTGAAGGAAGTTTCTTATGCATTTATTTCGTCAAAATACAGTAAAAAACGTAATATTGTGAAATATTATTACAATTTAAATAGTTATTTTTAATTTTTATATATTTTAACATTTAGTTTATTTATGTGATGTCAAAGCTGAATTTTCAGCATCATTACTCCAGTCTTCAGTGTCACATGATCCTTCAGAAATCATTGTATTATGCTGATTTGCTGCTCAAGAAACATTTATTATTATCAATGTTGAAAACAGTTGTGCTGCTTAATATTTTTGTGGAAACTGTCATACATTTTTTCAGGATTCTTTGATGAATAGAATGTTCGAAAGAACAGCATTTATCTGAAATAGAAATAATTGTAACATTATAAATGACCTTTGATCAATTTAATGCGTTGTTGCTGAATAAAACTATTAATTTCCTTAAAATAAATGAATGACCCCCAAACTCATGAATGATAGTGTATATAATAAAATCCCACAATTTAAATTATATTAATAAAGATTAATATATATTAGATTAATGATATTTGAATATGTAATTTTATAATTTTATATAAACATATATATATATATATATATATATATATACACACACAGTGGTGGTCAGAATTATTGGCACCCCTGGTAAATATGATCAAATATGGCTGTAAAAAATAAATCTGCATTGTTTATCCTTTTGATCTTTTATTCAAAAAATTCACAAAAATCTAAACTTTCATTGACGTAAAAGAATGGAAAGTTGGGGGAAAATCACATTATGAAATAAATGCTTTTCTCCAAAACACGTTGGCCACAATTATTGGCACCCTTTTATTAAATACTTTTTGCAACCTCCTTTTGCCAAGATAACAGCTCTGAGTCTTCTTCTATAACACCTGATGAGTTTGGAGAACACCTGACAAGAGATCAGAGACCATTCCTCCATACAGAATCTCTCCAGATCCGTCAGATTCCCAGATCCATGTCCCAGATCCATGATCCAGATCCATGCTTCTTCTCTTCAGTTCAGCCCACTCATTTTCTATAGGGTTCAGGTCAGGGGACTGGGATGGTCATGGCAGAAACTTCATTTTGTGCTCAGTGACACATTTGTGTGTTGATTTTCATGTTTGTTTTGGATCGTTGTCCTGATGGAAGATCCAACCACGGCCCATTATAAGATTTCTAGCAGAGGCCGACAGGTTTTGATTTTTTTATCTGTTGGTATTTGCTAGAATCCATTATACCATGTATCTGAACAAGATGTCCAGGACCTCCAGCAAAAAAAATAGGCGCACAACATTAAAGATCCAGCGGTATTTTTAACCGTGGGCATGGGGTACTTTTTATCCCTGTTTGCACCAAACCCATCTGGTGGATTTGCTGCCAAAAAGCTCTTTTTATAGTTTCATCTGATCATAGAACCAGGTCCCTTTTGAATTTCCAGTCATGTCTGACAACTGAATATGCTGGAGTTTGTTTCTGGATGAGCAAGAAGAATTTTTCTTGAATCCCTCCCAAACAACATGTGGTGATGTAGGGGTTGTTTGATGTTTTTTTTTTTTTTTTTTTTTTTTTTTTTAGGCTTTCTGACCCCAAGACTCAACTAATCTCTGCGATTCTCCATCTGTGATCCTTGGAGAGTCTTTGTCCACTCAAACTTTCCTCCTCGCCGTGCATTAAGACAATATAGACACACGTCCTCTTCCAGGCAGATTCGTAACATTTTAGTTGATTGGAACTAATTATTGCCCTGATGGTGGAAATGGGAATTTTCAATGCTTTAGCTATTTTCATAAAGCCACTTTCTATTTTGTGAAGCTCAACAATCTTTTGCTGCACATCAGAACTATACTCTTTGGCTTTACTCATTGTGATGAATGATTAAGGGAATTTGGCCTTTGTGTTTCCTCATATTTATACTTCTGTGGAACAAGACATCATAGCTGGACAATTTCATGTTTCTAGTCACCCTGGTGTTGTAAAAAATGTAAATATTAATGGGAATATACTTCAGAGATATTTTACTTATAAAAAATTCTAGGGGTGCCAATAATTGTGGCCAACGTGTTTTGGAGAAAAGCATTTATTTCATAATGTGATTTTCCCCCTACTTTCCATTCTTTTACTTCAATGAAAGGTTAGATTATTGCGAATTTTTTGAGTGATAGATCAAAAGGATAAACAATGCAGATTTATTTTTACAGCCATCTTTGATCATATTTACCAGGGGTGCCAATAATTCTGACCACCACTGTATATATATATCCATATTGTGACTAAATTACTTTGTGTAGCAATGTTTATTAATAGTAATTTGTGTAACAATACTTTTAAATATTAAATATAATAAATCAAAAAAAGGAAGAATCACTGCGCTCAACCGTTTTTTTTTTTTTTACCACATATGACTCACTGAAGAAGGCTGATTGCTGAAACGTCTGATTGATCTATATGTGCTTTTGCAGAATAAAAAAAAAAATTAATTCATTAAGACACAAGCGAGTGCGGATCTTTTGTTTTTCATTTGTAATTATAAATTTAAATATGAAATTGTAATAAAATTCCACAAGTATTATCATAATATCATACTGTATGTATGTGTATTTAGATAAACTGTAGTTTTTTCAGACTCAGAAGTGTTTGTGTAAATGGGTGTAGGTACTCCAGCTGTGTGCCATGTCACAGTGTTCTTCCACATTACCATATTCACCCAGTGCTGTGTGCTAATATGTTGGTCTTGGCCTGCTCATTGTAAGGAACAGCGGCTGGATTGTCACTCATATTCTTCACCACTTTACAAGACACTTTACCCCAGAGTGGTTTCATTCCCTCAGAGGCGAAATGTGCCTCATTCCTCTGACAGTGACTGGGGCAAGAGACTGTCTGGAGAATTCACTGTTGCAACTGAAGCTCTTAAGAACAGTGTCTCAATTGATCAAACAATTTGATAAGATTACTGTGGCAAAATTAATCTGTCTGTCGTTCTGTTTATCGGTCTGTCACTATTTCTGTCTAATAAGGTGTCGAGTAGATGATAAAATCAGTTAATCATAAGCTTAATGCAATATATGTTTTGCAGGTCGCCTCCTACATGAAAGCAGTAAACGACATTTATGACAAAGCTGACTTTGACGGCATAGAGCTGGTCAACTTCAAAGTAAAATTCCTCACCGTAAGATCCCTGTTTTGCCCTTTTTCACATATCATTTCAGCCATAAAGTGTTTTTTTTTTTCACTGTCCTCATGACTTAATCCATGTCAAAGATTTAAAATGTGGATCAGTGTTGGCAGATTTAACGACAAATCTAGGGACTTTTTGTACTGCTGGTTAACATGTCATACTCATCTGACAGAAAATATGTAAATGAGAACTGCTTTACAGGACATTTGGATATACACCGATCAGGCATAACATTATGACAGCTGAAGAATAACACTGATTATCTCTTCATCACGGCACCTGTTAGTGGGTGGGATATATTAGGCAGCAAGTGAACATTTTGCCCTCAAAGTTGATGTGTTAGAAGCAGGAAAAATGGGCAAGCGCAAGGATTTGAGCGAGTTTGACAAGGGCCAAATTGTGATGGCTAGACGACTGGGTCAGAGCATCTCCAAAACTGCAGCTCTTGTGGGGTGTTCCCGGTCTCCAAGGAAGGAACAGTGGTGAACCGGCGACAGGGTCATGGGCGGCCAAGGCTCATTGATGCACGTGAGGAGCGAAGGCTGGCTCATGTGGTCCGATCAAACAGACAAGCTACTCTAGCTCAAATTGCTCAAGAAGTTAATGCTGGTTCTGATAGAAAGGAGTCCGTGCCTCGACAGGTCAGGGCTGTTTTGGCAGCAAAAGGGGGACCAACACAATATTAGTCATAATGTTATGCCTGATCAGTGTATATAATATAAAAATACAGCTTGTGAGCACGGATTAAGAGAGAAAACAGATGTAAAGTGCAGACATTAGGCAGACTGCAAATACAACGTCACAAATATACTAATTTATATATTATATACTAAAGTCTTTAGTCAGGGTAGTGCCATATTTAATGAAAATGAGGCTGTGAGGGACAGAATATAGTGTTCAGTGGATTGTACTGTTGTTTAACAACATACTGATTGTTCAGCTCACGAAACATCGTTCTAAAAAAAAAAGTTTTAAAAGTTGTGAAAATTACGCGATCTAGGACCTTTATACAGTGCGTGCCATTGTAAAGACTGGGAGCCTATCCCTCACATCCTTGCTTTCATCCACGGCGTCTAACCTGACCTGACCTGGCATCATCTAGTGACATTTAGCAAGTTTTCAAGCAGGCTTTAGCTACTTTCCATCGAAAGTAGTTGGCAAGTAGATTGACATAAAACTGATTGATAATTTCAGGTGATCACAGAAGAAGATCCCAGCAGTCCTCTGGGCAAGACTCACATTGGGCCTGAGAAGCTGTTGAGTCTGTTTTCCGAGATGAACTGGAGCGACTACTGCCTTTCTTATCTCTTGACCAACAGAGACTTCAGCGGGGTTCTTGGCCTGGCCTGGGAAGGAAAAGCAGGTAATATTTCAACCCATCCGCTGTAGACGGGATCGGTATCACAAAGCCGCCTCATTGACGCCCACAACAAATGTCACGTGGAAGAATATTATTATACTCAATGGTGGCCAACTGAGCTTATATGTCCTTTAGGCCTTTGGTATGTGACCTCTATCCACAGTGGTCTTTGACGCGACGTGATATTGAAGCGAAGTTATCTGATAACATCACTCAAACTCTAGACACCCTATTGAAAAATTGCAGTGCGGATGGTGGGAGTCTGGGTGTGGAGTGGTGGTTCTTTGGGAAGTACTTCTAGGAAAGAATGTACTCTCATGTAAAATTCAGAGAAACAACCTTCCTGGGAGTTTATGCGTAATTGCATGTACACTTTTGAGAGTTTTATGAGAAACAGGTGGACCGATTTACTAATAAGGAACTTCAAAACTCCCTGGTCAAGTATTTGGTTTCAGTGACTCTCATAATTGTACGAACAGACACAATTGAGTTGTCTACGTAATTGTACAAGCAGACTAACGTGCAGTAATGCAAGGAAGTAAAAAAAAGTTCTTACATTATATCAGTTGAATCTCTTTTAACCAAAGCAATAACTGTATTGTTGGTTTATTTGTAGCACCGCTAAACTGACCTTGTAATTAACATTCCGCAACACAATGAACGCTGCATTCCACATTAGCAACTTTCTCTACATGACAGGACATGACCTCAGCTGTCGCTCCCTTTAATCTGGACATCAACAAGGTCCTGAATGTCATAAATGGGATATCTCCTATCTTCAATGATCAGTTCATTCATAAAAGAACAGCATGAATTCCCTAGTTTATACTGGTCTAACTAGCATTACCATGCAGTCAAGCAGCATGGTCCAGCTTGACCATGGAACGGTTGCTGGTTGAGCTGGTTAGTTATGAAGCCTGCTGGAGACACCAGGGGCCAGTTGCACCAGCTAAGTTACATAGTTAGCATAGTTGTGTGACAAGTTACAACTTTCATAATACTAAATATTTATGCATTGCACCATTTAACTTTTTCACTGGACTTGTATAGCTGATTAAACAAAAAGATGAGAGATATATATATATATATATATATTCATGTTTGATTTTGTTAGTTTGTATATGTTTGTTTGTATACTTATTAATTTATTTGTATTTCTGTTTCCCAGTTCGTTTTTTTTTTTTTTTAGGATTTATTTATTGCCTCATAATTGTAGATGATATATATATATATATATATATATATAATATTTATTTATTGCTTCTTAATTTTTACACAATTTCATAATAAATTTATTTATTTATTTATTATTTACCCTTTTTGGTATTTATTTATGTTTTACAGTATGTGCCTCTTAATTTTACATAATTTCATAATATCTAATTATCTAATTCAGTTTTTATAGTATTTATATATTGCTTTTAATTTTGATAATTTCATAATAAATTTATTTATTTATTGGGTGTTTGTTTTTTATTATGTATTTATTGCCCCTCCATTTTAGTTGATTTTGCATTATTTGTTTATTTTCCCATTTATTTTTTATTTTTTGTTTTAGGCATGGTTCCTAAAAATTAACACTATAAATATACTAATCATTTTATTTCATGATTTTATATATATATATATATTCATGATATATCTATATATCAATATAATTTTTATTTATAAAATGTATGTATATTTAAGTAGAAATATTTTTTTTTACCCTTTTGAAATCTTATCATAACATGATAACCCTGAAATGTACAGCTTTTCAACAAAACTTTTGTTTACCAATTTGTGTCCATGTTATGTCCCAGTTCAAGTAAGACATAACAATGGGGTCTGGTGTAACCCAACCAAACTCATCCCACCGGACCAGTGTTGGTCTTTTCAGCAAGGTATTCACTCATATACCAACACATTCCTTACATTTTGACCCTCAATGGCTCTCAGATCTCTTCGAGTAGATGCTTTCACAGAGGTAGTGCTTTGTAAATACTGGCCTCAATTTGGTTACAGTATCTGAATGTCACTGGGATCTCATATGGCCAGAAAACTGAGCAGTCATTGTTTTGATTATTATTGTTGAGGTTGGAGGTTCATACCACCAGCTGAGATCCTAGAATGTTGCCATGGGATTGACCACAGCGCTGCTGTGATTGGCTGAGAAAGGGGGCGTGAGTCCACAGCAATGGTGACATGTGACCAGAGAGCTATGCACGCTAGACCTCTGCCCCCACCACAAAAACTAGGATAACCACATTCCTTTTTCCACATTGGCCTCCATGGCAAAGCCCTCACGTGAGGAGATTTCATTAGACGCGCATTAGCATTTAAACACCATGCAAATCCAGTATCAAGTTGCGTTCAATTCCATACGGGATGGGCCTCATGTGTAAACTTGTTCATTCAGGCTTTTTTTGGATAAACTTCACAGCAGTGATGACTTTGGTGTGACTTCTAGTGATTTGGCACCCAAACATGTCAGGAAACTCGATGGATACTAATGCCAGAATCTGGGAGATTTAACAAAGACATTTGCAAGTCCTACAACAGTCTTTTGGTCTTGTTTTGACTAGGCTTAACAAGACCAAATTTACTCCATAGTGTAGTAGGCTACAGGGGTTGCTTTGTGTCAAACATACTTACCCAACAAAAGTGCATTACTTTGCCAGCTTGGGACATTGTAAAGTCAATGTTTTTGATAGATGCGTGGTTCTTCTAGTATTTTAATGCATTATGACTTGGACCAAATCTACTTTAATGTGTCCTCCCATATTGGTTGACATATAGAGTGCTGCAGGGATGACGTATTTTTGTAGGCCAAACCCCAGAAACGAGTTAGCATTTTAGCCCTGAAATCAATGGATTTTTTTTATTGGGTTTTTGGCTAAATTCCTGAAATAAGGTCTGTGGTTAACACAAGCTCAAGATATTTTCACGTTTTATTCTACAACATAAAATACATCAGTGATTGTTTTTAAAGCCTTTACTTGTCTTGTAAAAGGCAGTTGCTAACAAGAGGCTAATTGGGAATCTAATCTACTCTCTAGTCTTCTTCCACAGCCTTGTTGTGTTTATAATCACACTCTTGCAAACTATTCTAACTCAAGGTTTCAGGGAAAGTGTTTTTTAAATAAAGACTGAAAGATTTGTCTGTAGCTTAATTGTGATGATGTTGAAGTCATGCGACCATGGTGTAGTTCGTTCATAGTCTGCGTTTAGATTTTTACTTCTGGTGATTGTATTTAGGCTTCAGATTTCATCAAAGTTGTGTTCATTTGCGAAGATGAACAAAATGTTTAATGGTGTGGTCACATTAGCGAAGCTTCGGCAAAACTTCATGGGCAAAGAAGGTCCGTTGTCAATAGTGCTGCAAATGATGCATGAATGCTTACTCAGAGGTCACTTCCAAACCAATTATATAGGTAAAATTCAGGCTTTAAGAGTTCCGATGTGAAATCCGGTTGGAAATTTTCATAATTTTTGCCTGCGGAATTTCACCATACAAAGGTAAATGTGACCATACCTTACGAAACATAAAGTTTTGTTGGCCAAGGGAGCTTATTTTATGCAATACTCCAAAAGCCAATTGAAAAATACTATTGGGTTTTTGTCAATGGAACCATGGTGATGCTAACTTCATTCATGGTGATGCATCACTGCAGCACTGGTACAACACACCCTAAAGATATAAATATTCCCATAGTCCTCAGGAATCAAGTCCTACTTACATTTGCATCTCTTAAATACTACTTTGTGGTTGGTTTGGACTTTTGGTTTGGATTGTTTTGCAAAGTATAAACCTAGATCATGATGGCATATCTCAAATGACTGTTGTGGTGCCAGTCATCAGCCTTGTGTCCTAAAAACCTTGTGACAAAAATGGCTCCATGCAAGTCCAGTGGAAAAAGAGCCTGATATAGCAACTGTGAAAGGCAGTGACGTCCCTGAGGCACCATCCTGGTCACCTTACATGTTGTTGAATGAGCTCAACGTTCTGTAAAGATGCCTGTGAACTAGAGTATACTGGAGTAAATGGTTCACCTTCCTTTCATTTGGCCCTCTTCCTGGTCAGTTGGGATGAGTAAGCTCTGCAACCATGCACTGCATCTATATCCCATTGCCTAATTGAATATATCTCACATAGTTGGTTTACTGTGTTTATCTGGACCACACCATTCTCCATCTAATAGCACTATCGCTGGATAGACATGGTCTGCATGACCTTAAAATTTCAATGCAAAGATTATTTCTTATAGTAATAACATATAATGTTTAATAAACTATTATATAATAATACACCCTATTCTTAGTCAGTTGATTTAGCTGCCATTTGGAATTTTTAGACATTACATTTAAAAGTTTCATTTTAAAACATTTTAAAACTCCTACATTCGTGTTAATTAGAACCAATTACAAGTGACTCAGCAATTTCAAAAATGAAGACCGATTCCTCATGTGAGTAGTGTGGCGTATATGAGATGACGGTCGTAAAACCTCTAAAAACCAACAGTTCACATAAGTTTTATGTTTAACAGTTTATCCAGCCACAATGTATGGTTCTTGTAAATTTCCCCCCGACAGGCACAGAAAAGAAAAAAAAACCCAGCAGCCTGGTTGTGAACACAAATCTAACAACATCTGAGGAAGTCTTAAGCTTGACCTTTGATTTTGCTAGACTAAAAGTTCACAGCCTGGTTTAAAACAATCCAGGACTTGGGACTTTGATGGACCAGCTGATCTTGACCAACTACAAGTCTAACCCCTCTTACCACCCACCAGCAGACTTTAGTCAGCGATGATGTAAGTGGTTAGGGCTGTGCGAAAAAGACCAGCTGTTTGTGATCAGCAGTAAAATTGTCTGTTTGCGTTTATATAAGCTCGAAACGCATGGGAGCTCATATGAGAAAAGTAAGCAACTCTGCTAGGGGTTTCTTTTCATTCTCTACAGTATGTAAATCATGACAGAAGATATTTTAGCCAACCTAAACCTCACCACCACATCGATTTCCAAGAAACACGTAAACATAGAGTTTGCGCTAAACGCTACAGGACAGTGGCCCTCCAGGAGCAGGATTGGACACCCCTGCTTTAACACATGCCTGAAGTTAGCATTTTCAAGATTGTGGATTGATGTTTTTAGATTGAATCTCTCTCTATCCTTTCTCTGATTCTCAGATGACTGGGGAGGAATCTGCTCTGAGATGATCGTGAAGGGTGGTCGTAATTCCAGCCATAACACGGGTCTAATCACCATTCAGAACTATGGCTACTACCTTTCTCCCAAACACGTGCACCTGACCTTTGCCCATGAGTTGGGCCATAGTCTTGGAGCCCCTGTGAGTCCTATGTCTGCCTTTGCTGTCACCACCACTCTGGGTTTGCGAATCAAATATGGCTGCAATCTTCATTAGCTTCATTTGTTTTGTTGTGAAAATGCATGCTGCTACTCTGCTGCCAAATGCTATCTTATTTTTGTTTAATTGCAGGCTTTACCATAGCATAACACTACAAACCATCATTGCGTGTTGCATATCTAAATGCCTTTCAGTGATCTTTTGAACTTTTCCACCTGTAGTAGCCATGTTCTTCACACTTCCTAGGACTCTTTGCCAGATTAGTTCTGCACTTCTCCGGCTGTCCATGTTCTCTTTACATGTTAAGTCACGTTTGACAGCAGAGGGCTTGACAAGCATGCCTCATTGTTTCCAGACTGAATTTGGGATGCAGAACAGATCAGAGGATCCACATCACCTGTGATTCATAGGGAGGCCTGGGAAAGGGGCCAATGGCCTTTGGCCCAGTTATCTCATTTCATTCCTGGAGCCACAGAGCTTGTGTGAATGAAAAGCTTAATTTGTATACCTGGAAGTAGTTGTATAACTACTTCATAGCCATGGAAATGTAGATATTATCAACACCAATCAAGTAAAACTAATATTATATATAATAATATTTTATATTATTTAAAATATATATACTACTACTACTACTACTACTAATAATAATAAAGTCAAGTAATATGACAAGCAACACATCATTATAGTGTGTGCTTAATTTGTATACCTGGAACTACTTTATAGCCATGGATTTTATATATATATGAATCAATGGCAATCATGTAAAGAATATGAATATTATATATAGTAATATTTTATACATTTATGTTTTTTATAATTATAAATAATTAATAAATAAATATCCTTTTATGTATATTTTTTTAAATAAGACAATGTACATTATTTACAGGACTGAAAATCATGTAAATGCACAGTTTTAGCCTAGTTGGTAAGTATTGTCTGAGGTCAAATATGTATAGAAAATTGTATAACTTGGGCCAATAACTATATAGTATTAAAAAAAATAATGCTTGTACATCTGTTGTTGCAACTGTTCCCCAATGGAGAATGGCAACTAACTAGTAGGTAATTTGAGTTTAAGACTCCTGATCTAGAATGTTTACTAGTGATGCACCGATCATGATTTTTCATGGCTGATTCTGATTTTTAAAGCAAATTTATTTGTTGTTAATTTGGTCTATAACAGTTTGAAATTAGAGGCAACCACTGCATTTAAAAAAATAGCAGATGTACTGAATGAAAATGCAGATTCACTCTCAGACAGTAGGTGGTGCTTATAGAACAGCAGCGGTTTCTTTGGGTACAGCTGTACACGCTGTAAAGGTAAGAGGGAAAAAAGTCCATCGACAGTCAGTTCCCTTCAGAGATTGATTCATATAACCCACCCCCACCCCAATTCAGTATTTATATTTTTCATCCTATGTTTCGAGCATCGCGAACAGTAAGCTTGCTGTACCTGGTACAGTATTTGCTCTGCTGGCGCGTATTTCCGTCTCTGGCCTGTTTACAAACTTCTTTTATTTCCACAGAAATTACATTTTGGGAAATGATTGCAGTGACGTTTGTGTGCAAGTCCGGAATAGAGTCCATCTCTAACATTTACATTTTACTTACTTTACTTTGTCTGTGGCAGCACGATGAGGATCCTGACTGTGGAGGTCTGGAGATCACTGGTGGCAAAGGAAGGTTTTTGATGTTCCCTCAAGCCACCTACAAGATCGAGGAGAACAGCGATAAGTTCTCTCCTTGCAGCCTGAGGCACATGAGTCGCATTCTGAATATCAAGAAGGACAGATGCTTTGTAGGTAAGACCCCTGACTAAATTCTGGGATGGGATGGATATGCTAATGAATGTTAGCTTGTCTCAGTCCTAAATCATTCCTGCAGTGGGGCTTATCTCCATAGCTCCATGGCGTGAGGTAAACCTAACTGACTGGAGATGTACCTGTTCTGTCTTGACAGTTAGTGAGCAGCCCATTTGTGGAAACCGCATCGTAGAAGAGGGCGAGGAGTGCGATGTGGGTCACGATGAAAGTGATCCATGCTGCTACAGCGCAAAGGAACCTTCAGGTGTTGAATGTCGACTGAAGCCCGAAAAACAATGCAGGTTTGCACCAGTCAATTTTGTGTCAGTAGGATGACCTGTGGACTTTTTGGACAAATTAAACTTCTTTACTCTAAGATTCCAAATAGTGCTATCAACGCTTGTGGTCCACAAGACCCTACCTTGGTCATGTAAAGTCACATCGATTGTTGGATAGCAGACCACTGTTAAGAGGACAGAGGGGACTTTCCAAAAGGATGTATCAATGGTGCTGGGGGTAATAGTAAGATTCCTTTTGATAAAATGACAAATGGGAGACCTTACACCAGGAGTGTCCAGTCCTGCTCCTGGAGTTGCCACTTTCCTGGAGAGTTCCTCCAATCTTAATTTGACAGCTGAACCAGCTAATGAAGGTCTTCAGGATTATTCGAAACTTCCAGACAGGTGAGTTGGAGTAAATTGCGTATAGGTGGGCCTCCAGGAACTAAGTTGGACACCCCTGCCATCATGCTTTTGAAAGACTACTTTCTTGTTAGGTTAGCACTATTTAAACATACCTGAACCACCTAATCAAGGTCTTCAGAATGAATTGAAACATCTTGTTTTGGAGAGGGTTGGAGCTAAAGTCTTCAGAAAGGTGGCCCTCCAGGAGCTGGGTTGGACACCCCTTCCGAAGGGTCTTGTGGATTACATGCAAATAAAGGCTACATCAACAGCACCATTTGGGACAGGCTCTAAGAATGCCTGAATTTATCATAGTTTTTCAGGTCCACCAAACCTACCTTCTTGAAGTCGATTTTTTGTAAATGTTTACCTTACAGTTATATCTATCTCAGTCCTAGCCAGGGTCTGTGCTGCAGCTCCCATTGTGTCTTCAAGGAAGCTGGGATGATGTGTGAACGACACTCTGAGTGTCGCAACCAAAGTGTATGCTCCGGTTCCTCTGCTGTATGTCCAGAACCTGCCGCCAAGCCTAACTTGACAATATGCAATGATGGCACACGTGTCTGTTTCAACGGGGTACGTTCCACAGGGCCAATATGGCTATTCTTATATCTTTTTGGCTGTGCTCACACTGTACTAATCCGATTTGGATTTCAAGTTCAATCTTTAGAACTTGCTTTCCACATTTTGAAAGTGATAAAATCTTCAGTGTAGTCCATATTCAGTGTATCTGCATATTTACATTGATATCTGGTTAGACCATTCAGACTGAAACACGTCTAGATTTTAATCCGGTTTCAAACTACATATGGATGAAGTTTGGATCACATTTGTTATTGTTAACATCAGATTTCATGCATTTTCTAGCCATTCAGAATACAAAAAACTGTGTATTTGAGTTGGATACTCACATAGCCTTGAGGACATACAATTTGTGATATAATTGAAAACAGCTCCTTTTCTTTGGCCAAAGTCATAAAAAACATCATATTGTCATAAATAATATCTGTTTGGATGAAGAAGATTGGGTAGGGATTAGGGAATGAAAAGACAAGGGAAATCCAAAAGATTGCTTTTTCTTCTATTATACGATGTGACGTCCCCTATAACCAATGTCTTGTGGCTTGATGTCACAGGAATGTGGCCTGTCTCTCTGCGCATTGTACGACATGGTGCAATGTGACTGTCCGGGAGAGAACAAGATGGAAAAGTGCCACATGTGCTGCCAGCAGAGAGGTAACCACAATGTTCCGCCGCAACAGAACGTGTTTACTGCTCCAAATAAATTAGATGCATAAACAACTGTTTGTTTTTATTGGACTGTTTGTGCTGACATTACTGCTTTATAAAAACGTGAATGAAGCACATATATTCTTGTATCCGACTTTGACATTATTCTTTTTTTTCTACGTAGATAAACCCAATACCTGCGCAAGCACCACTTCTTCGGTTCTTCTGCACTACTTTAGCGGGAAACGTGTGGCTTTGGTTCCTGGATCGCCCTGCTCTGGAAACAGAGGCTACTGCGACAAGTTTAAAGTCTGCAGAATTTTAGATGCGGATGGCCCAATTGCAAGGCTCAAAAATTCTTTCCTCAAATTGGATGAGTTCAATGACCTGGCCGGTTGGATGAAGGTTTGTTAGCATTTGAAACGGTCAAATGTAGCATGCTACATCTTCCATCAGCTGTTTTATTGTATTTCCTTCATTTACCTTAAAAACTTACATCATTTGAAAGTTCTCTCTTCTTTTTTGTAGGCACATTGGTGGGCAATTCTTCTGGCTATTCTCGCCATTTCAGCAGTAATGTCTGGGACTATCTGTGTTTTTGGACAGGCCCTTGAGATTAATGACGACAGGTAAACATCTCTCCACTTGGGGCCTTCCAACTGGCAAGAAACCCCTGCAAGCAAGAAAACATTGCTTTTGAGGCAACTTATGAATGTTCAAAACATCTGACTGATGCACAGCTGAGAGTCATGCACCGCATCTGTCCAAACATGATTTGAGTTTACTTCGCCTCTTTCACCCATGTGTCTCACACCATTAGTCTTTACAAAGTTATTTTAACTCCAGTGTTGATTTGAGGATTGAATACTGTCCAGATTTTCAACTATAAATCATTGCTCTCAATAACTTTGGACACAATGTCGCCTACGTTTATTTCAGAGAAATCCAAGAACATGACATTCTGATTTTGAGGAAGCAGAGTAATCTCAACATACACAACAGATGGCTGTAGTTTCATGGAAAGCTATAATAAACAACAGGTTTTTGGGAATGCTACAATAAAAAATACAGTATATGTCAACCTGCAAATGGCTTACTTTTGGTTGTCTCTGCATATTCAGTTCCTCCAGAAATCACAGGTTCAAAACACTATCAGCCAACAAAACTTTGGCTATGATGAGTGATATCACGACACCAGTTTGTTTGAGTTGCTGGATTTGCTTTCATGATTTTATCTCTTTGTGTCGTCCTTGGGGTTGTTACCACATGATAAGCACAGAGAACTAAGTGACATTTAAGCATGCATGGTGTAAAAAAGGTCAAAAACTATTTAATAGGATTTTTTTTTTTTAGCATGTTCAGTTGATATAAATTTGTAAATAATTTGTATTATGTGGTCTATGAAATTCTAAAAAGCAAAATGAATGTATAAAACATTTAAAGTTGAGATCTCAAGACATTTAAAAAGGCATACATTTAGCTCAAAGATAAAATTTTATTTAATGTTTTTTTTTTTACACATTTACAGTTAAGTACAGTTCATTTCATTGATGTACATCACATTATTTTTCATAAAAAAAATGTATAAAATGTTATTGCAGTTTGTAGTAGACAGATTAAATGTCAGTTGCAGTAGACCTATTTTTTTATGGAACATTTTTCCTGCTTATGAATGTCGATTATCAATATAAAGTACAAAATAGTATATAATGTACCAATAATAAAAACGCTTTCAACACACAGTAGATGTTTCATTTATGTTTTCATCCCATTATGACTCATAATGAATATAATATTTCATTTGGACATAAAGGCGTTTTATGGATATTTCAAGTGATGATACCAATGTACATGTAGGTTTAAATTTTTCTCAGTGGAAACGTACCATCGAAAAGTTATACATGTTTACAGACAATTTAGTCAAAAGTAAACCAAAATTGTCCCACGAAATTTGCTTTTAGAGTTGTTAATTTTATGATTTTATCTAATAATATTTTACCCGCAAAGTCTCAAGAGCCACTGGAATTCTTAAGGTGCAGTCACATTAGCGAAATTGTGCGGGTTATAAAGGTTTATTGTCAAAAGTATACCGATGTATGAAACCCAGATCACAGAAGTCACTATTAAAAACCAAGCATTTTTCAGTTTGTTAAAGCGGTGAATTCGCGTGACCAACTTGAACGAAATCTGCGCAAGGAAATCTTTCGCTCCCACGTGTTATTCTCAGTCGCGTGATTCCTACTGAAGTGACTGGATTTCGCCCGCAAAAACTCGCCGAACAACGGTAAATGCAACCGCACCTTTAACACGAAACTCGTAACGTTAGAGCATAATTTATTACAAAACACTTAGGCCTGGTTTCACAAACAGGGCTTGGATTAAGCCAGGATCAGGCTTTAGTTAATATTAGGGCATTTAAGTCGCTTTTTTAAACGCGCCTTAGAAAAAAATAGCATTACTGGTGTACCTTGAGACAAAACAATTGCACTGACATATTTTAAATTATGTCAGTGCAAGTTGCTATCAGTTAAAACAGCTCAAACTTGCAATTTTAGTCCGGGACTAGGCTTAATCCTTGTCTGTGAAACCGGGGGTTACTATTTAAAACAGAACAGATCGATAAGTAAAGCAATACAATGTTTTCAGTGTTTGTATCCAGAAGAATCAGCATCACATATAATGATAAACTGAATTAACTAATGACCTAATTCAAACAGAAATCCACTGGCATTCAATGAAATCAATCACATTTCAAGGCTTTTTAAGCCTATTCCATATGATAGTACAAAAGTCCACAATCCATTTGCATGAATCATATTCATAGCAATAAATTATTCAATACATTATAGTCTCAGTGCAGTCTCAATAAATAACATCTGTATAAATACATTTTTTGAAGTGCTTCATCAAAATCTCTTGCAAATCATTTCATTGGCTCTTCAATTTAGGCCTGTTGGAACAAAGAAAATTGCAGTTATTAGAATTATTTTTGATTAAATGTGAAAATATTAATTATAGTATGCTATTATCACCTTTTAGATAAAGACCTCCATGGTTCCCTGCATTTCACAAATACAGCTTCCTGAACCGAATTTCCAAGATCTTTCAAACACAACACAATCCTAAATAAAAAAACAAAGAATGAAAGCTGTTAGACACTTAAAAATGTATGAATATCACTGCGTTAGATATAACATCACATTAGGTGGCAGTTATTGTAAAGAAAGCAAACATTTCAACCAAAGCATTTCGCAAAATTGAATTTTGTTAGGTTTGAAACAGTAGATAAGTTCAAAATAAAGACATATTGTGACATTTTCTGGTTGTGAAATGTTAGTGGTTCATAGTGATAAATTACACATGGAGTTACGCTGTTAGAACACCTGTGAAATTTTTAGGTTCATTATATCTAGCAAAACTGGTAGGAACATACTTTTTTTGTGTCTCCCCAGCTCTGACTCGGACTTTATGGATCTGTACGTCAGAATTTGTGGAATCTCCATACCACCACGAGGAGAGCAGAGTGAGTAAAGAGGAAGTGGACTCCTCCCATTTAAACTTCAGCGTGAGAAGATCTCCAATGTCCTTCTCAGTTACCATGAGGAATGAATGAGTCTTATTGGCGGTGATCTTCTCCTGTCTGCTTGTTAAAATAATTTAAAGATAGTTAGCATTGACATATGGTATGAACACAATATAGTCATCTTTAGAAGATATAAGTATTGATTACTCACACGTTCAACTTGAGATCTTCTGCTTCACCATTGGTACCGTAAAGTGAGACTGTCAGGGCTGGTTCCATCTCTAATTGATTTATTTTTCCAAGGAAGTTGATTTTCAGCTGATAGTGAAAAACTATGAAAATAAAAAATGACAAAATGTTGTAGCGCCCACAACCAAGGTTATCTTATTAACTTAAGTGCCCCTAATATGCTATTTCAAAGGTTCCTTATTTTGTCTTGGAGGTCTCCTACAACAGATTTACATACATCCAAGGTCAAAAATCACTTTTATTTTGTCATAATATACATTGCAGCATCACGTCTTTTTCTCACAGTGTCTGAAACAGTTCGCTAAAGGATTCGGTCTCTCTAAACCCCTCCTTTCCGAGAGCATACTCTGCTCTGATTGGTCAGATGGCTCAGTCTGTTGTGATTGGTTTACCGCTTACAGCGCATGTCGGAAACGAAACACCCATTATCATACCTGAGTTTCAGCTCCGGATCTTAATCAGCGCTTGTATAGACAGTGATACGAACTGTAATAACGGCGTCGGTTTTACCGTATCAATTCAAGTGCGAGTCCAAACAAACCTATGTAGGTTTGCAACACATTTGCAGTGTTACAGGTTTGTAACTCACATCCTGTTACAAACCTACATAGGTGAACAATATAGTCCTTTGTAAGTTTGTAACAGGATGTGAGTTACAAAACTTTAACACTGCAAATGTGTTACAAACCTACATAGGTTTAAACTCTTTTGCAGACCTTTTACATTCACAAACAGCTTTATTACACTCTACATGAAAGGTAATATCTGAAAAAGCATAATTGGGGCACTTTAACTAAAACTAAAACCATAAAAAAAACATTCATTACTTGAAATAAAACATTTACTAAACATTTACTAAAATATTAAAAAAATGTAACATTTTGAACATTTCTCATTAAGTAGTAACTAAAACTATATAGACATTTAAAAAAAAAAAACAATAATAAAAATAAAATCTTAAATCTAACTTGACACTGACCTCTGTACGGCATGGAGCCTCGTGTCTTGGTGAACATCTTGACGCTGCGTGTCTTGCGGACTTTGCTGACGTTGTAGCCCACGGTGTTGCAGCGGTTCTTGCGACATTGGAGGCACATGCCGCGGTCGAACATGTCATTGCTCCCGCAGCTGTACGCCCTGCTAGCTTCTTCCTCGTTCAGCAGGGAGTCGATGAACAGGTGGATGGACCTCTCGTGCTCGCATCTGATGGCATTATTCATGGCTAAGGGTATTAATGAAACATAACTGATATGATTTTGAACTTTATAAATATGTTCAATATGTTGGTTATAAGTAAATATCTTGGTTCTTAGCAGAGATGAATGATTCCATTGTCGAAAGTTGCATCAGTTGTAGCAAAGGTTTGTTGTAAGTTGCCAGAACAGATTAGAAAGCCAGATTATGAAAAATGTGATTATGAAACGCTGTCACAACCTCCTGATATATCCTTTCCATCTTTGGGAAAGTTACAAATAGCAGGCATTTCTAGAAAATGAGTGTTATGGTTCAAAATGCTAAATATTTTATTTGGGAAAAGAATCATAGAATTGCTATGATAAATCAGCATTTATTATTAATTGAAAATGTAATTCTTAATAAATAAAAAAAAAGTCAATTATTTTAAATATTTATAATTTATATTAAATTGTAGTCTTTTACATAATTTGTGTTTGTGTGTTAATATTTTACAAAATAATATTTTATTTTGTGTCAGGATTATAAAAATATTTTAAATAAATTATGCTTTATTATATTAATTGTATTGTTTTTATATATTTTATTGAAATGTATTTATTATAAAAATAAGAAAATGTATTTGTTTTAAATTATATTTGATTATATTATCCTGGTTTTAAGTATTTTTATATAAATTATTATTTTATAATAATTATTAAAAAATTACTAAATATATATAAATAAATATATTTTTATGTGTCAAATTGCTATAATGCTATAATCAACTTTTCAACAATAAACAATTCAAGAACCAGTGGCACCATGTGCATGTATGCTTCTTCCTAAATATTTAGGTAAATGGTAATCACATTTAGATGATCAGGGTCTTTACCAAGTATTCCATAACTGGCAATTTTCTCCAGAGCTCCTCTCAAATTGCAGCCAGGCTGGAAGCTTCCTCCATTGGGGTATATATCTACATGGCCGACCGGCTGCTCGATACCAATACTGAGACCCAGGGAACCTCGGGTGAATGTGTGGAGGGCATCTACAAAATGGGCATCATCTGGGGACAGCCGTCTATGGGCGTGGACCCCTTCAAAGTCCGGCCCAGCAGGGTCTAAACCTGCAAAAACTCCAAATTGTTGTCCCATATACGACGCATTTAAGACTTGTACGATTTATTTCCAAAAGAAAGCCAGTGAACCTACCTGTGATTCTTCCAACTTTGTTCGTTGCATGACTTCCTGCAAAACCCGCTACGTGGGCGCCAAGACTGTAGCCAATGAGGTGCAACGTCTCCAGAGGAACTTTGGCAGTCTCCTTATAAATCAAGCACAATAATACAAATTAGCAATATACAGTAACAACTTGCGCAACATGGGCATGATTATTTGCCTGATTGGATTTGCAAACACAAACCTCCAGCCAGTCTATGAAGAGTCCGATCTCTTGTCCCACCATCTTCGTGTTTTGTGCTGCCACCACATAATGGTTCTGCGCCGTGTCCAACCAGTCCACGACAATGACATTAGCGTTTTTCTCCCTGTCATAAAGGGCAGCAACCAGTTTCTCAACCCAGCTTTCGAATAATCCACTTACCTAAAGGAAAGAGCTAAATTAATACTAACACATGGGACGACTTGAAAAAGAATCAGTTGAATTTATTAAATGTATGTAAAAGTGTTGAGTTACCGTCCACCCGTGAATGACTAGAAAGGTTTTTGAAGTGCTGTTGAAGTCGCAGCTGTTGAGAGTCTCTGGTTTGCCACGTACAATGTAACAGACATCATCATCTGGTTGGGACGGGTTTCTCAGAGAAAACTTGACATTGGCTTTGTTGACATCTGACAGGTCCCTTAGATCCTCCAGGAAATTATCTATGTAAAGCCATTGAAAAAATATATAGTCAAATTAAAAATGTATTTAAAAAAATACATTAAAATAGTGAAATATAAGAGTAATATCAAATAAAAAATAAGTTAGTTAATTTTTATAATGATAAAATATTAAACTATTTAATAATAAAAAAAGTTAAATAAAAAATAAAAACAAAAACAAATTATACTTCGATTATACTAGAGTGCATTAGTAATTGGCAATGTCATTAAAATTGTATTTTACATTTTTTTTAAATGTAAGTAATAAAAAATAAAAATAAACAATATTAAATATGCGCCAGATGTGACATAATTGGCATGCTTTATGAAACAGGTTACAAAAGGACAGTAAATATTTCCATAGTTCAACTCTCATACAAGGTGGGTGGAGCCATAATATCTTTACTATTATCACACCTTTAATCGATGCGACATCAGATTGCAATGTAAATATTACCTACTACAGTGATATGATTATGAACTTGAAACGTACTTTCAAGAAATCCTCTAATTAAAACAGCATAAAACATCAACTAACATCTGGTCGACTCGTCTTCTACATGCTAATTCATGGATTTAAAGCCTCAGACAGACGCCGGATATTAAAGATTTCCCATAAAAACGCAGGATTTTGCGGTAGGAGTTGAAACAAAATGAAAGAATAACGCCTCAGGTAATCCGAATCCCTTTTCTCACGGAGCATCAACAAAAATCTTACCAAAGACTCCGTTGGAGAAGTTTTCTTCCTCCAGAGCAGCGACGAGCAGACCAGTGAAGCTTAATACGAGCCACGAAACGCAATGGAATGAGAAAATGTTCATGTCTTTTCTGCGTAAACTTTGTGCACTTGTGACCTTCACCAATTCCTGTCGCGCGCGCAGGCTGCTATAAAATATACTGAGAAAAGAAAAATGCTCCCAAACTTCTGCTGTTTGAAAACCTGGCTAATGAAATCTGAGCCTCAGACTTCAGTTAAGTTCCTAAATAGCACTACTAAGAGCGCCATTGGTCTCAGCCCACAGGCGGGGTAATACGGTCACACATCTAAAAAAAAAAAAAAGCAACTTTGCCATCACAGAACAAAAAATTCACAATATTTCTATTTTTACTGTATTTTTGATCAAATAAATGCAGCAAAAAAATCTTAGTTATTCCAAAGTTTTTGACCAGTAATGTATCTATAAGTGGGAACGGCCCAGAAACTGCACAGACAGTATGTATATAAGGTTAGGTTGAATAACTATATGGGTCAGACAACTTCAAACTGACCTTTAGTGGCGACAATCTGTTATGTCATGAATATTGACATTGACATAACAGGTTGTGTCAATATTCATGCAAATTATTATGGAGAAGAGTAAATAAAGAACATAAAAAAACTGATACCTTTTACTTAAAATGTTTTCTTTACAATAAAGATTTATAACTCATTATGTGCCAGTACCCTAAATGCTCTTTGCACGCATTGTGTCATAGTCATACCATAACACTTGGACCCTGCCAACACTCTCAATGACAACTGTGCTGTGGTCATTCCTTCCGTTTGTTATAACGTAACAAGGACCATTTTTTGCCGCCTCTATCGTCCAAAATGTTCTTCAAAGACAAAAACATAACTAATGACCTGTCACATGCTATTTAGCAGATGGAAACTGTTCTAGAAATCATCGTCCACAATACAGTATTTTCTCAGAAGAATTCGAGTGTGATAAGCCAAAATCAGATTTAAATCTCCATATCTAACATTTTAATCCCTATATTGATATGTGGCCAGAAGTAGGGTATATATCAAATATTAAACAGTGAAATTTCACAGCAGTCTCCTTGCAGAAGGTTCTGACTAATGAAAGAATCGGAATGTTTTATTTTCATTCCAAGAACATTCCACGAAAAGGGGTGGGTATCTCGAAAAACAAGCTCCTTGTGTTTTGATTCGAGGCTACTACACATGAGTCGCTCTCTCACTAAACAATGTGAGTCATTTGAGTGTTTTACACACACACATGTTGTTATTTGAATGGATGAGGCTCCGTTCATATAAGATGCTAACATAAACAAAACAATGGCAGGTAGTTTTTATTAGATTAGATTAAATTTGTATTATTATATATATTTAAACAACATCTATAGAGATTGAGGCCTTTCCAAAAAAGTTGAACTTTCCCAGATTTCTGTTGATGCTGTTATATATCTAAAACACAGATTTAGTATTACTATTAAAGCATTTCAGCGCAATTTAAACGGATATTTCACCCAAAAATGAAAATTCTGTCATTAAATGCTATTTCATGCATTCTGACTTATTTACACCGTTAAAGAGTTGGATTCTCATGCTAAACAGCGCGTGCACACATCAACCAGAGCGAGAGCAAGAGCGCGTCCATCAACGAGCTTCGTTCAGGTTACGGAAGCCGTCGGCAGCGCTGTCATTTTGTTTTTAGACCACGAAATCAACAATGTCACTAAAGAAGTGTGTTTTTGGTTGTGAGGGAAAGATAATCTTGTTCAGCTTCCCAAATAACCCTGCATTAAGGAAACAGTGGATGCAGATTGTTTTTCCGGAGCAGCAACGGAGTTCTGCAAGTGTGTTTGCTTGTTCCCGGTCATGAGTTGAAACCGCAGGCGGTGAGTGAAACTGCATCAAATGTCTGTTTTGTTGGCAATCGGCGCGCAAGTGCATATAATGTAAACAACACGAACGTATAGTGAATCGAAAGTTATCCAGGGATAATGCCATGATGTATTGTGTGTGTGTGTGTGTTCGTGACTTATTAGCCCCACCCACTGCACACCTTCACAAGCTCGACTGTTCTCGGAAAGAATCGGTACAGTGTATCTGTCTTTTATAAATATGATAAAACTAAAGACTCTTCGGAGATATGAAGGATGCAATACTACTCTATAGGTACTCAAGATTAACACGAGATTGGCAGAAACTGTGTGTGTTATGTACCCTTTAATTACTCACCCTCAAGTCGTTCCAAATCCGTAAGACTTTCGTTTATCTTCGGAACATAAATGAAGATCTTTTTGATGAAATCTGAGAGATTTCTGTCCCTCCATTTTCAAGCCACAGAAAGGTAGTAAAGACATTAAAGTAACCCATGTGACTCCAGTGGTTTATGAAGCGACGCGGGTGCTTTGTTTGCACAAAAAAAAACATAATTTACCACTTTATTTACAAAATATTAATCTCTGACGCGCGTTCACACAACTTCTGCATTTTATAAAACTGAGGTTAAACCACTAGAGTCACATGGATTACTTTTAGTTTACTATAGTAAACTACTTTTCTGGGGCTTGAAAGTGGTAGTTGCGTAGCTGTCAATGGAGGGGCAGAAAGCAGAAAGCTCTCAAATTTCATCAAAAAGATCTTCTTTGTGTTCCGAAGATGAACGAAAGTCTTACAGGTTTGGAACGACACGAAGATGAATAATTAATGACAGAATTTTCATTTTTGGGTGAACTATCCCTTTAATAAAGACATGGCATTTGCACATAAAATCAAGACGGTGACGTTTTAAATTAAAAATATTAAGTGCTCACATAGCATAACATAATGTTTATTAAAATGACATCATACAGTGCACGGCTTATAGATTCATAATTCATAAACAGGCGACCAAATACCGATCAGTTCCAGTAACTTCATTCACTCAATATTTGTAAATATAAAAATAGAGAGCCTACACGACTCAAAAGAAATGAGCACTTCAGTAACATGGAATACATATATTATGTGCTTAATATACAAATATATACATTCAATAAATAGAAAAAGGTACATTTTTGATGTATTTGTGGCTATTATGTGGGGCAGTCAACCCTGTCAGGCCTGAGAAAAAACTGTTACCGTTATTTCTTAGATGAAATGCTTGTTTTACTTCTTGGCCGTGTGAACGAAAGCATCTTACTTTTTTACAAAATCCAGACGAAACAACCTTTGAGGTGCTTTGAAAGGGGTGATGAGAAGCTAAATAAAAGTGGCAGAATTGTTTGTGAATTTTACCAAACAAAACTGAATCAAATGGAGGCAAAGCCTTTAAAGTGACCTGTGCCAGACACAATAACCCAAGAAATGAAAGAAAGGTAGACATTTGAAGAGCTGTTTGTAAGTGTATATATAATGACAATTACAAATATTTACAGTAATCATTTCATCTTCATTCAGTAGAGAGAGCATTTGGTCCCATTCTTTGCTAAAGCATTTCATTGAGACCGACTGAAGGCTGCAACAAAGGCAAATCTGAAAGTTTTGCTTTTGGAACTGAGGCAAAGAGGATTAGCATAGCTAGAAAACCGCTTTGGTACAACCTAATTCACAGTACAATCAAACAAACTAAATAACTGAGATGTTTAGTCTTTAAGTGGAATTTCAAGAGTAATACTGATAAACTAAACGAACAGTAACATGTTTCGAATGGCATCTTTCTCCAGAAAGGAAAGTCTCTTTGGACAACTAGCAAACCCTGTTTACTAAGTACAAGTCCTTTCAGACTAGAACTGATTACTTGTATAAATATATTGCATAGAAACATGATTATCATTTTATGGATATTCATTAAAGATTGTCTCACAAGACCTGCGATGTTTCTTGAGCAGTATCCAAAGTGATGTTTTTGTTTTAAAACTGTACTGCACAGCAGTAACGTTTTCAAGATGCGGTTTCTTGCAGGATGTGTTTCTGGATTTGGGTCGGGTGAAGGCTACTAGTCCAAATATACGGGAGAAGTCAATTTCTACCATTCCAGTTCCAGTTTTCCGGCAGATTCAGTGCCAGATCCCAGCAGAGGTGGATTTCGACGTGCTTCTTTACTCTGTGTCCTGTTTGAACAAACTTCCATGCATTTTCAACTTGTGCAATCTGCGAGAGTAAAGTGCAGAGGGTTTAGTCAAACAAAACTCGACACAACAAATAAAAGAAGAACGTAATATGGTAGATGGAAATTTACCTCTGGTTTTTGCGGCTCGACTGGGCTTCTTTGTCTTTCACGAAGATGGCGGCCTCACCTCCACGTGAAAGGTAGGAAAATTCACCTTCTTTTGCACTGAAGATGACCCTGGATCGAAAAAAAGACATCAATTTTACATTTTAAGGTAATTTGAAGTATTAAAGGTATAAAATAAAAACAATTTAAATAAATGCAATAAAATGTGCATATATATATATGTAATAATACATATATATATAAAAAAAAAAATTCTCTCTGCTTACTTAGACTGTCTCTCTCCTGATTTGATGCGTAATTTGCGAATGTGAAAGATATCAGGGTTCCACCAGGGCCAGCTGATGAGGGAGTCTTTCTCCCAGAGAAGTTTTACCATCAGCAGCTCTCCGATGTCCGTATCTGTGGTCAAAAGGAAGGACACGGTGGTGTTTGTGTCTAAAGCAGGCCTGTGGAACAAAAAAAATATGTATCATCTTTGTCAAAACTGTACAGATATCTCAGCAATCTAAGGTAAAACACACTCTAAAATACTTGCATGATCTTTTTTACTTAACCCTCTGGTGTTCTTCGGTCAGTTTTGGCCGAAAAAATGTACGGTTTGTTTTTTTTTAAAGATTTTTTTACTTCATCGGAATGGTACGAAACTTGGTAAAGGTTTTGGCACTTGCTATGTGAACACACAAAAAAATCATGGACATGATTCGAAAAGGTTAAATGGAAAAAAACTGTCACACTTGTACTCCTCGCGGTCAAACATGACTGCATTAGAAATTAATGGGAGACGAATTTAATCTAGTGGAAACTTGCGCCCAAACAAATTCTTACTGAAAGCTCATTTTTTAAGATATCAAGCTCAAATTTGGAACACAACTTGTTTAGATATATGGCTTTGAATTTTTTTTTTTTTCAGTTTTAGAGTAAAACGTGTTTTTGAAAATATAAATTTCATATAAAAATTGAAAAAAGTATTTTTGTGCATTTTCATAACAATAAACATACAACTCTGTAACCTTTTTAAAGTTCACTTTTTAAAACTTTTTTCACTTCAGCAATAATCTGCCAAGTGTCTTCTTTGAAAAGAGTCAATCAATTAACTTAAGTCTGTGCTCTAAAGCATTCAAGATTTATGACAGTTTAAGTTGGAAATTTCATTTTCAGGTCTATGCACAAAAAGTTAATAAATGGATTATAACTACAGCATAGATATAATTTAGTACCATACAATAAATACAAAAAATACAAAATATTAATTAAAAAACATTATTGAACTAAAATATAGTCCATTAATTTCAATGAAATAAAAGGGAAGTGCACCAGAGGGTTAAGGTCATAATCACTGAAACCAAGGAATCTCTCGATCTTAGTGAACATCTTAACATTGCATTTTTAGGCTTTTGGTAGTTAATTCAGAACCTGTCCAGATCAGGTAAGTTAATGCTATTAACTTACATAATATAAGGGATATTCTCCTTCTCGCCGTGGATTCCGTACAATGAGATCTTCATGGGCTGGTCGTTGTAGCTTATTTTCTTATTGCTGAAGAAGTGGACCTTCACTTGATAATGGAAAACTGTGGGAAGATGGTTATATTAAGAAAGGATATATATATATATATATATATATATAATAAAAACCTTAAACTTTGGTGCTCCTCACCTTTATATGGCATCATGTCTCTGGTCTTCATGTACATCTTGCTGCTCCTGCGTGTGCGAATTTTGTTGACGCCGTAGCCCACCTTGTTGCAGCGATTCTTGCGGCAGCTGAGGCACATGCCTTTGTTGAAGCTGTCTTTGGAGCTGCAGCGGTAAGCCAAGCTTTGTTGCTCCTGGTTCACCAGTGAGTCGATGAACAGATGGATGGAGCGCTCGTGGGAGCATTTCACGATCTGATCCATGTCTGCGAGAACAGAGAGAAAAAAATGTAAGCTTTGTGATTTTGAAATCTAAGAACGTCTGAGGAGGACAATGGAGGACATACGTACTTCTTAAGCCAGTTGTGGCCACCATCAACATAGTGTTCTGGAGGTCACAGCCAGGTTGGAAGGTTCCACCATTGGGGTAGATGTCTATGTGGCCCACCGGCCTCTGAATCCCAATACTGCGATCCGGAGAACCACGAGTGTTGGTGTGAAGAACGTCCACGAAAAGGGCATCATCTGGGGAAAGTGTGCTTTGGGCATCTGCGTACTCAAAGCTAGGGCCAGCAGGATCCATGCCTGAAAATCCAAGAAGATTGATCCATTTTAATGCATTTTTATGGGTTAGAATGGTAAAATAGAAAGTCCCCAATATACTTCAAGCAAAATCGAAGAACAAACTGGTGTGACGTCGTTTAGAACAAAATCAGGGCAAAATTAAGTTTGTTACGGGAGTTTGAAACATATTACCAAAGCAAACTTTCCAGGAAGAGTTTACTCCGGCTGGTAAACACCTCTGAACTACCACTGGTCCGTTACAATTATGAAATAGGTAGGTGTGGTTCTGAGGCTCCACCTTCTTTGACGTGGAAATCTTCTTTAGTTAATTTCGTTTCATCCGTCGAAGTCAGATGCAAGTACAACACACTAGAGAGCTGCTTTATAGCAGAAATTGAAGTTGTAATTCTAATTGAAAGTGACACTGACACAAATTCTTCATGTTTAATACTGTAAACTGCTTGATTTTAAGCAATCTGCTGTATAAAGTGCTATATAAGTAAATGTGACGTGACTTGATTGGAGAGCCAAATTGCAGAGCTGGTGCAAACATATCTACGTCGCTATGACCTGTAATTTTTCATCTAAATAATATTCATCTAAACGGGATGTACGCTAACACGTGTTTTGAACTTCTTCCTACCCTTAAGCAAAGCGCGAAAAAGAACTTCGCCGTGAGTATATTGGGGCCTTAAGAAACAAAATCAAGTTACCTGTGATTCTGTTAACTTTATGTCTGGTGAGAAGGCCAGCGATTCCTGCTACATGAGCGCCAAGACTATAGCCCAACAGATGCAGTTTCTCCCAAGGATAGTCAATCTCAGCCTGGATGAAGAAACGAGACACGCAAGATAAAGTTTACTGCAGAAAACAATCTCTATATCTTCATCAAATGCTCTTTCTTGTCACCTTGACATAGCACAAAACGTCTCGGAGTGTTTGACATACCTGTAACCAATTGACAAACTTGGCCACATCCTTGCCCACTAGTTTGGTGTAGGCGGCTGACGTTGGGTAATGTTGTTGCGCTCGGGACAACCAGTCCACCACAATAACATTGGCTGTTGGCTCTCGATCATACAGGGCTGTTACCAGTTTGGGAACCCAGCTCTCAAACATACCGGTGACCTGAGGCGAAATCATTCGCGTCATGCTTCGCACATTCATTTAATGTCTTCAACAAGTGTAGTAGAAGCACTTACCGTCCATCCATGAATGACTATGAAAGTCTTGGTGTCTGGTTTGAAGTTACACTCTTTGATTGTTTCGGATTGACCTGGAACTATGTAGCACAGATCTTCTTCGGGTTCCTCACTAGTCCTAAAGGAAAACTTGGACTCGATGTCGGTGAAGTCCATCATCCATTCTGTGGCATTTTCCATGAAGTTACCTGTCCAAAACCAGATCAACAATAAATTTTCCAGACAACAATATACAACACTGCTTATATTAAATGCCTTTACTTGTAATCTTCTTATAATTCTCCAAATTAATGTTTAAAAGAAGCTTATCTCGCATGTGCTTATACTTTTCCCTTATTTTGTATATGAGGAATTATTTCCAAATGGCAAGCTTGGATCCTTTCCCAGTGTTTGACTGACTTTACATAAAAAAATGTTTTGCTATAATGTCCTTCAGTATGTCTCCATAACTGACTGTTCTAGCATATAAAATACATGTAAGCAAACAAACATTTTACCATCCTGTAACAGATAATTATGAGTTTTCCCCAAAAGCCTAATTTTTTAAAAAGATAATTTGGAAGGTAAACATTGATGAAATCAGACAAATCACTATTAAAACAAAACAGACCAACCATTTAAAAAGACATTTAGGGAATTTATATGACATTTACAAGTGTTATATTAACAATAAATGGTAGTTAAAAATACAAAAGTTTAATAAAAACAAGAAAAATGGTGTTTTATAGAATCTTATAAAAACATCTCACAAAACATGGTCTATATATATATATATATATATATATATATATATATATATATACACGATATAAAAAAATGTTTTGTAGAATCTTAATATTTTGCACATTATCCAATATTTTCTTCTGAGGCATAATATTGGCTATAAAGATAATATGTACAATAAAATATAAAGGTATACATTGATATAAAGAATCTATAATGATACAAAACAAAAATACAATAAAACGCAAAAAGATCAACTCATGCAGAAAAAATAAACACATGCCTCGTGACTCATGCGGTTATTGGTCCAATAAAATCGCTTTCCGTTATTCGTGTATATTGATATTTATTATGCGACTGCTTCATCAAAAGTCCGTCGGCGGAAAGGTGAACTTTTAACACTTTTTCAACTTTATAAACACAAGTTTCATTCTATGTTTTATAAAACAAAAAAACGTTATACTTACTAAAATCGGTAAATTCACTCGTTGGCTCAATTGTGGTTTCAAAACCAGAGGAAAAGCAGACGAAATGCATCCAAAATATAAAACAAGCGCTGCTTACTCTCCCCATATTAATATAGCTATTAATGATCACGGATGCAGCAACTTATTAAATTGAATTAAAAGCCGTTGAGGTCCGGGTATTTATAGTGTTACAGTAGATTAATATTCCAGTTGAGGGGTAGCCAGCTGCTTTAGATGTCTTATGTCTAGAGTTTCTCTCAAGAGTTTAAATCAGTACCGCTACAAGCGTGTCTTTATCCTGCAGTGCGGAACCTTATGCAAATCAGCGAAATTCTATTGGTCGAGAGAGGCGGGGTAAGACCTGATGTGACCAATAAAAGGCCAGGAACCCCCACACTGACTTATCACTTACAATTACAAATCGTGTGAGGCCCCTGAGAGTCTACAAGTTGCTCAGTGCTTTGCAACAAATTAAAATGTTACTTTAAATCTAAACATTGAACACTATGTTATTTGCCAACTTGAAAACCAACAACATCCTGTGTGCCAATCACAGTTTGCTCTTGGCGGGTCACAAATATCAGTGTGATTTCCATTCCGGGAGGCGGTCAATGGGTGTTGTTGGCCACCTTGCATCTCATTGGCCAGACAGCGGTGAGCAGACAGACGGCCAAGTCTTTTTAAAGTTTTAACAAAGAAAGATCACTAGTTTTGAGAAGAAATATATAGGTCTTCACCTACACCTCAGTACTAACTACAAGCAATTCTGTAACGTCTTATTGCGGCACTTTATCTGGATGAAAGTGCTAAACAAATACATGCAAGTATTTGGGATAAATGCTAAAAATAAATGCAAGAAAAACACAAGCACGTGCCCTTTCATAAACACACTCCTATGTGCGCTAAACATTTATACTCTTCGATTACACGTGTATAATATTTACACAAATTTACACAAGAAAATGGGTGATTGCTCTGGCACTACGGTTTACGCAAGCTAAAGTGATCCTAAAAAAAAATGTATATGATCAATAAGTTATGACAACATATTTTTACATTGCTTTAACTCATCAAAATAAGTTAAGTTATACAAGAATAAACTCATTTTTTTTAAGTCAGTTTAATGTATTTAAGTTTGTTGAATTTAAGTTGAAATGACTTAAATATCCAAGTTGATTGTACTTAAAAAAATGAAGGTTCTTTATTGGCATCAGTGGTTCCATGAAGAACCTTTATCATCATGGAGCCACAAAAGGTTCTTTATAGTGGAGAAAGGTTCTTTGGGGAACCTTCTTCAATATTGCTTTTAAAAATAAGGGTTCCAAAAGGGTGTTTTTGCAGCGATGCCATTGAAGAACCATTTCTGGTTCCCCAAAGAACCTTTAAGTGAACAGTTCTTAAAAGAGGTGAAGAACATTTTTCCACTATAAAGAACCTCTTGTGGTTCCATGATGATAAAGGATCTTCATGGAACCATTAATGCCGATAAAGAACCTTTTGTGAATTGGAAAGGTTCCATTGATGATAAAGGAACCATCAATGCCAAAGAACCTTTTTGGCATTGCTTTTTGGCATTGCTGTGAAAACCCCTTTTCAGAACCTTTATTATTCAACTTTCTCAGGAACGTGAGACAATTATTTTATTCCTAATACAAAGAAGTTAATTTTAAAATGTGGCTTGCTAAAATATTAAGGTGTTTAGTTTCTGGAAAACCATTGCATTGACAGATTCATATATCGTTCTGTTAAAAATAGTGTTTTGTCTTGAATGAAGAACGCTTAGGTGATCCTAAATAACCCAACCCAGAAATTCCAAAGCAGACAACACCTAACAACCACTTATGGTTATGGTTTAGTCACATAGTAATCAACATTAAAATTTGGTAGTTTGCTGTGCTCTGGGAATGACATAGTTTCCTTTTAAAACTTAGTTACCATTTGAATACATTTCCAATGCCAGCCTCCATAAATGTGTATTTAATTTCTGAAGCATTGAGAGTATATGCACTTTCATGGTTCATTTAAAAACAATTGCTATTTAAAGAGACACATTTTTGTTGCATGTATGAAGTGCAATGCAAATAGGCAGGCTTTGAAACTTTGAAAACACATTTGTCTTACACAGTTTGAGGAAATATGTTAACAGTGATTCCAAATGTTTGCAAGAGCACTAAATAAAACCCATCTGCTCAAGGCTGTGACTCAAACTTCCAAGGCTTTCATCTCTTTAGTCTTATCCTTCATTCCCATCTCAAGTTTAGCAAAGGTTTTTGATTACAGAAATGAGGCCAGTGCATAAGTCTCTTGATAGCCCAATCTACTGCGCTCCATGTTGAAACATTATTGCAGAGTCAGATCCCGGTGGGCATGAATGCCCCTTTCAGCTGTGAATGTTGTAACTCTGTCTGCCTACACCCTCAAAAGGGGGAGTTGGAAAGATTTAGGTTTGGTTTCTTTGTTAAACCTATAAAACGTATATTATTATATATAATATATATTTTATATATATTATTTGAATGTATATATATATATATATGACTATCAAATTATTATTATTATTCTAATAATTTTAAAAAATCTTAATAAATTTTACATAATTTAAATAAATAATATTTAAACATTTATAGTACTTAAATAATGAAATTAATAAATATTTTATGAAATATATTTTTGATGAAATATTTTTTTGAATGCTTAATGCTTGTTAAACCTATAAAACGTTTAATATATTATTATATATATTCTTTGATTATTTAATATTATTTAATATATAATATATATCATTTGAATTATATATATATAATATATATATTATTTAGTATATATATATAATATATTAATATTCTATTCTATCAATAGTATATAATATAATATATATATAATATAATATATTATTACTATCAATTATTATTTAGTATATGTATAATATATTAATATATATATATATATATAATCAAATTATTCAAATAATTAAAAAAATCGTAATAAATGTTTTACATAATTTAAATAAATAATATTTAAACATATTTATAAACCTGTATTTAAATAATTAAATTAATAAATCTTTTATTAAATATATATTTTTTGAATGTGTAATGCATTTGGTTATTTTTTAAGGGAAGCAAACAATGTATTTAGTCATTTTTATTCGCCCACAGATTAGTATTTAACCCACTTTATTAAGAGGATGTGAGGAGTCTATAAAAATAATCAGAAGTCTCACTTCTCAAAATCTGTGCGTTTTGTAAGAGGTTACTTATTATATTCATCGTTTTTTTTAATAGAATGTTTAGTTTGGTCAGCATTCACGTCACTCGTTGGAAGTCATGTTGAAATTATGGCCAACGAAATACCTAAATGTCAAATTATGACAAATAGCATATGTGTGAAGCAGCTGTTATGGAACAAATGAAAATGTAATATGCTCCTTATGAAGGGAATTTAGTGCTGATATTTTTACAGGCCATTTTTCAAACATCAATTGTTCAGTAGCTATACAGAAATCACGGTAACAGGTTTGACATTAAAGATCGCCCTTATAAAATCATAAGAAAATAATAAAAAGGAGAGTATTTAGTATTATGATGATGGATTGATGGATAACCGGGGACAACTTTTAAGACTTTTGAGTAAATTGTAGCCTACATGTCGCCTAAGATAGAAAATAAATGTTAAATGCATGAACAAACAATTAAATACACATATAGGCCTAGCCTATATACAATCGAGCTTTCGACTCCATAAAGTTTTTCCTAATGTCCTAATGTAGGTGTGTTTAGACTTATTCGGGATGGAATTATACTTTTTTTACAGACCAAATATAGGCTATAAGCCTTCAGACAAAATCGAGTCACGTGGTATTGATGGCTTTCTCGCAGCGTGAGATAAACCTCGTTGTTTTGATTGCGGGACTGCGAAACCGCGAATGCAGTGGATTAGCAGCATTACATTCAATTTGTCGCTCTTTTAGGTCCGTTAAAGGGAAACACGTTCAAAATGTAGGGGTTCATGGTGAGCAACAGCTGGCCGGCTCGCTGCTCTCAGAGAACTGTGGGAGAAATCCAAGTGTTTAATCTTTCCTAGACAACTGGCCCCTGATGAAGAACGCCCATGATTCCCTTTGCACACCATTATTTTGGGGATTGCGGAATAATCAGACGAAAAAGACACCTAAAAAGACTTTAATCCCGGTTGTGAAATGAATCAATTCTATGACTTTTAAAAGTGATTAATTTGAACGACAGCACATGAGGTCACGCGGCGTTGTATGCCGCATAGCGCTACTTCATGGAACAACACGGCTGTCAGTAGGGGTCTCTGATTTATGTTTTTTTGTCTTGCTCTTACCGTACATTCCCACCAGAGCATAGAGACCTCTGTTCCATATGTCACATCTGTTATGCCACATATGTTGTGTACGCAAAGAAAAGCTTCACATGTTTTGCCAACTCTCGGTGCTTATAGCCTATGTCGAACATTTCTCTGTATAATTTGAGACAAAAAATCCCCATGTAATTGCAACATAAATGCAACTTTTGTAAACTAGCCCACTAATGTAAAACAAAAAAAAAATCTCTGTAAAATGCTGCTTGGGGCGTTTTGGTCCCGTTTGAAAAACTGTTTCTCGCGCGATCAATTTTTATGAATGCTAATGAGCCTATTGTTGCCATTTGGTACTGATGAATAAATATTTTTAAACTCAAAAGATGAAGGATGACAGGATTAATGCTGCCTGTGCTATCGGAATTATCGTAAATACTAATTTCCAAGTTAAAAATAGGACATGAAAGCCCTCTCAAATCAAAATTTTAATGCAATGAGCTCGAAGACTTAAGAAGTGGGAAGTACGACATTTCCAATAGCACGTGAAGTCAGCATCCCTGTCTCCAAATGGAGAAAAACGTACAATATAGTTGGAACGCTATTCGAAGTCTTTTAAAGGCACAATATGTAAGATTTTTGGATTAAAATATCCAAAAAACACTAGAACAGTGTTATATGTTTTGTTGACTTGTGTATGTAAATTATCCCAAATGTTTCCAAGAATGTTTATATCCAGAGAAATAAGCAAATTTAACCAGGACACGGACTCATGCAAATGAAAAATCATGCAATGAAATTGATCCCCTTCACCCGACCCGACCGATTATGGGTAGCATTACCTTGTAACCTAGCGTGCAGATTGAAAGTAGCCCCAAAAGTGATAGGGAGCCCTGTTTTATTGCTAATGCTCTGTTCATACTTGTGTTCAAGCTAATTACAATTTATTTTGTTAGCTTGTAGTATAGCTACAGTAATGTTACAGTTTCAGAGCAGCCATGACACTGACTGGCAATAGAGAGCTTCTGAAGATACCTTCCCCTGTGATATTATCTGTCTTCACATGTCTGTTTGGGTGTGTGTGCGCATCTTGTGAGTAATCGTGCGACATTTGACGTGTTTGATGCAGCAGCTTTCATGGGCCGTGCCACAGAACTCAAATGCACTTGGCGCAACCAGGAGGATTTTTGCTCAGCGGGGGCCTCACCAAAGACTACTGCAAATAACGTTTCACAAGTACTCACTCCCAGGAGCATCACAGTGAAGACGGCGGCTCAACCTCTCCCTCCTCGTCTTTCACAACTGATTAGAACGTGCCAAGTTCAATTCCAGATTATTTGTGTTGTTTCTGGTATGCTGCCCATTTTAAAATCGCCCTTTTTCTCTGTCTGTTGGAAGCGGATACTTGTTCTGTATTATTTGCATCTATGCTCCCTTCCAAGAATTTCACAAGAAACACAATAAGGATGTTTTCACAGCATGGGATAGCTGCGTCCTAGAATACTCTCTGATGTTGCACAATTTGGATGCCTGCCACTGCAAAATACATCAAACTGTGTGAAGCATCAGCTAATGTATGGTTTAAGGCCAGCAGCGAGAACATCATTTGATGTTTTTTTCTGTTTGAATGTGTGCAGGGTGCAGGTGCAGTGGATTGTTTTCAGAGCAACCGGAAGAATGTTTTTCATGCAAGCCGCTCAGTTGGAAATAGGATGGATTAACTTTTGGAATTAGGTTGATGGATTCGGAAGAGATTTATGTTGGCAAGTCCACATTGGAGTTCCCTTACTTATTTGATTAATAAGTTGTTTGGTTATTAGTGTTCTTATTTATAAAGTGCGTGAAACAGCTGCACCAAATGATAAGTAATGATGCCTCTATCTGTCTGCCATTGGTTGACCAAACAGGTAGCCGGACCCTCAAGCTCTCTTTTGTGGAATTAACCAACAAAAGTTATTATTTTTAATATTTTAATATTACATACTTAATTACCGCCATGAATCCCCCAATGAATCAATGTGTAAAATCTGAGAGATCACCTATTGCAAAAAGGGCCATAGCAGCAAGATTTTACTTAAACTTGGAGCCATTGCTCCCTCTGCTGGTCATTATGAAAATTAACGTAAGAGAACACATTATAAACATGGCCTCATGAATATGTCGGTTGCATATTTTTCTTGCCACAATGTAAATATTATCATATTCATTTATTATTTAAAACTAATTATTACTTATTGTTATATTGTTCGCTGCTTGTTGTTGCTGTATTTTTGTATTATTTCAGTTATGTTCCAGTACTTTTGATATTTTTGATATAGTGTTCTAATGTCTCAATTTTTTTCTTTTTAAATGCATTACATCATGTTGCCTCTGGGTTTGGAAAATGTGAATCTGAGGCGTTAAAGGGATAGTTCACCCAAAAAAGAAAATGTCATCATTTACTCGCCCTCGAGTTGTTCCAAATCTGCATGAATTTCTTTCTTCTGCTGAACACAAAATAATATATTTTGAAGAATGTTGGTAACCAAACAGTTGATGGGCTCTAATGACTTCCATAGTATTTTTTTCTCCATACTATGGAATTCAATGTCTTAAATATTTGTGTTCAGCAGAAGAAAGAAACTCATAAAGGTTTGGAACAATTTGAGGGTGAGTAAATGGTGACAGAATTTTCATTTTTGGGTGAACTATCTCTTTAAGCAGCTGATGTAAAACTACCCACCGATTAGCATCTCTTTCAACTCAGTGTCTGCAATGATCGCTAATAACCACAAGGGGGCAGATTAGTTTTGCTAGCGCTACAGTTCGATGGAATCAGTCGTCAATGTTTGCATAGGCCTGTTAATGACAACTTTTAATACAGACTTCTGCACAAACAGTGTTTCAAATAAGCTAAAGTGTTTTATTGATGTGAACTAGCAAGTTTGAGACTGAACCTTAATGTAATGTTAAAATAGTTATAAAACATTATAATTAACAATACTTAACCTAGGTAGTAGGTAGATTTGTAAAGTAAACTGGTACCAAGTAATGGGATTACTCAACCAAATATAGCGTTGTAACTGGGTCTTTGTTTTAAAGATAGCTATTTTCCTGCTGCTAATCCTGTCAACACGTTTAAATACCAGGAAGGCAGAACTATTTACTAGGTGATTTTTTTGTTTGTTTGTTTACCTGTCTCTTTGTCTTTGCTACTGTTAAAATCAGGCTTGTGGCTGTGCTTTAGTTTCTTTAAATCGAGTAATATCTGCCAAAACAGGCAGCCAGCGGTTTGGGGAATTTTTACCATAAAAGGTCATGCTGAGCTGAGCTACGGTTTCCTGTGGGAGTGGCCTGTGAAATTCTGCCTGTTTCTCTCTCACTCACAACTACTCCCTCAGTCATCTCCTTATCTCCAGCTGAATGCCTGCACTTCCCCACATAACAGATCATTCTGCACTTAAAAGTATGCACTCAACAAATACATCGACAGTTCAGAGGGGTGTTAAAATAAATGTCTCTCTGTGTCTGTCTGTCTGTCTGTGTGTGTGTGTGTGTGTGTGTGTGTGTGTGTGTGTGTGTGTGTGTTTGGGGTTGAGAGTGTTTAGCATATGTGCATGTTAGTTTTGGAGAAGCTACTTTACAACTGCGGCTTGATAAACTGCTTGTAAACTGAAGAAGTTAAACTATAGTTAAGCTACTCTTTTAAGGAAGTACTTGGCTAACAAAATTAGAAGGGAAAAAAAAATAGAAAATAAAACTAAAGCTACTTAAAGGGATAGTTCACCCAAATGAAAATTATCCCATGATTTTCTCGCCATCCTAGGTGTATATGACATTCTTCTTTCAGATGAATACAATCGCTATATTAAAAAATGTCCTGGCTAATCCAAGCATTATAATGGCAGTGAATGGGAGCCCAAAATTTTAAGCCCAAAAAAGTGCATCTATCCATTATAAAAGTAATCCACACGGCTCCAGGGGGTTAATAAAGGCTTTCTGAAGTGAATCGCTGGGTTTGTGTAAGAAAAATATCCATATTTAAAACTTTATAAAGTAAAATATCTAGCTTCCGCCAGACCGCCTTCCGTATTCAACCTACGAAGAAAGTGTAACGCCTCTCGCAGTTCAAAACGCTTACGCTACGCCTGACGTCATACGTCGCGCGAGTTACATTTTTTTCATAAGTTGAATATGGAAGGCGGTTTGGTGGAAGCTAGATAATTTTCTTTGTAAAGTTTTAAATATGGATAACGAAAACTTTTGAAAACGGGTTTCAAACGATACCGTTATCGTCTCTGTGTAAACTACAAATACGCAAATTTGTGAAAATGGTGACGGTATGCACATGCATATTACATGTTTTGTCTATAGGCATGTGCGTTTGGTGAGTGTTCTGTAAAAGAATGTGTATGTGCGCAGGTGTGTAGTCTTTCTTTACAGCGTGACATCGCCAACTACTGGCCTGGCAATACAGTCGTTTTCGTGGATCTGTGTGAACGGGGATCGTTTTGATAACGCTGCCATCTGTACAAATAAAAAACGTTTCCGTTTTTAGTACATCATTGTCGTACAAAAGTTCCCTTGGTTTAAAGGTATGTTAATATCTATCGATAGCATTTGTGGCATGTTAATTACCACAGAAAAATACTAGTAATGGTAGTAAATGGGCAACACAGATTAAGATACATTAAGATACATACATTTTATAGCTTTACAGCTCATTTTCTTAGGAAAAATGGATGTCAATGATTTCTTTTGACTGAGGAACTAGATTTTATTATTATTGCCAAATAGATCTTAATTTGTATTGAACCTAGAACATTGCTCTAAGCAATTTAAAGGGATAGTTCACACAAAATGAAAATTCTGTCATCATTTACTCACCCCTCAAGTTGTTCCAAACCTGTATAAATTTCTTTGTTCTGCTGTACACAAAGAAAGATATTTGGAAGAATGTTTGTAACCAAGTCCCCACTGACTACCATAGTAGGAAAAAAAATACTATGGTAGTCAATGGGGGCCAAGATCTGCTTGGTTACAAACATTCTTCCAAATATCTTTTGAACAAAGACATTTTTATAGGTTTGGAACAACTTGAGAGTTTGAGAGTTGAATTTTTGGGTGAACTATCCCTTTAAGCACTTTTTAGCATGGATTAAATGCAATTAAATGAATTCCTATAACATGTTTTTGTCCATTGGCCGAATTTACAAAGTACACTTTGTGTTGTACTTGTCCGTTAAACTACTTCCACGATGGGGCATTGCCCAATTACATGACACACATTCATACTTCCCTTCATCCATAAAGCTCAGCGGGGCAGGCATGAGTAAGTATTGAACAAATGCCAAAGCACATTACGCCTTTTCCTTACAACAGTGCCTAAGGGAGGCCAACAAAGACAGGGCACAGTGGAGTTGGTATGCAGGTGCCAAACATCTGTCTATGGCTATGACATCAAATGTAAAGATGACATGCAGCAGACGTCAGAGAGCTGTTTGTCTGGAGCACAGGTGTTTTTGGACACTCTTCTCAGAATGTTCATCCAGGTGTTATGGAGCGTGAATCATCCGTTTGACAGTTAAGTATGTCTGAGGTGCATGTCAAACATGTCTCACAGTTTTACCACCTTGATGCTAAAGTTGTGGTTTTTGGCATGGCAAGTGTTCGTTTACTTAAAATGTGTAAAATGAGAGCTTAGGACAGAAATAAATCCAAAGACTCTATTTAGAAGAAACTAAACAAAACGTTTTTGTTATAATTCACAAAATGTCTAATGGAAGGGCTAGTGTCCAGGGCTAGTGTTAAGAAAGCCAGTTGGAAAAGAGTGTTACATTCTGCACTTCTGCTCTATTTTTCAGTGCCAAAACACTCAGATTCAACGGTTCCGCCATTTAGCACTTTGGGTCTCAACAACTCTAAATCAAGTTTGTGCAATTGCTTTACGTCAGACTTGATTGAACAATGCAGTAAAAGGAATAGAAAGCAACTTTGTTTGCTTTATAATGTAGGTATGATTAACACTTGTATTTTTCTTCTTTGTATTTAAAGATTTACTCTTATTTAGCTAGATTTATTTGTTTGTTTGTTTGTTTTATATTTTCCATGGTTGCCAGAGTGTTGCTATGGGGTTGCAAATGTGTTCTAAGTGGGTTTTTGCCAAGTCAAAACAGTCCACCTTCAAGTTTCTGTAATATTCTTGTCATTGAATAGTCCCTCCTTTAATGTAAGCCTATGAGATTTCTTGGCCTTTTTATTGTCTGGCAGATTAAAAGTACAAATGAAAAGGGATAATGTATAATCCGTGTTCAGCTGTGTTGGGGAAAGTTACTTTGAAAAGTAATGCATTACAATATTGCGTTACTCCCTTAAAAAGTATTGCATTACTTAGTTACTTTTTTAAGAAAAGTAATGTGTTACGTTACTTTTGCGTTACTTTTTCTCACCTGGGCTGGGCTTGTATTTTTTAAATAACAAAAAAATTCTATTTTTTGAGAAAATGTAAAGGCCTTTTCACACCAACATTAAAATAATAAGACTGAAGGAAATGCAAATTCTTACTAGTAAGTCATTTTTGCTTATGGTTTAACTAAATAATCGAAGATCAGCAGCAAGTACATTTTTAATTATATGTACATATTTAATTATTGGAGGTTTGCGTAGTATTCTGATTTCACATTTCACTGATTTTATTCATTTTGAGGAATACTTAATCTTTTTTTGTGCAAGTGAGATGAGTAAATGCCTGCTCACATTTAGTCTAGAACTACAATACCCATCATGTTAACACACAACGCCTCTGCACGTACGATTTCTCTCAACATGAGGACAGGAAAGGTGCCAGTCACTAAATGGGAAAACAAAGCAACTTGCGTTACCTATTTGAAAAAGTAACTCAGAATTTAGAAGTAATGCGTTACTTTACTAGTTACATGAAAAAAGTAATCTGATTACGTAACTCAAGTTACTTGTAATGCGTTACCCCCAAAACTGGTGGTCAGTATCGCAAAATAAACACCAACGCGGAGCATTACATCATCTTGCTTATTATATGCCTACTCATCAAAAAAAAAAAAAAAAAAAATTTGAGTTTGAAATTATTTTATAAATGTACCTGTTTATGATTTGAAAGCTTTCACTAAGAAAAAAGTACATAATGTACAAAACAATCTGCCTAGCAACAAGATGAACACTGCAATAATTTAACAGTTTTAAAACTGTATTAGCAAGATTAATAAATAAATGGCGTAAAAGTATTGCTCATTGTTAGGTATGATTGTTACTGATTTCTTTTCTGACTACAGCTGATAACTGAAATGCAATATGGAACCAGTTGCATTTGTTTGAAATGAGAGTATCACTGGTTTTTGTTCTGGTTGGATGGTTTTAATAAGTGTTGCCATGGACGACTGTGAATATTAAGGATATCTGACCTCTAAATAAGAATCGAGTATTCCAGAGAGCCGCGTAATAAGAAAAATAATAGCTCCTCTCCTCAACAAACTGCACAATTTGAGGTATTATTCACGTCTGCTTAGTGTTAGGGGTTTTGAAATGTGCATTACCATAAATATTAGCAATAATAAAATGGATACTTGCCTTGGACAAGGCAATTTAACAAGGACTTGAGAAGAAAGTTCTTCCCAGGGAACGTTCTGAGAACTTCAGAATTTTAGCCAACATTCTGGCAAGGTTCTCTCAAAAGTTATGAACAAACGTTCTTCGTAACATTACGTTTTGGATGTTCAGAGAACATTCAGAAATATGTTTTCAGAACTTAATGGAAATGTTAGCAAAACATATTTTGTTAGCTCAGTTTAACCCTAATGGGGTTAAATCTGGCCTACAGTATGTGCTCACCTCTCCATCCCTTCGTCTTTTTTTAAAAAACAATATGCACCACTCCAAATAAGGAGAAGTACTTCTGACTGTTTGGTCCAGGCCATTCCTTCTCACAAGTGGTTAGATAGGGAGACGGGTGGGGGGAGTGGGGTGGGGGTTTAGACTTCGGTTAGGTTATGTAGAACAATCCAGCATTGCTGGCAGCTCTTGGTTGCAGGCAGAATCAGCTGCATTCTTTTCTTCTCCTAAATCTCCTTGCATCCATTAGTCTGACCACACTTTCGGCTGAAGGACCAAGAACTGCACTTCGTTCGTAGCTCCCTTGAATTTCATATTCGACCCAGACACTAGATCAACCTGCAACCATGGAGGCCATCAAGAAGAAGATGCAGATGCTCAAACTGGACAAGGAGAACGCCATCGACCGGGCAGAGCATGCCGAGACGGAACAGAAAGCTGCAGAGGACAAATGCAAGCAGGTAAGAATCCACAAATTCAGGTAGGAATGAAATGAAAATGAAAAGGTCCTAACAAAAGTGTTGGCAAAAGTATCTGTCAAGGCTCGACTCGACGATTGTAATTAAGGAGAAGTTTGCCAAGACCTCATACTTGAAAACCAAGTATGCATTTGAGCTGCAATTCTGGGTCTTTCACAGCACTGGCAACTTATTTTGCACAGTTGTGTAGGAATCCTATAAAATATCAGTACTAATCTGACCTACACTGTAAAAAAAAAAAAAAAAAAAAGTTGCTGCCTTAAATATTTAAGTACAATCAACTTGGATGTTTAAGTCATTTCAACTTAAATTACATTAAACTGACTTAAAAATGAGTTTTATCTTGTATAACTTATACAAGTTGAAAATTGCTTATTTTGATGAGTTAAAGCAATGTAAAAACATATGTTGGCATAACTTATTGATCATATAATTTTTCACAGTGTAACAATGAACAATAATTTTTACGCCATTTATTAAGCTTGCATTTACTAATACTTTTTTTACATTAAATGTTGGCATTTTACCATCAGTTTAAGTAACAATGTACATTATTTTATTATTCATTATTAACATTAATCATAAATAATAAACTGTAAAAGATTGTGAATTTGGGTCATTTTTCTAATATTATATAAAAATATTTGTTTTATTGAGCAATAGGTTTGTGTGCTTAAGTACACACTTGGAAAACATATTGCTCTTTGCAAATAGACAGATACCTTAGTAAATGAATATTGGCTATAAGTCAATCCATCAGAATGTCTTCCACCATTCAGAACACCTAAGGTTATAAATGGACAAGAGAGGTCAGGCTGTCTGGAATCCCAGTAGATTAACAGATCCTCTCTTCAACACAAGAACCCAGTCAAACTGATAGCCATAGATAGAAAAGTGTTTGTGAGTGTTTATCTCACTTACTGCCATATGACAGCTTACCTCAGGCTAAAATTAGTTATCTGCTGTCCACTAGGTAAGGCCTATGATATAACGTGGATGACCAAAACCATTTTTGATATCTATTAATTTCTTAAAATTTACACATTATTTTGTGATAAAATGGTTGATAATATTATGAGGGATAATATTATAGAGGCTTTTTTTTTTTTAACTGCGCCTTCTACTGTACAGGCGTGAATTTGCATTTCTTTCAACTTGAGAGGCTTATTCATTTCACTTTCGGTGTGAAAGGGCCTTTATATTTGCCAAAAATATAACTCTTTTTGTTATTATTAAAAAACAAACAAGCAAGCCCAGCCCAGGTGAGAAAATGTAAGGCAAAAGTAACATTACACATTACTTTTCTTAAAAAGTAACTAAGTAATGCAATTAGTTGTAATGCAATACAATATTGTAATGCATTACTTTTCAAAGTAACTTTCCCCAATACTATTCTTAATATTACTATATTACTATACTTAGGGGAAAGTTACTTTTAAAAGTAATTTGTTACAATATTGCTTTTCTACAGCCTAAAAAAAGTAACTAATTGCATTACTTAGTTACTTTTTATGGAAAGTAATGTGTTACGTTACTTTTTAAGGAAATAACGGCATATTGTAATGCATTACTTTTCAAAGTAACTTTACCCAACATTGTTGATAATATAATTAATATTACCATACTCAGGGGAAAGTTACTTTTAAAAGTAATTTGCTACAATATTGCGTTACTACCCCCTAAAAAAGTAACTTACGTTTTATGGAAAG